>OZ005741.1:196855721-197455721 GCA_963930735.1 Dioctria linearis | reverse complement strand
GCATGATCATATATTGAATTTACACGATCGCCATTATGGTGAAGGCCGAATTGAGTTGTATACTGAGAATGGCACGCATTTTTTAAAGAATTTTTTAGAGAGATAGCACATCGTATACGGAAATTTATTTATGAGTGACGACAGAAGCAAACGCGCTCTGCATTTTTTCCAGACCTCGATTTGTCAACGTGTGCGTTCCCGGAGCCATAAAAAGTTCTCAAGCATAGTAAGTTTTTATAGTTACTGAAACTAAAACATTGCTATTGACAGCCCTAATTTGCCAATTTCGACTACTCGTGCTGCCATATTGTTATAATTTTATAGAAAATATTTATTAAATCATCTGGCAAATGTGGAAGAAAATAAAAATAAATTTTTAATTTGTAATTAAATATTGCGAAATGGAAAGTTTTT
Source organism: Dioctria linearis (assembly GCA_963930735.1). Lineage (NCBI taxonomy): Eukaryota > Metazoa > Arthropoda > Insecta > Diptera > Asilidae > Dioctria > Dioctria linearis. The sequence continues at coordinate 197,455,307 of OZ005741.1, read as the reverse complement.
ACATGTTTGTTTATAGAAAAGATTGAAGTTATTTCGGACATAGTTTTCGTCGATTCTTTTGCAGCAATTATTATTACAAACGATTAAAAAATTTAGAATTTACTATTTCACAACTTGACAATGTGACAATATGCGATTGGTACCATACAAACTGGAGGGGGCTGTACGTGAGAGGAATTACAGTGATTGCTTCGGCCGCATTTAAATTTCAATAAACTATCTCCCTCACAATTTCTGGAAAAAATGCATGCCATCACAATGTGAATCCTGCTTTACAGTTGTAATACGCACAGTACCAGCAGCAGCACTGGTAACTCTGCTGAATCTCAAACCTTCGCTATAGGAGGTGGAGGATGCACTAGCCAGCACTGCGTACAGGATACTTACACTAGCAAGCAACACTTAACGTCCACCATATATTTTTATTATTTTTAAGAAATTTGGAAAAATTTGTGTGCAAGGTTTTACGAGGCTCACAGCGCTTATTAATCTAACGGGAGCTTGAATTAGTTTTCTTCCCTTTTTCTTTTTTAAATTCTTTATTATGAAAATTTCTTTATTTAAAGGCGAGCAACTGATTACTGACAAATAAGTTGCCACAGATTTTAAGGAATATGGATGAATAAAAACTCGTCTAACTGCAACTCAAGCCCAAACTTTTAAGATTTAATCTGAGTTCTGCATTTCTTACTTTGCATTAAACTTTTCTTGTTTATATAACTGAGAAAGAAACAAATTATGTTTTTCTTTTTAGTGCATTTTATTTACAAAAGTTATTTATTTTAATAATTTTTTTAATATATTTTATTTTCTACTTTTTAGTCATACTCTCGAAACTCGACTTTCGAATCTCATCTCTCAGATCTCGAAAATCGATTCTCGAATCACGACTCTCAAACCTCGAGAGGTGGTAGTTACCCCAATACACGGAAGACAATTTTACCCCATCGGAAAGCTCCCTATTCACTTATTCTAAATCAACAATCCCCATTGTTCAAGAACTATTTTGTTCTCTATGAAATTTTAATAAGTCAAGGTGTTACACCTTGGCTTTTGATGAGAGTGCATCGGCTCTTATACCACTACACCAAAATTAGATATCTGAAAGGGAAGCTTTGATTAAGTGAACTCAAAATAAAAACAACTGTTTGCTACTAAAAACAAGACTGATCGTTTATTACAAGCCATATTCAATTTATATTAAAATTGCACTTAACTAAGCAAATCTTAATATGTTCCTACCTATCACTAATTGCGATAATCAATACCTACATACATATTCACTAATAACTTAAAATTGCAATAAATTGCTTGGCTATGCAAGGCGATAACAAAAAAAACCGAATAATGAAATAACTTAAATGTAAAATGCTTACCTACTTAAATTACAATCAGGCGAGTAATTCTTGCATTCTTCTCTTGCACCTTTGACTGAGTGTCATATTCATAAAAATATTTGCAATGACACATTGAATGCAAGAATTATTCGCTAGAATTAGCGTTATTGTTTTTGGGGGCAAGCGCCCGCTTATAGAGCAAGTACTTGCTGATTCTATGCGACCATTGACCTTTTTTCCGAGTGCAAAAACTCGTTCGTCACGAACGGCACTTTCAGGCTCTCAGGCGCTCACACACAAACTTTCTGAGTCAGGGGTCTGTAAGTTGATATAAAGTTATTAAATAAAGAAAAAGGGAAGAAAGGGAGTGAAAATGCCCGTTGGATTGTTAAGCCTTGTGAGCCTCGTAAAACCACTTAAACGAATTTTTCCTACCTGCGCACAGTTCTGAAAAATAATGAAATATATGGAGACGTAACCTGTTGCTCGCAGGTGTATGGCAGGCGTTCTTGGGAAATGCCTAGAGGCTCTGCAGGAAATTTCTGAACTAGCTATGGCATCAGACCTTGTGCCGGCGAGACTCTCATAGTTTGAATTACCCAATATATTGGTGGAAAGGCTGAAAATTCCCAATATACCTAGTGGTCCAAAACTGATATGGGTATCGCGGCTAGTTGCGGAGCACTGCACCTAGGCGGGGGACATCACTGAGTATAGGGCGCCTCGCTATAGAGTTCCAGATCGAGGTTTGTGACATAATGACCTGTGCTTAGGAAAATCTAAAGAGAGTTTTTAACAATAAAAGCATCCTTTTTTCTCCAACAGGCAGGCAGTAATTAGAGGTTTCGTGGTATCTCGTATGAATGCCAAAGTAACCCTGAAAAACTGAGTACATATAATCGGCTTGACCTGATCTGGATCTCAGAACATATATAAATACAATTCAATATAATGATTTATTGTCAGTATCCGTACACAATATAACAAATATTTTAAGTACTATATAAATGAACCATAATTAAAGATAAAAACCAAGAGGACTAAAAGTAGTGGTATATTTATAAAAGCTACGCTGGTAGTGAAAAAGCTGATAAATTTGCTAGGCAATGTTCAGCTACAACTCCAGTCGGCCCAGAACTGCTTGTGGACTATCTCTCTGGGCGTCAAAGGGGGCCACTTGCAAACGCGCTTCAGCAGGTTTCACAGCATACCTATACTGGAGGAGCGTCATGGGTCAGAAGCGTTTCATGGCGATTTCGTCTATGAAAAAGGGAAAGAGACAGAGTACAGTAGGGCGGATATAAGGCACTTAACTGGTCTGTTTACCGACCACTGTCAACTGAGGAAGCAGCTCGTCATTATTGACCTGGGCTTTTATCACACGTGCAGGTGGAGGATGATGAGACTACTTTGTCATATGTGAGTGTTCAGCGATAGCCAAACGTAGAATGGCATCCTTTGGTAAACCACAACGAGACTATGGGGAGTCGGTGGACACACCAGAGAGGGTTCTTAAACCTATTAAAGGGAACTGGCCAGTTTTAAAGAACTCGCAGCTCTTAACATGTTCTCGTCTGCCTCTTCACAGCCAACCAATTTCCCCCATATCTATGTTTTGGTATAATCTCCTTATTATCAGTCTTGAAATCACTAGGAGGCAGATGAGCATGAACCTAATTTGTTTCTTGAAATGGTAAACGTTGTTTTTGCATAAACATTTACACTTTTTAACTTAAAAACCCATATAAGCTATTATTTGATAAGCTCTATGGCTTATCACTAGCCCGTTAATCAACATTTAAACGATCTTTTATTTAAGTACGTTAAAGCCACAATTTACAAACGTAACTCAGCTATGTACATAAATTAATTTTATAAAAAAAAAAAACTCAGAAAATTGCAGTCCAAACTGTTGTTCCTTGTTTTTAATGCGTGCACATAAATCCGCAAGGGATATACATATATATGTGTTTAGCACAATCGACCAATTTCAACATACTTTTAAGTTCGATTGTTTTCCTCTTTCATTTTATCTTTGTTATTAAAATATATTGTTGTTAAAATATATATTTTTGAAAAACATGCGGAAAACATACCAATCAAAAGCATTACTTTCTTCGAACTTGTATATGAAACGTTTCATCGTGACCAATAAAAAAATGTTGCTCCCATTATGTATTTCAAGTCGACGAATACATTCATACATATGTATTTACCAACAAAAATTTAAGTTAAAATTAGAAATTAAATTAGATAGACATCACAGCTGCCGCAAACGACCCCTTCTATTATTATTTCCTTGAGAGATGTGAACAATGTTGGAAGATCATTATTTGCTTCTTTTGATGAAAGAACCAAGTACTCGACAATTTCATCACGGAGTAATGATGTGTTACCCGTGATTAACGTATCCATCATCGAAAAAAAAAAATTATTTTAAAACATAACAAAATTATTGGAGTGTGACTTCAAACATATGTATGAGATGAGATTATATGGACTAGAGCAGTGCTTCTTTGCTGAAAGGTGATTATATTAATAAATTAAGAATACGACTATATGATTGTACCTATAAAATGGGATATTCGTAACTATTGAATTATTAGGAAACAATTATACAACCACTAAGCGCACACAATAATGAAAAAAATATTCAACATCCTACTTCTTGAATATCGTCACTTCCATATGGAAATGAATTCCGACAACGTTGTTTCGGCACACTGAAAATAAAATCGTCCCTAATATCACTGTATACGATTAGATAAACATTATTTATTGTATTAGTTAGTCAGAGTTACCTTGCATATGTAAGTTAAATTTATTTGTTTCAATTTCATTATTACTTTTTTACATATGTAGGTATGACCGCAGAGGCAAGCGCTTGCCTGGAGGTATGCTAAACTATCGGCAAAGAAGTTTTTTGAATGAGGTGTCGTTTAGAAAGCCTTCATGAATTTTTTGAATAATCATCGGAGTGCTTCTGGGAAAAGTGTGACATGACCATCACCAATTTTCTTGAAATTTTACACGCTTGAAGGGTTTGTGAAAACAAAAATACTTATTAAAAATTTTTCTCCTACAGTTCGTATTTCGCGAGTTATAGCAATGTCAAAATTTCGCAAAAATGCTGTCCTGGTCTTCTTAAAAAATTCATACATATTTTTCTATTTATGCCAGGACAGTAAAATATGGCTCATTTGAAAGATAGAATCTCAAGATATCTAAGAAAAATAGAATCTTAAAAATATACGCAAAAAAGCACAATTAAAAATACGCCCACAGTGGGCTGAAAAAAGAAAAAAAGAAGAAGAAACGTTTCGTGTTAGCAGAAAACTTCACACTCATCGCTACAGCTTGGTTTTCTGCCTGCTGTAGACGCTTGAAACAGATCAGATTGATCTCCTCTCATGTAAACTCAGAATAAATTCTGGGTGTGAATTATATGAGGCAAAAACTCCTATATTAGGTACACCAAGGAGGAAGAAATAAAAATAGAGATTACTCTTTAAGAGTTTTTATCGGGGCAAACATATATTTGTTCAACAAGGCATTTCTTTGGATTCTCCGGTAGATAGCAAAAACTAAAAAATGATGAGTCAAAATCAATACTTGAAACTTGTCACCAAAAATATAATGGATTGTGTGATGCAATAACAAATTAAATTTTTTTTTAGCTTTTGCTATATACCGGCGAATCGGAATAAATTCCTTCTTGAACAAATACTATTATGATAATGCAACGTACACATGCTTTTGTACTATAGTGAAGTGTGATCCCATGCGCCCACTCAGGTAATTTTTTTCGTTCGGTAAATTTTGTTAGGTACCTATATGTTTTGAAATTTCGAAATTTTGTAATATTTTCGGAAGAGCTCTAGCGAAAAAAAAATAAAACATATGTTGAGATTGTAGTTTTGAGTGAATACTGTAGCCTTTCTACTCTACTCCGAATAGTGGTTCTTATTTTTTTACTTTTCTATAAGGACTGGCAAGAAGTTCCTCAGTATGTAATATAAAATAATTGTTATTTTATTTTCGTAATAACTTAAAGAGAAGTTATTTGTTTTTCAGTTTTTGTTAAAGCAATATGATTTAGTTATCGAACTACATTGTTTTTGTTTTTGAATATTTTGTGGTTTACTTAAATTTCTAGACAGAAATTGGGGTCACTGCTGACCCCATGCGCCCACTTGTGTGATTTTGTTAGTGCGGCTACTTAAGATCTAAGGATGAAGTACTGCAATGATTATTTAAAAAGTTCATTAAATCTTTTGCGACACCTTGAAAAAAAATTTCCGCCTATCATTTAGCACACCGAGCATAAGAGTGAAACGCTTGTCTCGGCGGTCATGTCTATGTAAAAAAGCAATGAGCTGGGATAGAGAAAAGAATCACTGCGACTTCCAGGGAAGTGCTTCAGGAAGTTTCTTAGAGCACTCTTTTTCCTAATGGGATCCTATATGTATGATAAAATATTTGTGCATGACATGAGATATGAGACAGCGTTAAGTTCTAGCCTTGAAATGACAATGCGCAAATTTTAAATTGGTGTTTAAGGCTATTTTGAATTGCTTTACCTTAAACATTACTTTAACTAAAACAAGTCCAAACTTTAAAAAATTTGCATAAAAAAAAACTAATCTTTTCCCTACTAATTTGAAGAATAATAAAATAATATTAAACAAATAATACAAAAGCCAAGGATTCATACACTTACAAGCTGAATTTCTTAATGCATGAAATCGTTAAACAAGGAAATGTGACACCGAGCATCTCAATATGAATTTTGGAGTAGTTTCAATTCTACTTGGTTTTTTTTTTATTATTATCTACTTTGCTAATTTTGTTGATCTACTTCCCTCGTCTGACCTAAAATGGCAACCCTGCTGTGGACGGCTAGAATTGCAAAAACAAAATAAAATTTCCATTAATATTATGTGTGGGTTTTCAGTTCAAACCATTTCGTAGTACTTACCAAGCCTACGTCTACGCGTACGCATTAGAAATACAATGACAGGTCCAGTACTCGTATAACCTATGGCAAGGAATCAGGATTTTCCTTCAAGATATTAGCAAAACAAACGAATTTTCAATTCATCTGTTTTCTGATTATACATTAAAAAATATGAGGATAAATACCGTATAAAGCGTACGTGATAAGAAATATATTGGCACCTACTTACATATATGTATATTCTATAAATGCAGTTGTGAATACGACAAAAATAAAAAGCATAATACTCTGCTGCCATCACTGAGCTTAATTTGCCTTAACTCTACCTTCGTTTTGATATTGCACATACCTTTCAGCTTGAGTAGACGAAAATTTGCAACATGAGGAGTACAGGGCGGGTATCAACGTTTGTGTACCCATATAACGGATGAATAGATGACGTCGCGTCGTTTCGGAATCTTTTGAGGGCAACTTGCCACACAAATTAGTTTCCTGTATGGTCCGAATAAATTGTAGCTTTGCTTTCGGAATTATTAAATAACTTTGGGCGACTATTGTTTACCATACTCAGCTGAGAATAACAAAGTGCTGTGAATGTGTAGGTGATTGCTTATCGTAGAGTCAAGATTTAATTTTGGATATGAATTTTCTACAGCGGTTGATGTTGAATAGGCGTATTTTGACCCAAGGGCAGTCTATCTAAATACAAACCTACATATATGTACTTCCCTTTGTATTGAATTTCAAAGCAAGAATTAATGCAGGTAAATTTTGGAATAACATTAAGGTTATATCACATTGGTTCAACTGCTATGCACATAAATATATACTTAGTTCTCTTTATAAATATGTTCTTAACGGAGTTTCAAGTAATGCCTTGCTTTTAATGTAGATACAGGAAACTACATTTCAAGAAAATTTGTGGAAGAAAACTTAAGACGAGCTCTTATACCAAAAGTCGGTGAGAAAAAGTTAGAAAAGTTTTCAAACTTTTCTATTCACGAAGCGTTGATGATATCAAAGCCTTCAAGCGAATTGCACTGTACAGGTTACATAAAAGAAGTAAAGCAATAAACCATCGGCTCAATACTTACAATCAAAAAATATTTTGCTCCTCTTGATGAAGCTTACGAAAGCATAAATCACGTCATGGACATCATGCAGAAACTAACTTCATTTCTTTGTGATTCAAAGGAAACAACATTGGAAATTTCAATTGATGACAAAAAACCAAAGCAGACCGATTCTTATGTCGATGTTTTGACAGGTTGAGTTCTGTTAACAATTTAGACAATAGGCTGGCTGTAATTTATCGGACAATCTAACGTATATTGAGATATATGTATAAAAAAAAATCACTAGATTTTTAGTGTATATTGGGGAATGGGGCTGCGGGAATTGAGGATCAATGTCTTTCCCTGGTAGTCAATTTCCTAGTACACAAACAACAAATCGCACCTTTTTCTATATAAAATTTGGAACAAAAATACCGCACCTTTATAGTATGTGATTCAAACATATATTTCAGAGAAAAGTACAAATTTAAAAAGAGAAACAAACACAAGAAAATACAGATTTATATATGATAGATGATGATATGTGGATTATAGAAAAGAACGATAGCCCGTACCTTTCTGCTCGCGGTTTTTAGTTACACTGAAGTATTTCAACTGCGACTTTTCGGCCTATCATTCCATGAGGCCTCGAAAGGAAAGTTTAAAAAGTGCGCTTTCTTCGGGGTCTTACAAGACATCGTGCGATCAAAAGTTCGAACCTACACTTTTAATTTGTTGAGGAAGATGAACATTTTTTGGAAATTTGTCCTTGGCATACCCTTATGACGAGGAGTTACTCAAAGGGCACTCCGACTCAAGGCGGGCTCTACCATATGACGAGTGGAGCCGTCGCTCCAGGCGCCGGACAAAAGGGGCGCCAAAATTAAAGCGCAAAGGGAAAAAATAAAGTACGGCAACGATGTAAGAAAATGCAAGGACGGGAGCAAAGAATAATTAACTTAAAGAAAGGACACAGAAGAGTGTTCCGATTGTTTTTCCATTTAAATGTACACGGCGAGAAAAGGAAGGAAGGAAAATAAAAAAGAAAAAAAATCAAACCCTCTTTGAACATTTTACGAATAAGACAAAAAATGTGAAAGCGAAGATTACATGAAACGAAATGGAATGGCAAATGATTTATTTTCGCAAGTAATAGAGAATGGGCGGATTTTACTCTCATAAAATGCTCCCGCGTTTTTATGAAAACACGATTTTCAGAAATTGTACCAATGCTTTTCGCAGGAATTCTAATGTTTGTTAGTGTAATCCTATGATATGTGAACAGCACGTTTTTCTGTTTACATTTGTTTTGTTCGAAAGAGATTAAGTGGGGGAATCTTATGCTGGATTCGAGGAATTTTATTCGACAGTAATTTTACATCTCCTTTTAGTGCGTTTTTCATTGCAAAATTTATCTTTTTCTTGCCAGATGGAGGAGTTACCCAATGTACATTATTATGAATAGTTTGAAAGGATTTTGAGGGATTTAATAAGATTTTGTCGTTCGGGTAATCCTACGTTCTCTCGTTTTTTGTTTTTAACTCGTTATCTCAGTCGCACTACAATAATGTATAGCCAAGTTCTTTTCCCCCATTCATGCAAAAGACAAAAGCATATGAGATTACCTCTTTCGGTCTAAAAAGCACGGAAAATTTCCAATTTTGTTCGCCTCTGTCTCTACTTATTCTTATTCATACTTTGACGGGAGCACGCGTGGTTATCGTGGACTGGTCGTGTCGTGACTTGTTCGCCGGGGCAGGCGCGAGGCTGAGAAATATCGCCGTAACAGTAGTTAGTAGAATCGCGTCATCGCGACTGACAAGTTTTAACCTCAACTAATGTAGGGAAGACCTCAATGTTTTTTAAGAATTTTATTGGAAATTTTTTCCTTAACATTTTTATGCATTTCTGGAGGCCGACAGCGGGTGCATGGGCCACTGACGATTTTGATGAGCGTAGACGCGTAGATGATCAATTAGTATTCATTTCTGCTTAGAAATTTACAGAAAATGTTTCGGCAGAAATTTTATTCATTCTTGTGGCCGACTGCAGTTATTTTCAGATACAATACTTTCATGTGTGCCCTTGTCGGCCTCCGCTAATGCATAAAAATTCTAAAAAAAAATGTTCAGTAAATTTCTAAGAAAAAATTGAGGGCTTCCCTATATCAGGTTGAAATCTTAGATTTTATATTGGAGCTCTTACGGCTTATCCCTTGAAAACTGTTCAAAATGGTCGAAGTGCAGTCATTTGTCATTATAACAAGGAAACATTTTCAATAATCACTATATATTTTATACACCAGGGTTTTAGCTAGCCTGCTGTGAAGCTGCAAAGCTGGAAAGCTGCGAATAAAGTATACTTTATCTTGGGTTTGGTTTTAAAAGGCTTTTCTTTCTATTTTGTGTGGCTGTCGAAGTCGTTATTGGCGACGTGTAGTTGGCATTAGCAAATAAGTACGTAAGGAAAATATATTGGGGATTAGCATTGAAAGCTGTTGTTAATAACTGATAAATATAATTCTGCGGCTTTACACATTCGTATTGGTACGTTTTGCAATTAGTTTTGCTTTTCTTTCAGTAACCAAAAATCTCACGAAGGTTAACAAAAAAATTATCAGGGTCTGAAAGGCGCTCTTCAGTTACCAAAATTTTTAAAGAAGAGTACTAAACAAGATGAAGAAGCAACATCAACAGAATGTGACACGCCCAACTTGGAGAGGTCTCAGGCTCAGCTTTAAAGCGTATAAGCTTGTTACAGACTCCAGTGAGGAAGGTCTATCAGGCTTGTTTTTGGATGAAATCATAAGTAAATATAATACTGATTTGAATGATTGTAGAGATCAAGGATACGACAACGGAGCTAACATGTTAGGAAAGACAATGGCGTCCAAAGTCGTATATCTAGAAGGTTTTCAAGAGCGTTTTTCAATCCTTGCGGTTGACACAGTTTAAAACAGTTTAAACCTTGTCGTTGCTGATGCCGCTAAAAGCTCAGTCAAATCAGTTTCATTGTTTGGGGCTCTTCAGCGATTATTTGTCTTTGTCTCTGGTTCATCAAAGAGGTGAGGCAGAATTTTGAAACATACGAAGCAATTGACATTAAAAAAAGAGATTCGGTGGGAAAGCAGAGTTTCTAGTCTTGAAGCTGTGAGGTACCACTACGTTACAGTAAGAGACGCATTACCAGAGCAACACGAGGAGTCAAGCGACTCAGTAGCATCATCGGAGGCAAAATCACTTGTTCAGCATATGGAGCAGTTTGAGTTCTTGCTATCTTTAGTGATTTGGTATGATATACTATTCCAAATCAATATTTTTAGCAAATCTATGTAGTCAAAAACCGTAAATTTGGTAAATGCATCAAAATTAATAAATGCATGTTACAAATTTATTAAAGAGTACATACAGAGATAACGCTTACACGACGGTACTCATAACAACTAAAGAAATAGCCAGCAAAGCCGAAAATGATCCAGTGTTTCAACAAGTACGCACGAGAAACAAGAAGAGGATGTTTACATATGAAAGCGTAGATGAAACTCCAGTTGATGCAGAACAACTGTTTAAAATTAATTTTTTCTATCCTTTGTGAGACACTGTTTCAAATTCATTGGACATTCGGTTTAAGCAGTTATCAGATTTCAACGAAACATGGTCTTTCCTATATACGATTTGAAGCAAAATTATGATAGATGGGAACAAGAAGAGGCTTGTATAAAACTTAAAACAAAATTAACTGACAACGTGAATTGTGATATTTCTGGTGAGGAACTTTCGCAGCAAATTTTTTGTTTGCGTGGATTTTTGGATGATGATCAGGAGCAGCCAAACCAAGTTCTTAAAATCCTAAAAGAAAACGATTGCAATGATAGATGTTCCTAATACTTACCTAAAACTTACCTCAGATCGACAATGTTTGAGGACAAATTATCATATCTTGCAATATTGTCCATTGAGAATGGCATAGCAGAATCATTGTCTTATACTGACATAATTACAAAATTTGCAAGTTTCAAGGCCAGAAAAGTCGATTTAATTTAATTTTTCCGCAGAATTAACAGTTATTGTCGCTTTTAGTTTTTCCTTTTATTTGGCTATTATAATGTACCTACCAGGTACTGTGTATGTAGGTAATAAAATGTTTTCCATTTTGAGCGATTCTATCTTTGTTGGGGGAAGGGGAGGGGGAGGGCAAAAGGCGATTTCGCTATCCCAGAAAGCAAGCTAGGGTCGGCCCTGCTCCGACTTGCGCTATCTTATCATAATTGAGAGGGAAGAAAGGTTTAAAAGGAAAAGAGTAAGACTGAATAAACTTTTTTACGTCGATTGGACGCAGTTCAATGTAATGCTCTGGGTGTTCACGCTTGATATCTCTGGTAGATCTTGTTCTTGGACTTGCTCTTCCGTGTTCCTATCAGTAGTAACGGTAATAATCGAGCTCATGAAAAGACTAGGTTATGTCCAACTACTTTCGGGGAGAACACAATACATCAACTCTGGTTGCGGTGCCGGTGGGGTCGTGGTGACCTAGTCGCCCCTACTTTTAACCTAGTTAACTTAATCTAACCTAACCTATAACCTCATTCTTTTAATTTTAAGGTTTAATTCTCACCACGGGCAGACCATATTCATAGGGACATATGTATTGAAAAAGTCTAATGAATCGTAAGTGTGTAATCAGTTACAAGTAGAGATTAAATACGAGCAAAAATGCATTTGTGAGATTATAAGACATTAATTCTTGTAGCATGTACGTCAGTCAAATAAGACCTACCTTATTTAAACGACCATATTTACAGTATGTATATTTTAATATAATAAAAGAAGCTGTGAATAATACACATTGAATTATTAAAAATAAAGGAACACTTTCTGTCTCTTTCAAACTAAATATAAAAAAATCAATATCAAATAAAAACAAAATACTTTTGCCCTTCTTAAACAGCGACATAATACTAAATTTATAATAAAAGATGTTTTTTGGATAGTAGCTTATCTTATCAGTTGTTGATGTCTCTATTAGCCTATAATCGTAACCGTTGGGGCATATAAATCTGTTTTTATAACTCTCAATAAGATAACCACACATATTCATGATAATAATACATCAAATTTTGTATGCTGGTTCTCATATCAGCTCTCATTGGCTTTATTAGCTAACGGCCTGGTATTAATATAAATTTTATATTTTTAATTAATTATGCACATAGTAAAATATGAAGAGTATATTATTTAGAAAGCTTGAAACGTATATAGTAACTAAAAGAATTTTTATAAATACAGTCGAATTGCATCCACCTCGCAAAGTTTGTGATGCATCCGAATATATGCACAAAAAGGACGAATGTTTCGAACGGCATTGGGCTTGCTTATTATCTCTGTATGCGAGAGAGGTACCAGCGTGTTAATTTTATTTTAACCGTGATTTTGGCACTATAGGCCTTATTACATGATATATGATTTAATATTAAATTAATGAAATATAAATATTAATATAACTATAAACAAAAACGTACATAAACAATATTAATACATAAATGGTATATTTTAGCACTATATTAGCTATTATAAATTGAATATTTTATAGAAGTAATATTCTGAAAAGATGTTGCGAGAGAAAATTTAATTTGTTAGTTTGTTTAAAAACAAAAGTATAATTAGTTATTTCCTTGTTCCGAGAAAACTTAATATTAATTTCTGTTACTTCCTTCAAAGAAACCACAATAACGACTAAATAACTTCTGATGATCGTAATCACATTTCCAGTTTAAACAAAAACTTTTCATTTACGAAAATATAGAAGTAATAAATTTTTCAAGCTATTATTAAAAAAGCGGTGGGCGTAAAAACATCATTTATTCTCACTTGTTTATATATTCTTATAATTTATATTAACGGACACCGCTGATTCCGAAAGTCTCTTCAACAGCCAACCTAATTACACTCCGTCAATTTAAAGTTATCGCTTATCATCCATGGACAATAGACTCCGCCTAAGTAAGTATTGTACAAGGAGAAAAAGAGCATAATGTGTTGTCGTTTGTAGCCTAACAGGAGGAATGCGAATTTCTAAGAAAATAAATTTCATAGTCGTCCATTATCTGTAAAATGTTTTCACTGCAAAAAAAAAAACACGACCCATTTCTCCATAATTTTTCTTTTACGAGGACATTTTTGATATTCCTACAATTGTTTTGCTAGGTAAGTATGGGCTAGGTAGGGGCAATTATTAACATCTGGTATCTGTCATCTTCATATAAATGCTTAATTTTCTCACCAAATTTATAAATTCTTTCTATCTTGTAATAAAATCGGCAAATTAAAATCTCATCTAAAAATCTTTCAAGGGGATTAAATGACATCCTTCGGTCCTCTCTAAACTTCTAGGCAGGAATGCTATATATGTATAGTTAGAAGAAATCTGCAAAACTAAATTTATTCTGGAATGAAGTAAGACGAATTTGTTATAATTTAGTTGAAAGACTTAAACTTTCCGGGAGAAATTGGTCTTAATGGGTAGGGAAATGATTTCAATCTTCTGTCGTACATGTGAAAACTTTCCTCAATTAATTTCAAGAGCATGTTAAATAAAAGGAATTTGATTCGAATTAATGTATTAGATAGATAATATATCACTTATGTAATCAAATTGTTAGAAATATTTTTTAAGTCATAGGTATGTAAATTTAGCATTGCTTAAATTATGCCATTTATTTTTGTTGGAGTTAAATACAAAAGGTTAGGATACGATCCTTAGTGTTATTTACTTTTCTATTTCCATTTTCTTTTTAAGATATAAAGGTACGTTCATATTTTGAAACTTTTTCGGCGTTTGTATTGGCACACTATTTGGTGTAACTAAGCAAATAGTATTTATTTATATAATTTTTGAATTTTGTTTACATTAGACCTGCACTTGTCGATTTATTTAGTTGTTCTTCGGGCAAATCAAATAAAATCTTATCAGACGCAACGGATTTCTTTCTTTGAATTTCATAATCCGTTGTCTTAGACAAAATTAAAAATAAGAAGAGAAAAAGGTATAATTATACGCTACAAGAAAATAAAAGTTAAATAAAATGAAAACCCAAAGTTTTGTATGGCAGCACCAAGAACGGGTCGCCCGATTTAGTCCATTTCTTAAATTTTGTTTACTATTTTTACTATTGCTATGAAAACACCACGTCAGTAATCTATGTCGACGAGTTCTTGAGCAGTGCCGAAATATGCAGTGAAAAACGAAATTTTTGGTATGGGAACACTACATAAATGTTACCCGATTTATCCCATTTTCGAACTTAAATTTACTATTTTTTTAAAATGCCCATCTGTAAATTTACAGTACTCTAAGTGAACGCATTCTCGAGTTGTTGTGGGGACGGATATGGAAAAATCAAAATATTTTTTAATATTATGCGTGGGTGTCGAACCCATTATGCTTCACTAAAATTATTTCTGTACAAACGGAATAACAAGCTTAGTTTACCCTATCATTTCATCTAGGGTATTCCGAAAGCAATGTTTAATAATTTAAAATTCAAGTATCCAATTTTAAGATTACTAATCAGAAAGCGATATACTAAAATATACTTATGCAAAGCTAAAATCCAACATATAAAACCCATAGTGAGAATTCAGATAAAATGAAATAAAGAATAATAACCCAGATCAGTTTCGAAAATCAATCCGAATACCGAAATACAAGAAATTTAGAATCATCAGAAATATTGTAAATGTATAAATGTAATATTGTAATTTCTGAGAAATGATTAAAATACAAAATTTCGACACAATTCTTCAATGTAGCGCACTAGAGAAAAAAGTTCTCATTCAAGCGATCGATGACATGTTGCGAAAAATATTCTCTTGGCAGTTCCTGTCCTGGCCCCCTAAAAATGCTACCTTTTCAATCAACAAACTCACTGCATCTCTTGTGTTGCAGACCATGGCAGAGAAGATGAATGCTTATGATAGACATGGGGTATCTACATAGGTATTCATATCTAGATATTCCGAATATGTAGATATTAAGGTAACCCTGACAGACATAAAAGGGTGCATTAATGTGACAAACCATATTTTGACATTTCAATTCACTTGACAGGTTTTTAAGCGTAAACAATTTGGAAATGGAAGTCACAAATATATTAGCCTTAATGCATGCTAAATGGATATAATTAATTGTACATATACGACAAATTCAAGATTTGAAGCGAAAAAAGGAAAAAATGCGTTATCTTGCAAAAGATCCTGGATGAGGTGAAAAAAGTATGTGACGGATGTGGTGACTCAATTCACAATTTTGTGTGAAACAAAGAAAAGTGTGGTCGATGGTTTATTTAAAAATAACAAAATTGAATGGAATAATTAATAAACTGAATTTTCTTTTTGGGAAGATGGTTCGAAATAAACATTGTTTCCGCAGAGTTTAATATTTTTTCTTTCATTTCATTAGTTTTCCCGGGAACTGAACATTTTGCTCCTTTCGTCTACACGCAGACAAAAATTTTTTGGTTCTTCTTTTTCGCTTATTTTTGTTTAATTTGATACATTATCATATTATTATTAACAACTAGATAAGTTTAAAAAAACAAATTTGGTAGGGGGCTCGAGTGTGAGGGGTAGTACCCCTCGCCCTAGAGGTTTTCCAAATTGGATCGTGTGGGGTATCAAATTAAAGGGGATGGAAAATGTAATCGAGTGGCGGGGTTATTTTTGTGATCCTGTTAATTCGTACGTACATTTTTACCGTTAAAAAATGGGTTTTTGGCACCTCGGTCATATACACCCCCTTCCATCGTTTTGCATATATTTGTCCCGGTCTTTCTTTCGTATCCATTAGTGGTCTGTAGTGAACGTTTTTTTTTTTTGCTAAGTTGGCAAATTTCCCGGGGATGAGATTAAATTAAACCCATTTGTTCACTCAAACAACTGCCTTTTGCCAGTTTAAAAAGGACTGGTTCATTTCTTTTCGAGTTATCTCCAAAACAATTATTTAAAATTTTACAGCATCTCTTCTATGCTGGAAGACGACCAAATTTTGCTTTTTATAAAATTAAGATGTGAAAAATTTACATACCCAATGGACGCCATCTGATGGCCGCCAATAAAACCTCACAGAGCTGATAATTCCACATGTCTCCTTTATCGTACAATATCGTACATTTGCGCCCATAGGTCAGAATTACCATATCTTTTTGAGTGCATATATGCATCGATAGTACCGAAAGGGTTAATATTATTATATTTCCAGTCTTATCTTATTATTAGTTATATTTTAATTGTCAATTTAATACACCATCATTGTAATATTGAACTAGATATATATATATATATATCAATTTGCACACAATTGTTGCCACAAAGCTTAGGTATTTTTCTCTAAAACGTAGGGAATCTTCCCTAAAATGTAGGGAATATTCCCTAAATTTTAGGGAAAAATACATATGCATTGTGGCAACAATTTGAGCATTTTATTACAGTGTATAAAATCCTTCATTTTGTGTACATATTACATCCAGCAATAAAGGTATTGAATTGTATTGTATTGTAAGTACCGATGATCTGGGTATACACAGTAATTTTTAGGGTATTGATATCTAGTATATACTCACTAGTTTTCTGGATATATTGGGATTATTTGATGACACATATGGTGTATACACGGGGTATTCCAAATATGTAGATATCGATACCCCATGTCTGTCATAAGCATAAGTTCGCATCGCAGTGAATCTGGTAATGGAAACTCCAATATGTTGCTTACTGCTTTTGACTGGAGGCAATCTCAGAGGTCTGCAGATGTCGCATCTTTACACGACGAAGTATTATGTTATTTCTGGTATAACCTACCAGTACTGTAAATTGGGAACAACTTCGTGTGGGATGGCATTACCGCTTGCACTGAAATCGTTTTAATCAAATTACAAAGAGCAGATTCTAATTGAATTACACTTATAAAAACAGTAGAAATAACCGAATGTTGCTTTTGCATTTCTCCATTCATCATGGCTTTCAGTCAATATAACACAAAAATACTCAAAAAAAACTCGTAAAATATTCTACCAAATGCAAGCCAAACAACTATTGAGAAGCCATACCTTTATCGTTATACCACCACACCATAGAGTGTAGGATAATATGCGAAACTTACTAAATATTTTAGTCAGATTGAGTCTACCTTAATCCTCAACAAAGCACATAATACTTATATATAATAATAATAATTATTAGCTCTTGTTGATAGTTAGTCGGGATGAGTTAGGTAGCAATAAAAGAAGCGGATTACAATATTCAATAACTATATTTAATTATTATAAACAGAGTTCTGCGCGCTGGCTACATTTCCTTACAAACTTCAAAACGGAAGAGAGCGAGTTGTAATCTTCAGACTGGGACATGCCTTCAGTGTTGCCACGCATATATTTGTATATAGTAGCGTCAAATGAGGCTAGAGTACTTTCTAGTAAAACTAAGAATCAATTAACAGAATAGCTCTTAACCTATTAAGGTCAAAAATACAACAAGATACTTCGTTGACCTGAATAGGATTAGAGCTAAAAATTATTTAATGGCTCAGTTAAGACTTAGGTGTAACAGGTCAAATTAAAAAGAGGAGTTCATACTTTTCAGAACTTGTAACAAAATTTATGTCAATAAGTTAAGAAAAAAAAGGTAAAGGTAAAGAAGAGGAGAAAAGTATGGGGCTGGTTGAGTAGTACACCTTGTACTTTTTAAGATACAGCGTGTTTCGTGAAAAATTAGCATATTTTCTCAATCACCATGTAGTAAATCCGAAAAGATTGTGACGTCTCACTAGGAAACACGCTGTATCTCCAAATAGGAGTAGCTTAATCTATGAACGATGCGATCATCTTCGCCATAAAAACATCTACAGGAAACATATAAAAAATTTATTAGTACATATCAATATTCAATTCTAAGAATAAACAGGTTATAACTTAAGTTTACAGGAGTTAAATTAATCACAAAATTTCATTACTATGAAAAACTGCTAGTTAATAAACAGACGAGAAGAACAAATACAGACAAGGAACGATTTCCTAATTTTGAATAATATGAAAATAAAAAATAATACTTCCGGCGAGAGGAGATGGAAATTAAAACTATTTTATTAATTTCGTTTCATCATAACGGTTCGCACTGCTAAGCTAAGATGGAAATGTTATCATGCCCAGGCTCACCTTATTATAAACCAGCCTTGCTCCGACAAGGGGCTCTGTTCGAGAGGACCAACGTTTCCCGCGATACCTTTGATATCAAAAATGGACCAATTAAAAATTAAGGAAACAATTTCAATTGTTACTGCCGTATGAAATGACACTTCAGTAGAGGATAGAGAGACTACTAAGATGGGACTCAGATGCTGCTCAAAGAGCCCAAGAGGGGCGATGAGAGATAAAAGTAGAAAAAGTGCCGAAAGCGGTGAGGTGTCCTGTGCTACGGTGGAGAGAAGCGTCCCCTCGCTACCGTATTGCGAAAGGGTCAGCCTCAAGACAGTTGAAGAAAAAGACTTTCCAAGGTTTCATATGGCGCTATATGGGCTTGCAAGGAGAACGGAGAACCCGTAGATGTCATGAAGAGTATGCAAAACTGATTAAAAAAACCGAATAAGGGTGGCCCAAGCGAACCTACAACACAGCTTCAGCTATCAGATATAGAGGACCCGAGCAGTGGGTCTGGCCTTCATTCAGGATTCTTGGATAAGTAATAGTCAGATATTAAATCTCTTGAACGATCGATTTGGGATTATTCATGATACCGTAGAAAGCAAATCGGGCGACTGATAGTTTATAATGAAGTAATTAACTGTATTTCTTCCACAGAACACTGTTCGAGGGATCTAGCTATTGCAAGATGGAGCTTTGATCGTGAGAGTGCAGACGCTCAGTTATTGTATGCTCTGCATAATTCTCATACAGCGCTATAAAATCCCAACCAATGAAAAAGTTTAGGGACTTTTTGGATAAACCGAATCCAAGGTACTACACGTCTTGTTGAGCTCCGACATTAACGCGCATCACGATGCCTGTAGAATTGAAATAAACAAGAGGGGTAAGTACGTTTTCAACTACCTATTATCTATTAAATCTCCGCTTTATGTGAAGCTTACTGCTCATACTATAGGTCTACTATAGGAGCTAAATACTTTCAGGGGAAGTTGTTCGACCCTCGAGAGGGCCAATAACAGGGACGTTCCCTGGTGTAATGAAGACCACGCAGGACGGCGAGCTGACACCAAAATGATATATATTCTCGCAAGAAGAAGGTAGGGGCTCTGGGCAACTTACAGAAGATCTCTAACTATATACAGTCGCGAATTACGTAAAGCTAAGAAACCCGGATGGCGGAATTTCTCTCAGGGTGTAGAACACCAGATAAATTAAAACAATTTTAAGGCTCAACAGAATTTTTCATCTCGTTCATACAATGAAAAAAGCTCTGGACTCGTTTTGTTCATCCTTAAATGGGATAAATTTAAACCTGTATATACATATAGGTATATATGATAGCAGGATTCTTCAAATTAAGGATATTGAACAAATCTCCACTTGAAGACTGAATAGAAGGGATACTTGCATAAAATTTGCAGCAGGTGACATTTCACGTATTTATATCACGGGAAACCAATTTATGCAAATTTCTGTCGATGTAGTTTTTCTACAAAAATTTCTGTAGAAAGTCTTAAATAAATATGAATATAAACACATTCTTGAAGAAAAGGTATACATCCATAGCAACGAGCAAGCTTTACATCGCCGAACAACTTTGCATGCTTTCTATAGTTGGTAAAATAATCGCTATTGAACAGATTTCGTAGTATACGATATGGCCAATTAGTGAGTTCAGGACATGCCATTGAGAGCTATGTCCATGAAATTTGAGTTCCCTTGCAATTATGCATGCAATTCAATCAGTTTCGAAAGAAAAGCTTCATGTTCCATCTAGACACGTACATATAGCCTGAATTTTATATCCATAGCAGGAAGAATCAATTCTGTAGCATGTTGAGAAAGATAAAGTAATAGAACTGAATGTATAACGGTAAATGTAATAATACTATATATGCGAGTATATAACATAGTTTAGTTATGCTTTTAGAAAGGATTATTACAACATACCATGGAACTGGGAACTGACAGGGAGTTCTTAGCCCACAGGAAATTGAGTTAGAAGAGGAGGTGAAAGTAAAACAACAAACTTAATATAAATTTGAAAGCAAATTGAGTAGAACAAGAAGGGCTGAAGAGGAAAAATAGGAAAATTTAATCGAGTGTGGGGCTTTGTAATCACTTCATGTCCTAAATTTAAAATTAAGGAAGGCACAAAAAATAACAAATACATTTTTTTTTGGAATCAGTAATTAATAACGTATCCATCTTGTCGAATTCTGTGTAATATTTTAATTCGTTAAATCTTTGGGGCGAAATGAGACTGCCCTTTTTGGTACCCCTAAATAATCAACGAAATCCAGAAATACAACTGCTCCAGCTAGAACATCTTACTTTATGTAATGTAATTGTAAATCCCCGTTTAAGACTATTCCAATTTTATGTTAATACTTCTGATGAAGTCTAGAATATTTTTGGGATTGAGGTTCACCACATAGTTTAGTAGAGGACATGCATACTCGAAGTGGAGTAATATGCTGCTCGTTATTGTTCCACAATTGCCGATCAAGTGCTCCGAAGATTCGAGAGCATCCTGGCAAAAACGGTAGAATGTAGTCTCAGCCGAGTCCATAGTGTTTAGATGATATTGCAAAGGGCAGTGTCCTGAGAAGACCTCTGTAATGGTTTTAAGCACTGTCATCCTGTGAGAAGGAGGCATTCTTTTATGTTTTACATTTTTGCTAGAAGGGTCCTTGGTGTCCTTTTTCAATCAAAGGATTTTCGGTTTTTCTCCCAGTTACTTAGGATAGCTCTGATGTAATATTTGGACGTGCACAAAATGGCTCCGGCCTTCCTGCACCCTAGAAATGGAGTTTTCGATCCCCTTTTTGCTAGGCCGTCAGAAATTGCATTGCCTCTACGACCCCCGTATCCCGATAATCAAATGAGCGTTTAAGCATTCTTGAATTAATGGTGAAGTACTTTACAAACTTGAGAGCGGCTTGATAATTTGAGAGTATGTTGAGCTCTTTTAATGCAAGATGGATGATTTTGGGAACACCATTGCTGTCGGACTTCTAAAATGATATCAAATGATCTTCAAAAATCCAACTAGATTGTAATTATTTAAGATATTCCAGTCATTTGGTCGAGGCATATCTGTTTTAAGATACTTAAATTATCAATTAGGTCACCTGGTTTGAATTAATTCTACCTTTGCAACCTGATAGCATTGGAGATTGCTTTTTCATCTGCAAATGCAGATGTGGAACATCAATAAGGCTGCTGAAGGACAGATAAAGAACCAGTGACTTCTAGACCCGCTAAATTTGTTCTAGCTGAGCTTCGGTTATCATACCCTACCTAAATGATGGAGAGATAATGTATACTTAGCTTGTCATTCCGTTTATAACACATAATTATAACGATGGTAGAGCAAAATGATTTGGACACCCATGCATAATATTAAAAGTTATTTTGATTTTTGCATGTCCGTCCGTCCGTCTGTCCTCTGTGTCTGTCCCTGTCCTCTGGATAACTCGAGAACGCATTTACTTAGAGAACTGATATTTTGCACACGGGCTTCCAAAAGAAAAGTAAATTTAAGTTTCGTGGGGTTGCCATACAAAAATTTCGGTTTTCACTATATAATTGGGCAATGCATTAGCTTTGTATACGGCGTTTTAATAGAAATAGTAAATATAATTTTGAAAAAAGGGCTAAATCGGGCAACCCCTTCTTGGTAATGCCATATAAATATTCCGGTTTTCTACGTATATTGTGAGAACGATCAATCCTAGACGTTTTTATTCTAGTGAAATATATGGATATTGTCTAGAAATATATGCGAAAAACTTCTTCAAAAATCAAACTTGCACAGATGGAGGACCATACGAAATTACGTACAGGCATTCATCTATGTAGGTTCGAGCGTTTTATAAGAATTGGTCTTAGACAAATACTAGCTATTTCCTTGTTTTATTAGTTTCTGGCCATCAGGCATCTGAAGCCGTTTTAAAATTTGGGGTGTTAGGAGTTGGTTGGTTTTTTTTTTGTTTTCTTTTTTTTAAGAATCTTCCGTCGTTCCCGTCTTGAACGCTGGATGATGAGTACCTGTAAATATATCTGCCTTGCCTTTCTATTTTGAAAATATGATTTTTATATATTGATTTTTTTTCTTGCTATTTCTAGAGGGGTTTTTTGGACGGAAAAAATTGCTATAACAATTTAATAGGTTTCTACATATTAAGAATATTTCAGTAAATTAAACGAGTTGAGGACTGACCCTTTATCCTTTACATGTGAAAAACTCGAATTTTTATATGGCTCGAACTTGGGCATTTTGGAGTTTAGATCCACTATATTCAGAAAATTAGAAAAAAGTTTTTTAGATAAATAAAGTTGCCTCTCACGTTCATTTTTAGAACGATTGTTTGGTGAGGATAAATATAACAACAAAAATTACAATATCATTTATAGTCCAATAATTACAATAGAAATTGTAATGTACTTAAAGCACCCCATATTTGAAGTCTCTATTTCAACACGCCCTCATATTGAAAAATACGTATTAGAATTTTTGTATACTAGTTTTACGTAGGTGTTTCTAAATTTTTACAAATCGCAGTATACAAAAATTTTGATTAGGGACTAAAACAGTTAACCTTATACTAAAACAGTTTACCTGGACATCGGTTGACAAAAGAACCGAAATTTTTCATATACAATAAGTTCTCAAATTACGACTACCTGGACTTAGGACTTCGCACTTTCGACGAAAAAATTTCATAAAAAAATCAATTTTCTTCTTTTTCATCAAATATATATGATATATATAGGTTACATATATATCTTGCACGCTTCTAGCATCCGATATAGTAAATAATTAAAAATCGGAAATAAAAGCTATTAATTTTTGAAAAAGTTTTGGTAAAATAGTTATATTACCAAAATTACACATTACTTTATGATTCAGATATTTTTAGCTCACTTCTCGCAATTTTTACGATTTAGTTCTAGTCTAAGCAACGAGTTCACTGTTCACTTTAGACGGAGCTAAACGAAACTCTTCCTAAAGATTGAAATCGTTAGCTTGATAATAATACGCACACAAATATTTAACTGTAATTTACAATCATTCTCTAAAACAAACAACTTAACATTTTTATCTACCATAAAATTGTTCCATGTATTATTTGTTATTTGTTATTTTACGCATAGAAATATATACATTCAGTCTCGTTCAGATAATAGAAAAAAAAAGAGTTTAAATTTGTACATTGAATAGGAGTAGAACGTCAAATCAAACCAAGTCAATCATAATCAGTTCGTCAGATCAGGTCAAGCACCTCGGCCCATGCATTTTTATTCTGTGTAAAACTTACTTAAGGCCAAAGTAATTAATAGAAAATCTGTGCAGTTTTATTTCAATTTCCAAAAAATCCAAAAACCTTGAACGAAATATCTACTATTCTATTGTTTGAAAATTGTTCACTTTTTTAAAATTTTTCAATATTTAATAATTTAAACTTATCATCATTTGTAATTTCACAAAAAACATGTTATAGATGAAACTACTTCACATATTTCAATTCTAAATATTGCATTAACACTGCATAGGCATACCTAATGTTTGTCCTTATGAATGTTTAAAGGAAGAAATTGTTGAATATAATTATGAATGATTTCAGTTGCTATCCACATTACCTAGTAACAGTTTTGTTGGTAAATAAAGTACATTGTGACAGCATGTAACCGGAAATGTTTAACCAATTCATACAATGATTGCAGTCGTGATTTGATTCTTTCTATTGTTCGAATGAAATAATAACACAATTTAAATTTCTCAATAGAAAACAGTCGGGAAAATTTAATAATCTTCAATAATTTTATATATTTTTTACATGAATTAGGACTGTTCAAATTTTATTCTTATGCAAGAATATTTAATTGCTCAGGGCTTTAAATGCCAATAAAGTGAATTTTGAGCGATTATCAAATTACTGTGTGAAGAAAAGTAACTGGTTCATACAAGATATCAACGATGTGTGTGATAAGGTACGTCGGTTATTTTATTCAAAACAAAATTGTTTAAGAATTCAGTTCCTATACAGGGTATTTCCTCCATGGTGGTCCATAGAGCGAAAGGTGCATATCAAAAAGCACACGGTGAACGGTCACCGTCTAAAACTGATTGCATGCAAAACTTTATGGTTTTTCCAATGACTACCCAACCAGCCCCATACTCCTCTCCCCACAGGAGTTATTGTGGTCTAAACGAAAAATTTCGGATTTTCTTACCTTTCTTTTATTTTGAGCTCTATTTTTTTTTGCAAAAAGCTTGTTAACATATTTTTTTTATAAGAACTATAAACTGTAGACTCTTTTCTTTAATTTGACCTATTACAATCCTATTATTATATAATCTATTCTCACACCTGAGCTCTTGATCATAATCAGTAAAATACATCCCAAACGGTTTCCTCTAGGTGTGTACTATCACCTCTCGCTCTATGGACCACCATAGAGGAAAGACATTCGAAATTTATAACTGTAATTAGGTATTAGGAAAACAAAGGAAAATGGACAATTTTACAAATAAAAGAAAAGTGAAAGAGATATGAAGGAATATGGAATTCTGTCATGTTGGGAGACTATTGCTAGTTTCTTTTGAGATACAAGGTAAATCCATTCATAAAAGGGAGAAAAAAACGGCAAAATGTTTTCTTATTTAGCAGCTACTTTTTGTTTTTATTATAAAGCCTTCTTCTAGCGACATTTTAAAACTGGCTTCTAGAATCTAAACATAAGAAGTCTGACGCAAAATGTGGGTTACATGACCAGAACTTGTTTTTATCGTTCTATTACAATAACGCCATGAATTTGTCTTCTCGTCATCCTTATAATGATCTCAATATTTTTGCTATTGGAACAGATTCATTGCAAAGTATTTTTGCAAAATGATTGTAACCATTTTTTATAATATTGCGGTAAACTGGCAGCATTTTTTACTTCTGGCATTTAAATTCACCGTTTTTATTTGGTGAACTTACGCTATCTGGTTCGTATATGTTATCTCTTCTGGCAAATGGGCTTAAAATCAAAATCGCAAATAATTTTATAATTGCGTCTTATTTAATTCATTAACGAAAAGTCAACTTTTTTTAAAAACAACGCCCGCATTGAAAAGGTAAAATGCAAATCACGAATTGACGCAAGTGAGTGACAGGTGAATTTCACCTGTAAATAGTGTGTGTGTCGTAGTTAGAATTAAGCATAATTTTATCAAATCCATCAATTTCTTAGTTAGATTGTGGCGACACTCTTGTTTTGTTGTAATTAAGTTTCAATTAAAACACTGTGAAATATCTTGCTGACGACACCCGGGGCTAAATGAAAAAAAAAATTATAAACAGGCAGGGACTAGCTGGAAAATTTACGAAAAAAATTTAAGAGAAAAACAAAAATTAAACACGAGATAAAGTGAAATTGTAAAAAATGTGGGGGGGGGGGGGTTTATTGGTCGAAAATGGCGGATATCCGATTTTTTTCGGGTTTTTATTCTTTTTTCTCGTAAAAACAATTCAATTCCCATGAAATTTTGTGAAAGTATATCGTTTTTATATTGAACAAGCATGCTTTTTTTGGAATCTACGAAACAAGTGTGTAGTTCCGATATATTTACATTTTTTGACAACAAAAAAATCTTTGACGGATAACTTTACCGGTGTTTACTTTAAATTTTTCTATAATTATTGATGGTTTATTTTTCCTCAAACCACTTAAAAATGATAAAAGTCAAAAAATTTGAATGAATTTAATCAAAAAAAAGTGGCGGAAACTTAAGTTTTTCATGGCAAAGTACCGCACCGTACTGAAAGTGATAAGCTGGAGTTAAGACTCGCTGAACCAGTGTGCATTTTTATTAACGTATATTTTACTATTATTATTATTACTATTTTTTCACTATATAAGTAGTATAACGGTTAATAATCTCTTTTAGGTATATTTGAATAAAATAATTTGAATACATAATTATTAAGTAGAACAATTGATTTATTGTTATTTTTTTTTATATAAAAGTAAAAAATTTATGAGAAATTATAAAATTCTAATGAATTTGAAATCTTTTGCATTGTGGTTGTTTTTCTTCTTCATTAATAAAACTTTCGAATTCCGAAGGATCTCGGAGATTAGGTATCGACATCTTCATAAATAATCTCTTCTGAATCACTTACGTCTTCAAAAATTTCTTTATCTCTATTAGAGTGCAGTTTTCATGACAATTACTGCCTAAATTGGTAATCATCATTTATTTTGTTTTCATCATGTTTAAGTGGATTTCATGAAAAATAAACCATCTATATGTATAGACCATTTTAAAGTAAACATTCCAACGGTTAAAAGGAGCCCGGATAGAATATTTAAATCGAAAAAACGCCACTAAAGTTTTCCGTGGAAGATTTCGGATTTTTTTTTTTTTTAATGTACATATCTCGAAAACTACTTGATTCCCAGATTAAAAAAAAAAATCATGCTTTTTAATGCAAAAAAATAAAAAGTCCAAAAGTCGGTTTTCCGCCAGTTCTCGGAAAATATGAAGTTATGTTGAAAAATGCGTTATATAAGAGTTTTAGATTTTTTAATATCTACAATTTGAGGTCACGTTTCATCAAAAATCGCAGAAACCGATTTCCACCCCATAAACACCGCCCCCCCCCCCTCCAAATTTCATTTTTTTCTCCGAATTATAACGTTCACTAAATTGTCCGTGTGACCCTTGTCTTTTTATAATGTTTTTGTTACAAAAAGCTATTGGCACCAGTCTGTATTTGAATTTCAAAACTGAAGAGTCGTTTTCAAAACGATAATTTTGTTATTCATAAAAAGCTTTAGAGTTTTTTTTTGGTAACAGAAATAAAAACAAGATCAAATCAATTTTAACAAAAACAAGAGTTAGATTCGTCAACGATACACCGATGCCCCGTTTTTTTGAAATCTAAATATATTTTTATTCACAGATAATTAGGGCGTGTTACTTTCATTTCCTTTTATTTTTCTTTAACTTGGGATCTCAACGGGATCATGGAGTAAAAACTCAAGAAAGTTTCACAAAAATACATTTATAACTACCTACAAATCAAAAAATATGTTTTCTATACAGGGTGTCCCGTATGTGGTCTTGCATCTGAAAGCTATAGATGGACCATGCTTAGACAAGCAAAACATTGTATGTGAGGTGGGGGAAAATCTTTACGGTTTTCGAGATAAAGGGATTTAAAAATATGTGGGTATATTTTTATATATCACCCTGTAACTTTTTAACGTTGCAGCCTATGATGGTGATGGAGAAGAGGAGGGATGAAATTGGTACACCATTGCAGAGGTCCAACGATTGTCAATCTATAAAATTTTAAATCCTCATCCTAATAAGCTGCAACGTTAAGAAGTTACGGAGTGACAAAAACATACCCAATTATTTTTGAATTCTTTTATCTCGAAAACCGTAAGGATTTTCCCCCACCTCCCATACAATTTTTTGCTTGTCTAAGCATGGCCCATCTATAGCTTTCAGAAGCAAGACCACATACGGGACACCCTGCATAGAAACAATTTTTTTTTTATTTGTAGGTAGTTACAAATGTATTTTTTTGAAACTTTCTTGAGTTTTTACTCCATGATCCCGTTGAGGTCACAAGTTAACATTTTAATACGTTTTAGTAGATAATATAAGGTGAAAAATAAAAAGAAATGAATAAAATCAAAAGTACGTCTTCCAGTATATTCAAGGATAAAGGATAAAATCCTTATCCTAAATGTCCTTTTTAGCATATATTTTTAAAATTCTATCTTTCAAATGAGTCATATTTTACGGTCCTAGTGTAAATGGAAAAATATATATGAGTTTTTAAAGAAGACGAGGACAACATTTTTGCGAAATTTTGAAAATGCTATAACTCGCGAAATACCCACTGTAGAAGGAAAATTTTTAATTCGCATTTTTGTTTTCACAAACCCTCCAAGTATGTAAAATTTCAACAAAATTGGTGATAGTCATGTCACACTTTTCGTTATTTTTGGTCGATTTGCTATGGAATGGCCTTCCTACCAGTCTTTGTTTTGTTTTAGTTGTTTTACGCTATGTGAGGAAATGATGAGTTTTTCTTTCCATTTGTGATACATAGAAATAATTATGGTATAATATTAAAAATTATTTTAATTTTTGTATGTCTTTCTGTCAGTCCGTCCGTCTGTCCTAACGATAACTAGAGAATGTTTTAAAAAAAAGGAAATTTAAATATGATTTTAAAATGGGTTAAATCGGGCAACTCTGGCTTGGTGTTGTCATATAAAAATTTAGAATTTTTACATAAACTATGAAAACGGTCAGTCCTAGACGTTTTTATTCTAGTGAAAAGTTCTTCAGAATATGAAATCCTATGAAAAGACATTGACAGATATGGACCAAATGATGTCCAGAATTTGGAGTCCTTCCAAGAAGTTTCTTGCATTAATTTAATTTTTTTAAGAGTCTCACGTCATTTGTGATCCGATCCGTTTATACTGTGCGTATTTTTGTTTTGGTGAATCTGCTTTATTTGTACTCTCATATTCATTCATTCAGGGTGCTCCTAAACCTATTTGGGTTGGGTGCGGAGCTTAATTGCAGGGCGATAGACGAGGCCCGAATTTCGGTTTTTCCCCTCAGAGGAGGGGGAGTTTTCTCTTGACTCCGGGGACAGAATTCGCTGCGCTTCGGTTTATAGATTAGTGTTGACCTGAGGAACAAAATGCACTAAGTATTCATTCTGGACAGCGCTTGGTCCATCTCCATATAAAAACTGTCAATGGCATTTCCTATAATAATTTTTGCTGTCCGACGAACCGTTCTAGAAATATATGCGAAGAACCACTTCAAAAATCAAACTTGCACAGATAGGTGGCCATACAAATTTACACACGGTAATTAGTCTAGGGTATCCTAAGAATTGGTAATAGACTAATTCTACTTTTTCACTTGTTTATTTTATTTTATTTATTTCGAACTTCATCAATGATCTGATTACTGAGTTTACAAAAGTGAAATATAACAATAAAATAACAAAAGCATACATAACCATAATAACGGTAAAAAGTATACATAACAATAATACTGAAAAGCAAGTAAATTTAACTAAGCTGATCTCTTATTTGACTTTTTGAAAGATAAAAGTCAATGCAATCATTGTTTGTACTAGGCTGAGGAACAACGAAGAAGTCACAGTTCCTCAAGGAGCGCACAGGAACAGATATATTGAAAGTGTTTAAGAGCTCAGGAGACTTTATCATTCCTTGTATACACTAAAATGCAAAGACAACTCTGGAAGTTTTACGTCTATTCTCAAGAGAATCTAATGGAAAGAGTTTAAGTCCATCAACATATGGAGGCAGAATAATAGGGTTGTCCCAATAAAGTCCTCGCAGAGCAAATCGGATAAATCTCCGCTGCACAGCCTCGATGCGATTTATATATACAGAATAGAAGGGAGACCAGACAGGACTGGCATACTCCAAAATGGGTCTAAGGACATAGTAGTACATTTGCTAATATTAAGAGGAAGACAGTTAATTCCACACCATTTACGAAAGGTGTCTAAGTCCGAGTTTAAAAATCCGCACTCATTTTCATTAGAAAGCGGAAGATTTTGGCATCGTCAGCATAGCAAAGAATTCTTGAATTAGCCAAAATCAGAGATACATCGTTGATGTAAATTATAAAAAGGAGTGGTCCAAGATGGCTACCTTGAGGTACGCCGGAAGTATTATGTATTTCGTCAGAAAGAGCTGCCCGGAATATGACTCGCTGCGTACGATCAGATAAATAAGAACGAAGCCAATTAACAAAGACAGTATGAAAACCAAGAACAGTCAACTTGTGAATTACAATTGTATGATTGATTCGGTCAAAAGCTTTACTGAAATCCGTGAAAATGCAATCAACTTGTTTTCCGTTTTCAATAGCAGAAATGCAGAAATTAGTAAACTCCAATAAATTAATCGTAGTAGATTTCCCCTTCATAAAACCATGCTGGAAAGAGCACAGGAAGGGCTTGC
The DNA here is from genome assembly GCA_963930735.1 of Dioctria linearis. NCBI lineage: Eukaryota > Metazoa > Arthropoda > Insecta > Diptera > Asilidae > Dioctria > Dioctria linearis. The sequence goes on along the minus strand of OZ005741.1, from coordinate 197,424,731 downwards.
AGTGGAATTACAAAACATCACAAACCAGGGCTTCAAATATCTTACCAATACAACTTAAATTAGCGACAGGCCTGTAGTTACAAATGTCGCTCTTATTGCCCTTCTTGGGCAAAGGAATAATCAAAGAAATCTTCCACTGTTTCGGAAAAATACCACAAGTTAAAGATAAATTAGATAAATAACACAAAACCGGAACGAAACATGGACGTAGCACAATGTTTTACGAGTGTGGAAGGAACGCCATCCTGACCGCCAGAAAACCTATCAGCTATGCTTGAAATGTACATGGAGACAGACGCTTCATCGAAAAACAGTTCTTTAGGTTGAAGAGAAGTCAGCGGAAGCTTCGTCAAATGGGTAAAATCATTATAACTAATATCACAGTGGTTATCACAGAAGGCAGTTTTAAAGAAGTCACCAAAAAGATTGGCAGTCTCTAAAGGATCCACACTGTCTAAGTTACCGCGTCGCAACGATGAAGGGTATCCGTCACAGTTGAGCTTAGAGTTAACAAACCTCCAAAATTGCTTTGGTTCAGCACGCAAAGCCGATCTCATTCTAAATACATAATCGTTGTACAAGTCAGTCAAACACGAAATGTACTGAGCACGCGAATTCTAATAAATAACGTAATCAGCATCACTACTTGAGGATCAGAACCTCCTCCAAGCTTTATTCTTTAAATTTTTAAGATGTTTCAAGGAGCCATTGAACCACAGTTGACAAATCGAATCACGATTCGAACGAACAAGTGGTACAGAGTGAATAAAACAAAGAAATAATATGTCTTAAAACGAGTTAACAGCTTCATCACACTGGTCCAATCACAAGCGGATCACCATTCATTCATTTTATCCAAATCAGCTTTTTTTAAAGTTATAACAATAGTTACTAGTTGCATTAAATGATGAGAGTCAGTTCCAGAGTCATTAATAACGCCGCTAGACTGCATTAGGCCTTAAGAAATAATGTTGTCAATAATGTTGAAGAGTTGCCGAGAAAGAAGGCAGCAAGCCCTCATCGTCCAGAGAGTGTTCCCAGTTAACGCTAGGCAAGTTAAAGTCACCAAAAGGCAATAATTCAGCGGCAGGCAGCAAAACTTCGGTAAGCCTATCAATACATGCAGCCAGCAAGTCAAATATCACAGCTGATGAGCATGGACGGATGTAAACTGTAGCAATATATACGTATTTGTGTGAGAGCTTGAGAGCTTGAGAGCTACACATATAAACTCCAGATCGCCGGACTCAACAGAATCGATTAGTGTGCATGGAAGGTTGCGACGAACGGCACAAAGCACTCCACCTCCAACAGAAGCATCCAAAGACAGACGATGGCGATCACGGCGAAACACCAGGAACTTGGGACCAAAAAGCTCTGCATCTGCAATCTTTCCACATAGCCATGTCTCGATCAAACAGACCACGTCAAAACAAGAGTTCATCGAGCTTGTAAAAAGGAGAGTCGTTTTGGAGCGAAGACCAGTTACATTGGCGTAGTGGACGGAGATTTCGCCAACAAGTTTTTTGCCTTAGCAGAAGATCCAGAGCGCCCCCTTGGAATAAATTCACGCACAATGGAATTGTGGGGCAAATCTCAGGAGAGAGGACCGCCTGAAACAGATTTTCCGGAACCAAAACCCTGAAGGACGCAGAAAATGAGTGTTTCTCTTTCTCACGATCATGTCGAGTAGATAATTTTTTGCAGGCAATCGAAGAGGTCGAAGTACCAACACGCGATGAAATATGTCTGGTTATCTCATCCTCAGTAGTGTCAGGATGTACCCTAGATACGAAGACACACTTTGGAAGCTTAGCTGGCCGCAGCGAAACAGCGTATACAATTACAGTCGGAGTATCATTGGTGGAGGCAATATCCGTAACCGAAGCAGACCGCAATATACCGACATCCGAAACTGAAGCTTTCGTCCCACTGTCGAACACCTCGTCCGCAATCGAATATACCACGGTATCAGCAACCGAAGACGAAGTCCCGCCAATGGAGGCGACATTGGTATCCAGAGAAAACTCATTTCACCTCAATTTCACTTTTCTTACTCCTTTGGCAAAATCTTCTTATCATCGTATTTTTTTTTTTGTCTGAATTATTACAATGTAATTAAACATTGCAAAAATAGTCAGCAGGTAAAAAATAATAAAATTTTTAATATTTTTTGATGAAGTAAGTCAGTTACCATGTCAAGCATAATAAAATCGGGTATTAGTTAACTGGCAAGTACTGATCTAAAGAAATCTTTACACGCTGCCAGACTAATATAATATTATGTTTATTATTTTTGTATACTCCATCTCTACTTATTTCATATATTGCGATCCATTAATTTTTTTTTACGTCTAATTGTTTAATTATTTCTTCTTTTTCCATTCTTGTTCTGTTTTCCATTGTTGTTCTTCTAACTGATAAATTCTGTGCTGAATTTCTAGCTCGTTATAAAATTTCTGTTAAATTTATCCTGGATTTTCAGTCTTTCAGTCTGTATCAGATTCAGCTGAACAATTGATGACTTTTTATCCCTTTATCTACAATTTTTTTAGCTTCTTTGTACTGCAGCAGATATAGGCATGTTTGCTATATTGAAGCTGGTGCTTAAACGAATCTAATAGTTTCGCAGATTCAGGTTGTTGATTTGAATTGAAATTATCATGCGTCACACCCGGCGTGCACATATTACAAAAGTCAGTGGCCTCAAACAATATAAAAAAGGGCATCCCATTTCAGCATCTTCTGCTTATAAAAAGAACTCAAAATGCCCTAAAATAGATTTCGCTTGTGATCATTAAACTAACATAGTAGCTTTACTATAAAATTCTACATACACAACTATAATTCAGATCCTGCGCATGTTTACCGGACATAATTATAATACCTTTTCTACAAAACTTCTTGCAAAACTTATTTCTTTTCTATATACCTACTTTAAATGTGTGATAGCCGTCAATAATAAACAATTCTCCCATACAAGTTTTTGAATATTTAACCTTGCGAGTAATCAATTATTTATACCTGAATCATTACGTTGTCATACACATGGAAAATTACGAAAGTTTACATAGAAACCTTGAAAAATCTGCTTTTGAAAGCAATTTTTGCCATATATCCGTAGTCGATAACTTCCTGCTGTTATTTTTCACATTGTTATTATTAAAAAGCAGGTTTCATTTCCATGGCCCAGTCCCCCACTCTAAATCGAGAATACCATGTTAAATTAAACGTAGGTGGTAAGTCTTAAAAATGTAAATATTTCTTTCGCATCTTCTGTATACCTACAGTAGGGAGTTTTTTCGTAATGTCCATTTAGAGACTTACGTTATTATCAAGAATTCACAATGCTGAGGAAAAACAGTAATTTGCCTCTATCCGTCGAAAAACGTTTTTCCCGGCAATGAATTCAATCATTTATAGGGAACCCCCCGCGGCTTATAGCAGCAGGAGGTTATTGTAAGAAATCTCTAATGAGGGTAACACTTCGTAGACGAAACGATGCACACGTTTCCATGTTTGAATAGGATTAAGAAACGTTCACGTACGTTTTGAGGGTAGTTTAACTGAAATAGAAGAGCAAGAAGCATCCAGAAGGAGGAAAGCTTTCTATATCTCACCTAAGGAAATGTTTTAAGGCAAAAGAGGAAAAAATCCGGCAGGAGGAGCAAATATTTGATTTTTACTTCAGTTGACGTATAGTCGAGCCACTTAAGGTTTTCTTTTGCCAAAGAACAACGTTAGACTCCTGATGCAAACGTTTAAGTACCTTTACAAAATAGGTCGTATGGGAAATCTTATTTTGTGTACCTTAGAGGGATTTTATCGGGGGTAAGTGGTAAAGTTTGCGTAACCTATTCATGCAAATGTTAGCTTATGTGACCAAAATAAGCTGAATATGAAATTAACCTGAAATTGTAAAGCTTTTTACAACTAGTGACGAAAGTATATATAAAAAAAAACAAAACCCGTGGGTTTTGATAAGAACTTTAACAAAATTAGTATATATTCTTTGATTACATATAGCATACCTAAGAAGATTTTTCATTGTATACCATAACATTATAATTTTTAGTTATGAGCGCTTAGCACAATTGAATATTAGTTATGTTTATGAAATCATACCATGATAACATATGATGTATGAAAGAAACTATACAGATATTATGTATGTACAATTGAGAATTCTTCATGCATGATGAAGAAAAAGTTGAACAGATTTTCTTGCAACATTAGAAAGGATAGTAACGTCATTTCCCTTGATTTCCATATTAAGGGGTATATTCACTGTCATTGGAATGGTGAATATCTCACTCTAGAAAACAGTAGTGAACCTTCCAAGTGAGTACTCCAACCGTATTTAGGCAAGTAGTTCTGTGCGAAGTGATCATGATTATGGATAGAGGATAAATGAGGTAAGATAATAATTTTTGTGAGGAAAACATCTGTATTTATAAAGTGAGCAGTCGTATATCAGCTAAGTTGTTTTTTGTTTTAAATAGGCATAGTTTCACAAATTTGATCAGAAAAGACCTATCTGAGGCTACTAAAGAAGTTCCGGATGGGAAGATCATGGTAAGTTTATAGAATATTCGAAGAGGTAGGCTTTCACCTTTTCACAGGAACATATACTTTCTCTGAAGTTCAACAAATAGTTGTTTATGATTGTAAAAACTGCAGTTTTATTTTAGTGACACTTATAATACACTTTTCTAAAGTGTGGCATTCCGAGTCAATTACGTTATTGATTTATATTTAATTTCTAAGCGATCTGCAATTCATAAATGTTAAGTTTCGTTTACGAATTACGTATTAGAATTGTTATCCATCCAGTTCGTCTATTAAAAAATCCACTTCTGATATTTTGAAATCTATTTTTTATTGTTCACGAATTTCCATATCCATATCGTATAAATTTTTATGACATATAACAAGCGATAATTTCGAACCTTTGTTAAATCAGGTCAAAACATTTCTCGCCGCTCTTTCTACTTTTTTTAAATCTTTTTCTAAACAGGAGCAAAGAAGAAAAGAATATAATAGATGTAGTACTAACTTATACATACTTACTACTGCAAATTTAATATGCGTTTTTAATTAAGTATATATAAAAAGAGATTAATAATTATACAGATTTCTATAAACAGGATTACGGGTTAAAAAAGAAAAACTAGCGCTTTTATTTCGATTAAGGACACCAACTGAAAAAATAAATTTTCACAATTCACACAGCGCATTTGCCCTAATTTGAATAGTGCTGCAGCCCGATTTCTGTCAAATTGCCAACAAAAGAGGATGTCAATAAAACAAAATAAAATTCCACAGAACCTTGGGTTTCTCAAATCGTATCTGAACAATTTATGGGTAGCACATTCTTGTGAAATGTCCTGTGCATTCCGGATGGTTAAATTGAATTATAAAAATTCAAGAGGTAGATGATATATGTTTACTATGATAGAAAGAGGAAATTATGAGTAATGTACATTTAAATCATCTCGATTATTTGTTTACTAAAACTTTCTATTGACGTTTCTTAATTAACATAAATAAGGTATAATGTCGCACAGTTTTGTTTTTTATAAATCTGATCCGCACCAAAAATTTATTGAAATCATACTTAAAATGTAATTTCACAAAGTGTACAAAAAACCTGAACAACTGAGCAAGAATTGTGCAGAGCAATTGTTTCGAAGTTGGTGTCCCGGCTTGGGTGTTACATTCGGCGGCTATGGATAGGTCATGCTTAGACAAACAAAAAACTTTAAGTGGAGGTTGGATCTTAACGGTTTCCGAGATGTGGGCATTTTTAAATGTTTTTTCGACTACTTATATGGAAGTTTCATATGTCATTCGAAAAAAACACGCCTTCGCCTATAATTTGATTGTAGGTACCTATCAATACCTCCATATTTACCGTTATAAGTTGAAAAGGATCAAAATCGAAAAATTTGAAATTTTTCAGGGTTCGAAAATATCCGATATTTATTATAAATATCAAAATATCGGATATTTATGATATAAATAAAAAATGTCTTAATATCCATTTTGTACGACATATTATTATTTTATTGTATTATTTATGTATACTGTTTACATATGTGTTTTATAAACATCATAAATTATTAAAAAAACTAAAATAATTTTATTGTTTTATTTAGGTACTTATTGAATAAAATAATTAAAAATCAACTCAAAAACAGAAAATCTTCTTATAAATCAGGAAAAATGAACTAAAAAGCATAAAATCTTTTTATGCTTACATCAGGAAAATTAACTCAACAAGATAAGATCTTATAAATTCTGATCAATAAGTGGGTTCATTAGTATACATATATAATATATGAGTATAAATACCTACACTTATTGGTAACAAAACAAGAAACATTACAAACATAACTCAATATTTATAAACAAATCAAATAAGTCTGTTCGTTATCAAATCAATCATGGTCTACATTTGGTAAACTATTAATTATCAAATAAAATAAAATAATCAAAATATGCCGTGTTCGTCATTTTGACTGCAGGGAAGATGAAGCTAGGTCATCTTCCGATTTTGAATCAGGACTGGTTATGACATCAACGACATTATGAATCATATCATCTACTTCTACTGCATCAGCAGGTTGAATAAGATCTTCATCGTGTGTTGGATCTGATAGCCAATCGAAGTTCCTTTCCTTTCCTGAAAACTTGTTAAGACGTTTAAACAAGTACACCAATTTGTTAGCCTTGTCAATTCCCAGACGGTCTCTCAGCTTCGACTGCACCGGACTAAGACTTGCAAAAATCCTTTCAAGACCCGCTATGGATGCAACTGCAGTCAGGAGTTGTTCACACACATTCAGGAATCTTTTTTTGTGTTGCTATTACTGCCATTGAACATCTGCGATGTTCAAGTCTAAATGCTTGGTATGGTTGTTTAAAACTGCGACCCAAATATATATTGCGGAAAAATTTATGATTGGGTCATTATCAATGTAACCATTGACATAAAGTCTATTTCCAATTCAGCAATTCAGGGGTCGATTTTTTGCCTGCCAATCTTTGATAAAGAATATTTGCCAAGTAATGTGGTGCACCTAACGCCATATCGCGCCTTTTGTTGAAAGCAGATTTCACTTCAGTCATTTGAGTTGATAAATCTTTCTCTAAATTGTTCCAAACGTCGACAGCTACTGAAATCGTCGTGTCATCTTGTTGGGAGAGATCTAAAGCTTTTGCGATTGAATCCAGTCTTCCTAGCAAATCCAAAGAATTGAATTGAATGTCGTTGCCAATTCGGTAAATGTCACTCTCAATCGCTTCTTGACGATTTTGGGAAATCTGCACTAGTATTCCGCGATTTTCAACGAAGCGAGTTCCAGCGTACGACAAAAGGCGCGATCAATTTTTTACCGTTGCCTTCTTATAGCACGCTGCTGGCAAATGTTTATTCCTGAAGTATTTAACGACTTTAATGACGTGTTATCCATATTGGATAATATCAATGTCTTCTTGCATTTCCAACTCACGCCGCATCTTAGTGACATTTCTAGTATTGTCCGTAACAAAACTGCGTACGTTAACTCCGAAATCTTCTTCAGTCTTTTTGATTTATTGCTTAGCAATAGTTGTTAAATACTTGGCAGAATGTGAATTGCCTGACGTATCGACAGTATCGACGAGAACGGAATCTCCTTCACCTGTTGTGATGCTACAACAAACAATCGATTCGTTGTGTATGTTCGACCAGCTATCTGAGGACATTGAAACGGTTTTTCTGCACAGGAGCGCGCGCGACTTTGACTGACGAAATCGACGGAAAACGAACAGTTACTATCGTCTGATTCATCTGTTCATTCTCTATGCATTGATATACATTGATATGCCATTATGTCCCTTATTTAAATAGAAATGAGGTATAATTTGCCGTGAGTCGTATTGTGTTGATATATATCAGAAAAAAATTGTTTGATATATTCGGATATATATCATGATATATATCCTCGAATCCTGAAATTTTTACCGGTTTTTTTTTGGTTTGAGATTTAGGTTTTAGGGAATTAATGTAGTAACCATGCCATTTTCATAACAATAAAGATTGTCTGAAGTGTTACTTTTATTTGACATACCACACCTCCTACACGAAGAAAAATGAACGCGTCAAATTGAACGAAATCGTTGTTTAAATCAGACGATTTATAATTCAAATCGGGGCCAAAAGCACATAAAGTTTGTTTTACTACTTAGGAAACGGTTATACAGTGGCTAGACTACCTAGTACCTAGAGCTTTTGCCACCTGGTGCGGCTCTCAATTTTCCGCCCTTTCTAAGTCAATCAAAATCAAGACTGGTTTTTAACAAGTATTGAACATATTTCCTTTATTTAGGCAGTCACATAGAGTCAGTTCAGAGCAACATGCTACAGTGACTATAGCCGCTTTTTGCTCTTCAGAGCAGATCAAGTTAACTTTTTTCTGCTCGCTTTTGACAGAAAAATGTGTTCAGAGCATACGCAATAATCTGAAGTAACTTTTCTTGATAGCACTAGCGAGTGCTACTAAAATAGTCACTTTCGTATTTGAATGTGTGAAATGTCAAAGAGCATTTAAAATTGAAAGTATAAATAAAACTAAATTGGATGCAAAGAAGAAAATTAGTTCATTACTTTTTAGTAGAAATGAAGAATTTTAAAATCGTTTAAACATTGCCAGAGCTATTTTTTTAAATACCGTGAAAAAACCACATTAAAATTTTTTTTTTCAAGGTATATTCATTTTTAATAATATGACAGTACTTTTATGAGGATTCCGATGGAGTTGAAAAATGGAAGAATTAATAATATGCTTCCAGAGTAAAATTAAAGACATTCCAATGAACAGATCTAAATACTACACAGAGAGTGGTAAATAAACTTACGGCTTCTGAGTTTCAACATAATTTTAGCATAAATATAGAGGCGTATGAAGATTTACTTAAATTAGTCATCACGGATAAGAAGCAAATGCCAGCAAAATCCTGTATATATCGCTCACCGGCTGCAATAGTGGCACAATTCAAAAATCGAAGTTCCGAGATGATCGTCATAACAAATTTTGATGATTTAAGGGACACTAACTAGATAAGATGAGTAATGACCTGGGGTTTTTTGTAATGACAATTGTTTGGCTTTAGTGATCTAAATTATAATGATATGGTATGCTTTGACCATATTCATCAAATGGGATGAAATTTTCCACCCTTTTTTAGATCCGCTATTATTGGAGAAACGAAATGCAAAAGTTTTAAGGACAATATTTCATGAAAGAAAATAATGCATTATTGACGGAATTTAAGCAGACAAGTATTACGCCTGTGTCGCAGGAACATAAACAGAACATAACATCAAATTCTAATTTAAGTTCAGGGATTTGCATAAATTTCGCTAATTATGAGTTGTGCCACTATTACAGCCGATGAGCGATATATCGATCGGCAACAAGCTCTTGTCTGTAATATGGGCTTAAGCAAATCAAGAAGCATTTAGGTCAAATAAAATTCAAATTAAAATCAATCGGCAGTAGATTTAACGAATGTGTGAAATATCAAAGAGCTTTAAAATTCAATACTTAAAAAAATAAGTAAATAAAACAAAAATGGATGCAAATAAGAAGATTATTTCATTGCTGTTTAGTAGTTTTTATTATTTATTGAATTTACCGGCAAAAAAAGCTCGAGCTTATTTTCTGCCCGTGTATATATGCCCTTTTTCATATACACATACATACTCAAGAATATTCGCTTTTTTTTTAGATTTTTTCTGGTTCAGAGCCACAAAGTCACTTTTTACCCTATCGTAAAATTCACAGTTACATCAAAACGCTTTCGAAGTCACTATATCGTCTATGAGCGATGGGGGCACCGCAATAATTACAATGGCGTTAAAGAAAGTATTAACAGCTGATGTTTCTTTATACACAATTTTAGAGCCACACGTGTGTGCTTAGTGTAAAAAATAAGTTTTCCAAAGTTGTAAGTGATTAAAGTTCTTGAGAATTACGGACATCAACCTACTTTTAAATGGCAACCAGAAATATAGTATTTTGTGTTAGGTACTATGTGTACTTTCAACATTGCAAAAACTCTCTTGAAGCAAGCAGCCGTTATTGGAATTTTATATGCGAGGCTAGCGTCGCGTTTGATGAGTTGGAAAAAATAAACTGTCAGATTGAACGCGTTGACATTTGAGATTCGGTTAAATTGCACGCATTTGTGACGAGAAGAAAAATGCGAGTCAACGCGTGCTATTCGTGTTAGGCATTTAAAATTTTCAATCTGACTTCAGCTTTAAAAAGTACTTCTATAGCAGTTCTAACTTTTACCACCGAGTGATGTATATTAATGTGGTCATCGCCAATTTCAAATCTATGGCACACGTGTTTTCTTTTTTCAGTGATTAAGCCCCTAGAAAGATAACCATATTAAAACTTTCGTAAAAGATAACCATACGCTTCAGAGGCGTACAATTTTCAAGTGAGTGTATTTATCCTATTTAGTTATGTTTTTTAAAAATGTATCTTATTATTTTAGAACTATAGGTTTAGTTTTATAAATAAAGTACAATTGTATGATATATTTGTTTATTTTATAAATTTAAAACTAAATGAGTAGACCTCTGAAGAAAAAATAACGAAATAAGTTATTCACACGAGCGCCTCTAAAGGCGCAGGATATCTTGCCAGGGTTAAACATGTCAACGTCGAGTCGGACCGCTAGGATGAGCAAGCATTTTTGTTAAATTGAATACTTATTATAATCATAGATTCTATTGATTGCAATATTATAAAAAAAATTTTATAGCCGGAAATAAAAAAAAAGTCGCTCTAAAGTATGTGCTGTGCTGCCCGGGGTGGAGCGTACCATCCCTCCTAGGTACGCTGTTGCGCTTATATTGAACGCGTTTATCCTGATTGCAAAAATATTTCCGGAGGCTGCACACACTGCCGAGTTAACTGATTGTCCAGTCAGCGACTGGTCTGTTGACTTGTCAACCACTGTTTAATTCTTAAGTGTAAAACACAATTCCGACGTGTCGATTCGATTCGATCCAACCCATTTCGACCCAACGCAACGGATGAATAAGCACAGTTGCTCCGTTAAATTTCAAAGACTTGGTTTAAAATTTTGCCAAATTTTGTCTTTCACCTTTACATCAATCCATGAAAACATTTTTGTTTTATCGTATAATTCATATCTTTTTATATTTCCATAACAAAAGCCTTTTCATCCATCTTTGAGTATAAAGAAATCTTTACAGATGATTTTTCCAGGTTATCCGTAAAAGTTGAAATTTGCTCAACTTCTCCGTTTCGATTCGATCCATTTCGATCCATTTCGGTGTAATGTGTCAAAATTTGCAAATCTGACATTTATATGAATCGGATCGAAACGGTGGAATTGTGTATCCCACTCTAATCGTTTCTGATTGATTGACTATCGTTGCATGTCAACATATTGCATCAACTTTTTTCAGATTGATTCAAGAACTCGCAGTATTGGTAAAAACTAGGTAATTTATCGAAAAATTGCAATGAGAAACACAAAACCTGTATTAGTTTACTGCTGGTGGAGGAGAAGACAAATTACAAGAAAAAGGATGTCTAAGAACTCATCCATGGCAAAAAGGACGATGTCAAACTGTTTTGAAGATTTGGAAGACACAGTCCTATTTCAGATGTATTACAGAATGAGCGTGTTGTGAAACTAAAAATTTTCTTGCATGTCAGGCAGCTGTCAACTGAACCATCTGAATATCATTGAGAGTTTTACAAACACTTGACAGCTCATCTCATTTTGAAAACTATGAATCGTGGTTTTGAGTAATTTATATAATTTTTTAAGTTGAATCAGATTATTAACAGTTTTGAATTATATGAAGTTATTTTGGATGAGTCTAGTATGGAAGAAACAAAAACATTTCTGTATTCTGTTAGTCGAAAGTAGCTCTTCAGATTCTCACGGAGAGATTGTATTACGGTTAGAAAGACAAAGAATCGAAGATTTTGTTGCAAATATTTACCTGTTCATACCTTGTTCACAATTAAATAAAACAACATATTATAAAATATTTCTGGTAGTTTTATTTAATATAAATAAAAGCCCTTGTCATAAAATACATAATTAATTTATAAAGATGTATACAGACAAGACAGCTGAAAATAAGAAATTAATTCGGTCAAAGGCGAGCCGCAGGTTCACGCAATTAGAACCTTATTAACGAACAGTCGAGTAGATAGACCGAATTTAAGTATGTTTAAATCTAATTTAAATTTGCCTGTTATAACTGAAAAATGAATGCAATATTTCTGCAACATTGGTAAATGCGTTATCGATTATAGTGTTTTACGTCTAGTTAGCTCTACATTTCATATGTTTTAAACATTGTATTGTTAATTTCAATAATATTCAAACAGGAATCTTATTAGGAATTACCACAAAAAAAAAATTTTTTCACCGCCAATTTTGAAAAAAACATGGAGTCCTTGAATTTAGCCCTTTCAAATGATACCAAATAACAATTCATGCCCATAATAAATGAAAACGTTCTGCCAATTTCCATTTCCAACGCAACGTCGACTTCGAGAAAAACGTCTGTGGCAGACTGACAGACAGACGAGCCCAAAAGCGATCTTATAAGAGTTCCGTTTTTTCCTTGTAAGGTATGGAGTCCTAAGAAGACACAAACTCCAGGTAAGCTTTGCCAGTCGAAGAGCCCCTTTTAATCAAACTTCGGAGGGTAAATTTTCTTTTATTCAAAACATTTTCTGCGATCAGTAATGCTTATGACAGACATGGCGTATCGATATCTGGATATTCCGAATATCTAGATATTAAATGACCCCTGACAGACATAAAAGGGGGCATTGATGTGACAAACCGTACTTTGACATTTCAATTCACTTAACAGATTTTTAAGCGTAAACAATTTGGAAATGGAAGTGACAAATATATTGGCCTTAATGCATGCTAAATGGATATAATTAATTGTAAATATACGACAAATTCAAGATTTGAAGCGAAAAAAAATACGATTTCCCCATAGTTTGGTAATAAGCGTTGTTTCCGCGGAGTTTAATATTTTCCCTTTTTTTCAATTATTTTTCGCGGAAAATGAACAATTTCCTCCTTTCAAAACCATGCTAACAAAAAATGTTGGTTCTTCTTCTTCTTTTTCGCTTTCTTGAGAAAGCATAAACTCACTTTTGCTTAATTTTACCCATATTATTATAATCAGTAATTTTTGAGGATATTGATATCTAGATATCTAATCTATAGCCACTAGTTTTTTGGATATATTTGAATTATTTGATGACACACATGGTGTATAAACTGGGTATTCTGAGTATCTAGATATCGATACCCCATGTCTGTCATAAGTATAACAATCAACTGATAGATATTAACGTTGCAGACAAAAGTCGGTTGTTATTGTTCTTTTTCATCTTCTACTATTGGTTTTCGATCTGGAACTGTAGGCTCGATTTGTGAGCTGGAGTTTCTTCCTGATGGCTTGACCCTATGGGGTATAACGCCAAAAAAGTGCCGTGTCCGGCTAAATGATGATTGCCATGTCCTGTTAGATATTGTTTGATTTTGTTTAAATAATTTGGTACTGTATTAATTTGTTGAATTTGTTAGGTTAAGCATAGGTCGACGGAACACAAGTAAGTTTCATGGAACCATTACCGATGCCACGCTTAGTTTACTGTTACAGTTAATGAAATCAACTGATGAGCAAAAATTTTGATTTACGAAATACGGGAATACGAACACTATAAACGAACACCGAACACCAAAAATATATCCAAGAGATTGTAAATCTACTGATGCATGAATGGCAGGGAGAAAAAATCTCAAGGAAAACCTCTAATCTGGTTCAAACGTCGTAGGAGTGGATTCAGTAAAGTTTGCGACCGCGCTGAGGGCCAACTTGGAGCTGGAAAACCAATTCAATTCAGTCCGTTCAAGGTCATCAACTCGCTTCTCATTTTTTAGTAGCTAACTGACATAAAACAGATCAGTTTGCGGTTCCAAACCAAAGATAACTTAATAAGAAGATAAGAAGCAGCCGAACAAAGGGTATAGTCTTTTGCATTAATGGGGGAAAAGAACTTGGTTATGCATTATTGTAGTACGATTGAGACAACGAGTTGAAAAAAAAATCGAGAGAACGTAGGATTACCCGAACGACAAAATCTTATTGATAATAATGTACTTCCGGTCACACTACCTCACTGTTTTAAGAAAAAGATAAATTTCGCTTTCTCCAAGGTGCTGAAAGGAAATGTAAAAATAAAATTCTCATTTCCCCCGAAAATATCAGAGAATCCAGCATGAGTTTCTCCCACTTATATTCTTTTCACCTGAACTGAACCATAACTCGTTCGGTTCCTACACCCAAAGTGTTTTCTTCACCGCACTGACACAGAACTGGTTCAGAACGTATGTTCTTTTCACAGCGGTTCATGTTCGGTTTCTGCTCCGGTTTTGAACTTTCTTGTTCCATGAAAATTTGTGGTTACGGTTCCGAACTAAACGTCAAATCAAAATTATCAGTATGTGCAAACATTTGGAAGTGAAATTATTTTGTCAAAGTGATTTATTTTTTTATTCAAATTATAAACGACGAACATTTTAAAAAGGCATTAAAAGTATAGATGTGCGGAATTATTTTATTAAGTGATTTTTTTTTTTAATTCTAATAAAACAGGTTCCAAGTCTCTACCTGTTCTTTTCACCACAAAACCGGCCTGGTTCAGGTATTTTACTTTCTTGCATTCTTTTCACCTTGTCCCCGCTCAGGACAGGGCTTAAGTTCGGTGTAGATCTGACAGGTTCTGGTTCAGTTCAGTTCCTGCTCGGTTTTGCTGAAAAGAATTCACCATTAATCTCTTCAGAGCAAAACAAATGTAAACAGGAGCACGTGCTGTTCAAATATCATACAAATCACACTAACAAACATTACTTATGATGCTAAAAAGAAATTGAATATTTCTCACAATATTTCAGCAAAAACCGGTTTTCACAAAAGTGCGGGATCATTTTATGAGAATAAAACCTAAAAACTCCGCCCCTTCTCATTTATTTACGGAAATGAATCTTTTGCCATTCTGTTTCGTTGCATGCACTCTGCGCTTTCACATTTTTATCCTTATTCATAAAAGTTTTAAAGAGAGTTTGTTTTTTTTGCTTCTTTTTTCCTTTTTTTTGCCGTGTACATTTTAAATGTAAAACAGTGGGAAATCTCGCCTGCAATAATGCATAACAATTCTAAGGAAAAAGTTTCCAATAAATTTCTAAGAAAAACTGCGGCCTTCCATCCATCCAGCCATCGTGGATTTTATATTCTATCGAGGCGTTGTCTACTTCCCAGCCTTTGTATGTTTTTAGTTTAGCTATGATACTCTTACGGCTTGTCACTTGAACCCCTTATCTTGCCAATACTTCAGTTACACAGCTTTGCTTTTAGCGAAGCTTCAGCAAAACTGTTCAAAATGGTACAAGTGGAGCCATCTGACATTATAACAAGGAAGCATTTTCGCAATCACTAGATACTTCTATACGCAAGGCTACTACTTTGCCTATCAAAGTTACTCCCCTTTCTTCCAGCAACACAAAAACATTTGTAAGGCTTTCACCATGAGGAGATGCATCAACCCAAAAAAACATAATACACTGAAAACCAAAAATTTACTCCGAACAGATTGCTCCTCTCGTTATAAGCGATAGATGGCAGCCCCATTATTGGAATAGCTACTGTAGGCTATTCATCTACTGGCATAGAGAAACGAAAGCAGATCCTCCGATACGAACTAATAACAGTCAGCTGGAAAGGTTATGTGAAACGTGTAACCATAAGGTAATAAAGGCTAAAGAGATGTCAAGATTAAGTTTGCTTTGCTTTGTGAACCAATATATGAAAGCTCAATCTGAAAGTTTGGATGCAATCGTAAAAGCTTTTCTTGCAGAGCTTGCATCTTCTGTATTGAATTTATAGCCCACTGAACCAGCAGGCATCACATCAAGTCAAGGCATAATGTACTAAATGAAATAAAGCAAAACTACCAAATATTACCATGCTAGATATTAATACGCATATGAATGTGTTACTTTTGGAAGCTCTTTTGATACAAAATATTGCTTCACGTCTATAGGTAGCCATGATTTATTTTATGGGAGCAAATTATCAAATTGCATATTTTTTATCCATTATAAATCCGTGTATCTCCTTTCTAAACATAAAGATAAATTGAAGGAAGATTACTAGAATTTAATTCTACATTTTAATTTGCCATTAACCCCACTTTTTACACTTCGTTATGATGCATTGCAAATTTGCTTCTATTTGAGAAAATTACCATTATCACTAACAAATTTCACTATAGAAATAATAAAAAGATCTTATATAATCAACTAAGAGTGCAAATTATAGGTATTTCAGTCTTATTATGCATTTTTTTATTGATAAAATTGTCGTGGCACTTTGTTTTGATTTGAACTGATTTCCCTGAAATGAGCTTTAAACTAACAAATTCAATGTACATTTATGGTAAGAAACGCATATTATATTTATTGTAACATTTTCGAGTCGAGTCGATTCGTGTGACGTCACACGCACTTGACAGCCGGGACAATCATACCATGTTACTCTGTATATCGTGGCTACAAACACAAAATATTGCATTCTGGAATGTTTGCTTATGCCATTTGATGTTTTTATGTTGGCTACAGATGCAATCACCACAGAAGAAATAAGGTAAAGATAGTGTTTACCATTCTCCGTATGTCTTGCCCATAAGCAGGATTCACTTAAGAATAACTTTTGAAAATTAAAGTAGGACTGAGTTTAATTCCTTATAAGCGATTAAAATATCACTTGGGCACAAGAAAATTATTTTTTTTTAATTAAATTCGATTTACGGGTGTAAAATTTCATCTGATTGGTTGAGTTTTACATGTTTTTTATGTAATCGTTTTAAAGGGTGCTCTAACGGTGATATACAGAAACACAATATTTTTGGTGCCACATGAAATAGCAAATCGCTCAGTCCATTATTATAAGTGAGTGGGTGTAACCTAAGGGAAACGGAGAAGAAAAAACAAAAAAATTTCGGCTTTGTAACATGATCTGTGCGAAGCTTTTTCATTATGAAAAAGCTAAAGAAGTTTCAAATTAAAACACTGCTGAAGGGTGTACATAATTTTGTTGCTGATGAAATAAAAGTAATTCAATAGACTAGATTTTTAAATAATTAAAAAATACGTAGGAGAACCAGTTATCCTTCGACCACTTTTTCAGTTATGTGTTTTTTTTAAATTCTGTGATGCCTTTAGCGTTACTTGATATATTCCTACCGTTGAAAGTTTACACTATCGCATATCCCGTATATTTTCTTAAAAGCTCACGGTAAACTAAGGACATTAGAGTAGACAGTCGAGTTATCAAAAAAAAAAAAAACATTTAATATAAATAAGAAAAGAAAGGCGTTAACCATATACCTCTAGAGCAACTACAATGTCGCCTTTAATTGATGAGTGTTTAATTATCTATCATTTAAAATAAAAGACTATTTTTTGTTTATAGCTGTTTATTAAGAAATCACAATTTTACACAGAGGTAGGATTAATGAAATACAAAAGAACAAAAACTTAGCTTCTTCTTAAAATAATGTGAATTGATAAGAAAATCAATAAAAAAAATTATCTCAATCTTTTACCAATTCCTTGATTTAAAAAATATCTTTTTTTGAGTGAACTTGTTGGGCGGTTTTACTTCCTGAATAATGTTAGACCAGCGGTACAGCATACAATCAGTTTTATCAAGCCAGTGCAAGTTTTTTGTCAGGCCACTTCTAGTTTTGCATAGAAGATATTGAAGCACCCTCTTCGTTAGTCTCCAATATGCGTCCGGCAAAATATTCGTCTTCATAAATAGGTAAAGATCATAAAATCTTCGTTTTCATAGTTGCCATCACTGTGATGTGAGTTCGCGGTAGATCTTTAGAGTTCGAAGAGTCTTGAATATAAAACACATCACATTCATCTGAAGAGGTGCTGGGTTTATTATTCGAAAAAATCTGACTTATGGCACAACTTTTGACGTTTTTTGTTTTTCTTTTCCATTGCTTAGCCTCGACTCTTTAATTTTGAATGATATCGTATACTAAGTTTGCATTCCGTTTGTAACGCACAGAAAATATGCTAGTACAGAAAAATGGGTTACACACCCACGCATAATATTAAAAGTTATTTTGATTTTTGCATGTCCGTCTGTCCGTCGGACAAGAACAAGTTTACTTCGGGCGCTGAAATTTTGCACACGGGCTTCTTAAAAAAAACGTAAGTTATCGTTCGAAAATGGGACAAAGTGGGTAACTCCTTCCTAGGGTTGCCATACAACAATTTCGTTTTTTACTATATATTTGAACAGTGCCTGACAACGTGTCGACGTAGTGAGCTTAAATTTTGTACACAGATTTAAAAAAAAAATACCTAAATTTAAGTTCCAAAATGGGAGGAATCGGGCAACGCCTTAGAAGGGTTGCCGCGTCTAAAAATGTTGCTTTCTTTATATATTTGAATATTGCCTGTGACCGTACCGACCGACGTAGAGAGCTGAAATTTTGTACACTATGTTTTCATACTAATACAAATACTACATAAAGCTTCAAATATGGACTAAATCGGGCAACCCCTTCTGGGTGTTTCCATATAAAAATTTAGGTTTCTTATGTATACTGTCAAAACGATCAGTGCTAGCCGTTTTTATTGTACTGAAAAGTTCTTTAGAATAAGAAATGTTATGTAATTGGTTATAATCATTTTTACTGTCCAACGAATCGTTCTAGAGATATATACGAAAACCACTTCAAGGATCAAACTTGCACACACAATACGAAATTACATACGGGCATTGTATTTGCTCTTGGACTAATTCGAGCTTTTTTACCTGTTTCAATTCCTCAATTCGTGTGTTCTTAGGTGTGTGCCTTATCCATATTTTTTCTGGGGCCAGCTTTTGGATGTGCTCTGACCATAGCATAGAAAGTAAAATTGGAAGTTGAGGTTGAAAGTTTATAACGTATGAGTTGTAACTATGAGGGAGTAACGACAGTTGAAATATGAAGAAGTCGGTTAGTAACATCAGATGAAAAGAATTCGAGATCGCGAAAAATGTTTTTACTAAATGGGAAATCCCTCTTATTTTTAAACCTTGCACTATACTTTACGGAGTGAAAGCTAAGGACATGGTAAATAGTAACGGTTTGCCGACATACCCTAGAGTAATTATAAGTTCATGCATCAAAGTGTTATAATATGGTTTGAAAACCCAGATATTGCCCGATCCAACGGTTTCATTATATCGCTAGAATGTGGGCGGAAACAGACTAAATTCACACATGTTTTTTCTCATATCTGTGCCTCTCGGAGATCTGGCCTTCTTGGTTGCCAAATATTACGATACAAGTAGATTCCTTGATAATTTGCTATATTGTAAGAAATGATTAAAAAATTAATAAGTAATTCTTGGTTTGACCATTCAGAAGGAATTGTTACACCAATTGTACCTGCTGGACAATCATGTAGTATAAAATCATTAAATTTAACGCGCGGAAATATTAACACATTGGCCGTATGAAAATCCTACTAACTATCATTGTAGTATTTGTGCCTTTTTCTGCAATTCTCGCAGATTTCTTCTAATTTTTTGGTGGAAGTTGATATGCTGGTTGCATCCATGTGTCATATACTTATTTGCAGTAAATCTGTTGGGTGGGCATTTTTGTTTTAATTTGGTTTTTTTTTTTAATTCTATTTTAATGTTAGAAAATGTTTTGAAGACTAGTTCTATTAGAAGCGGTTGACTGTATCAGATTTGTGGATTCTGGCTGACATGGGGAGCATAATTTTTTTTCTAAATAAGCGGAGCCAAAGGTCACCAGCCAAATTTTCTTACGGTTTATTTAGCAAATTGGTAAGCTAAATCTCCTTTACATTTGTAAACGTTAAACCATATTATAAAGTATCGCCTTATTTTATGTAGCTAAGGAGAAATAGCTCTTCCTCTTATGTGAACACTGTCTTAGTGGAATTATTTTCAAGTAGACTGGGAACATTTTCGATGAGTGATGTCGGGGTTCTCTTGTGTGCTTCTTGGTATTTCTGTAAGTTTGGACACATCCAAAAAAATAGACGCATTATTAAAGTGCTATTTTAAAAATCCCATCGCCAATAGGCACCAATAGATATATTTACCATCTAAACTCCGTTCTTGCTCCGCGCCATATTTTTCCGCTATAAAATTCAACATTAGGTGTAAGGACACGTGTACCGTTGGACATCTCGTTGTACCGTGAACACGTCTGAGGTACCAGTTGCTCAATTTTGTCCACAGGAACATTTGAAAACAGTCTACTGTTCCAGGTACAACTATATCCAACGTACAAATGATTTCCCTACATGATTGAATTTTTTTCCAATTTCCTTTTTTATCTCAAATATTGATAATCATTAAAATAAAGTTCTTATAAAATAATATCTATAAAGGAGAAGTACATATATTTTTTTCATTACTTTTCAATTATCACCCTGATTAGATTTACGAAGGTAACTCCTACTAGTGAAAAGTATCTTAAATTTCAATACCATCTTCTGACTCATCCCCACTCGGATACAGAAACTAGAATAAAAAAGAAGAAATAAAAGTAAAAAGAGAAAGAAAATTTTAAAAGAACAAAAAAACCTATTGAAGAGCGTGATAGAAAAGATTTAAAAAAAAATTCGTTTATATGAGTTTCAAATAAGTTTTTATTAATTTAAATATTTATAAAAACGTTTTCTCCTAATTTTCGGGAAGTAAAGTAATAAATTCATATTCGTATCGCGGGTTATGTACAATACCCAATGCAATTGTATATCAAAGTCAATAAGTGATAAAAGTGAACTTGTTTTCTGAAAACTCAAGTTAGTTTTCTGTTTAGAAAAAGATATGCCGCTGGAAAAATTTATGTTCAGCAGCGCATTTCGTTTACTTGTTCGCTCCTATTACCTAAATTGGTTAATTAACTGGTTAAATAGCCAGGTAGGTATTATAGCAGTGAACCTGCAATACACATTACTGGTTAATTACTCTCGTTAACTAACTACTTAATTAACCAGTTAGGAAAGCAGGTATTGCAAAACACACTACTGGTTATTTATATGGTGAATTATTTTGATTAACTAACTGCTTAGCGCAGTAGGCATTAACAAGGTGAAATGTGTACCTCAGATTTAAAGTGTTGCACGAGTTACATATTAATTCCCACGATTAACCGGAAACTTACAAAATTCTTAAGAAACCTAAACCAATGGCTTGGTAAAGCATAAGTTCTCTAAATCAAAAAGTTCCCATATTTTACGTTGGATCGACACCATCTCATAACTAAAATATCAAATAAATTTCACAATGTTTGTATAAAACGCTGATGATTGCAGAAAGCAGGAAATACCAGAAAATGTAACTTTAATTGAAAAGGAGTCAGTCTGTAAGAGCTTTAACTCGAAGTCGGTAACTTATAATCACAACAGCAATTATATCAAGAGCGATAGTGTTTTAAATGATTATTTTTAATAAAGTTTTAGAAAAAAGTGAAATTTGTTGTTATTACGAGGTTTATATATTTTTGCTCCGGGAGAATAACAAAATAATTAACTCATGTCAGTTTCGATAAACTCGATTGTTAATATTGAAATATTTAAAATATTATGTATATTTTCTTTCTTTTCTCTGTAAAATTAAATTGAAAAAAGAAAGTATTTTCTGTAAAGACCAATTAATTTAAAAACTTCATATTGTTTTAATATTTTAATATTAAGATTCGGTTATACCGAAGTTGTGAAGTTTTCCTCTGGAATTTTACCATGTGTCTATTTATATTACACTAAGCGAAATAATTATAGGGACACATAGAAAATATTGCAAAACTCCTTATGGTTTTATGGTACTTTCTCGTCTTCTAAATACGTCTTTGTTTTCTTGGTTGCATGTATAGAGGCATTATCATGTTGAAATATTGAATATTGAACAAAAAAGTTACAATTTTGACTAAAAATAACACGATCCAATAATTCTACGTACTTCCCAGCATTAATTTTTGTAGATATATTTAAAACAAATACCAGTTCTTGATTGATAGCTGACTACAGCCCAATCATCACTGTCCCTACCCGAAAGTTTCGGCTTAATCGTGTTCGTTGATTTTTCCTTTTATAGTCCAGTAATGCTGCAAGCTATCAGGACCATCAAGGTTGAACTTCTTTTCATAGCAAAAAATTGACTTTTCCCATTCTTCGTCCCAAAATTGGTAGTTTCCGGCAAAGTCCAACCTATCCCTTTTATGTCTTTCTGTAACTTTTGGCTTGGGAATCCTTTTTATCCATTCCAAATTGTCTTTATTTTTCAAAATTTGCTGAACTCGTCGAACACTAATTGGCCACTCCTTTTCATGGCAGATTTTTGCTGCACTCTTTCCACTTTTAGATACTTCGCCTTGCTCTATAGGAGTTAATACTTTTCCACGCGGCATTGTAACGTAGTACAAATTATAAAATGTATCAAATCTCTATCAAAATCAACAACTAAATATACGTTATATAGCTTTGATGAATAATCCGAAATGTTCTGCTAGATTCTGCGAAAAATCAAATCAAACTGTAATAAGATGATTACTTTGAGGCGTTGATACAACAATTATAAATAAATTTCTTAATTTAAGAAATTTTTAATCAGTAGAGGTATTTAATAGAAGATTTCGCTATAATTATTTCCCTCACACTCAGATTAATTTTAATTTGTAATAAATAAATAAATTTTTAATAATTAAAATGAAAAGGACTGTAACCTCTTTATATGTAAGTATATAGGGTATGAACCTATTAGCTTATTACACCCTAGATGAAATCTATAGGGTATACTAAATTTGTCATTCCGTTTGTAACACCTAGAAATAATGATGGTAGAGCAAAATGGATTGGACACCCATGCATAAAATTAAAAGTTATTTCGATTTTTGCATGTCCGTCTGTCCGTTCGTCTGTCTGTCCGTTCGTCCGACTGTCCGTCCATCCATCTGTCCGTCCGTCTATCTGTCCGTCCTCGCGATAAGTCGAGAACGCGTGTACTTAGGGAGCTGAAATTTTGTACATAGTGTTTTCATAAAAATAGTAAATATAATTGCAAAAATGGACTGAATCGGGGAATCCCTTATTGGTGTTTCCATATAAAAATTTAGGATTTCGACGTAACTTCCTGTGAAAACGATTAGTGCTATACGGGTTTAATGTACTCAAAAGTTCTTCAGAATATGAAATCCTTTAAAATTGGTTATAATCATTTTTGCTGTTCCACACACCATTGTAGAGATATATTCAAAAACTACTTCAAAAATCAAACTTACAAACGAGCATTCATATAAGGTATCATAAGAATTGATCTTAGACCAATTCAAGTTTTTTTACTTGTCTTCTTATACTGGGTGACGCAAAAGTATTGGCACTATAGAAATTACTTATATTTTTTTTATGTGACATCTCCTGTCATTCTGATATTGAAAATTGTGTAGTAAACAAATGTAAAATTACTAAAAATAAACATGGACCGTTATACTCCCCAAGATCGTGGAATAATCGTGTCAATGTTTTTACGGAATAATTCATCAGTGATAAAAAACACAACGTCCGGCACCGGTTGGTCGCACAATGCGACGCTTTGATAGACCTAAGTCTGACAGACCAAGAGCAAGCCGTTCAGGCGAAAATATCGATGCTGTGCGCGAAGATGTGGAAGAGTGTCCACAAACATCAACGAGGCGACGTGGCACGAAATTGGGCATTTCCAGGCGGACTCTGCAGCGTATTTTGGTCAAAGACTTGAAGATGTTTCCGTATAAAACTCAAATGACTCATCAGCTGCTACCTCCACCGAGCTCGTCTATAGAGTACAGCCAGCGCGTCATAAACTTCAACCTTGAAGAGGATGATTTTTTTCAAAATTGGTTATGAGTGACGAAACGTATTTCTATCCCTCGGGGCATGTTAATAAGCAGAATACCCGCTTCTGGGGCACTGGAAATCCGCGCATTATTCAAGAAACACCTTTACACTTACTAAAAGAAAATATTCATCAAGAAATAAGGAACGTATCCCAGGAAGTGTTACGGCAAGTTATGGAAAATGTCATAAATAGGGCATCAACTCTGGAGGACACCATTTAAGAGATATCATCTTCAAATCCTAATGCGACGAAATTTCATGGCACAAATATACACATATAAAAAAACCTAATTCTAGTTTTCTAATTTAGAAAATAAGTTGTAGTAGAACGGAATAGGGTCATTACTTTTGCGCCAGCCAGTATGTTAGTGTATGATGCACTTTTGTTTAATTCTAAATATTATAATATAATGAATAACACTAACACTATCTGGAATATTACCCGATTTCCTGGTTATTTACAATTTCATATGATTTCATAGTGTGCAACCGTACTAACATTAGTAAATTTTTGACGCTGGAGCTTGTACTTTCGGTATCAAGAAATGTTCCACAACACTAATAAGGGGTTGCCTGATTTAGTTCTTTTTCGAAAGTTTTTTTACCATTTTTAAGAAAATGCTGTGTATAAAATTTTAGCTGTCTACGTCAACGCGTTCTCAGGCAGTGTCCAAATATATAGTGAAATACCAAAGTCTTGTATGGCAACACCAAGAACGGGTTGGCCGATTTAGTCCATTTTTGAAATTTTATTTACTATTGCCATTAAAACTCCATGTACTGTAGGTCACTAAAAGTTTTCAAAAAGATTTTTGTGTTTAAAATGCAATCTAGGAGATGTTCCACCATCCCGATTAAAAGGGGCATCGTCCACATATATGACAGTTCGTTGTAGGAAGAAGAAGAACCATTTTGTACCGTCGACGAAGTAAGGAATAAAGATTTTATAAGCCGCTGACATCTGAGCTTTCCTTAACCCCCAGCAAGATTTTTTAGTGCTTATAATCAAGTAAATCGTGTAATTACACCCATGCTCGCAAAGGCTACCGCAGCCGATACCTGTGGGGATTGGTACAAGTGCTTGTCCAAAATAGAGTTTGCACTTAATAATCCAGTATGTCGGAGTACAGGGTTTAGTCCGAGTTTTTCTTAACCCCCAGCAAGATTTTTTAGTGCTTATAATCATCAGAAGTGGGATTCACCTGCGTATTAGAGAATATTTTGCTCATTGAGGCTATTTTGTATGCTGGAAGAAGGAATTATTTAGACACGCGAATATGGGTAACAGCAGTGCAGAAGATTCGCACGAAATGAAGAGATTTCTGGAAACAGCAACAATTCCTGAGCTGAAAAAACAACTGGAAGCTTTGAATTTGCCAATTTCTAGCCTGAAAGCTGCGTTAAAGTTGCGACTTGAGGAGGCATGGAATGCCATGCCAGCAGATGAAGTCGCAAGGCGACTAAAAGATGTTACAGAGCGCCCTACTTCCGAGCAATCAGATGGAGAGGACGAGCAGGAGGAAGGGGTTGGTTTGGAGAACAGCTCCGCACGGGATGCAGCAAACTTAAATGATAAAATAAATTCACCACAAGACCTGTTGGAGAAGAAGAGAAGGATTGCGGAGTTAAGGAAACAAATTAGAGAACTGGATGACGAAGCAATTGTTGGTAATACAAACATAAATAATCGACTGTCTTACAATTTTAGAGACCTAGAGGATTCTGTACCAAGTTTTTCTGGAGATGATGGCTATCCTATTAAACACTGGCTGCAACACGTGGAGGAAGCTTCTAGTGCTTTTTGGTGGAACCACAGCACTTGTCTATTGTATGCCAGACGCTTGTTGTCGGGAACTGCTAAATTATTTATGAGAACCGTGTCAGTGACGTCTTGGAAGGAGCTTAAAGAGTCGCTATTGGCAGAATTTGGCACGCGCGCAACTAGAGAGCAAATTTATGGGAAACTTCGTGGCCGAAAGAAAAAACATACCGAAACGTTCCAGTAGTATGTGCTATCGATGAGAGAGATGTAAGCAGCGGCAGATGTGGAGGAATTGGATCTAATTAATTTTATAATTAAAGGCATTCCCGATACGGAGAGTAACAAAGTACTCTTATACAATGCTGATTCTATTGCGGAACTGAAGCTATCGCTGGTGAAGTACCAGAAAATTAAAAATAATTTACAAACTCCGACTCCGGCTAAGCGAGAGATTCCTTCGAAACAGTCATATAGCGGTAATCGACAGACAGTCAACATGCGACAAGTATCCCGATGTTTCAACTGCCGCGAGCCAGGCCATATTAGATCGAGGTGTAACAAACCTTCTAGAGAAAGGGGTTCCTGCTATAAGTGCGGCCGTCATGGGCATTATGCGCAGAACTGTACCAGCGGTCCTGTATTAAGTGTCAGTCAAGTGAAGGAAACGACGTCCGTTCAGGATAATGATTTTGAACGTCAGCTACAGTGTACTTTCAGACGACCGGGCATGGATAAAAATAGGCACAGCTGTAAATCAAATCTGTTAGCCATCATCGACACAGGCAGCCCAGTTAGTTTCGTGCAAGAAAAGGTTGTTCCCGCATTTTGTGTTTCTCCGGAGGTTAGCGGTAGCCGCCGTTTTTGCGGAATCAACGGAAGTTTGCTTAAGATAAGTGGATACGTATTTTGTAGTTTTGACTTTAATCATGATGATGTTTACAGATTGCTAGTGGTAGATGATAATACCATGACCTACCCCCTCATCTTAGGAAGAGATTGTATTAGTAAAAACCGGCAAATATTGTTTAAAAGTCAGGATGCAGAATTGTTAAGTGGTCATGCCCGAAGTTTAAATGAGTCTGGTGCCGAAACATCTGAAGTGAGGCAAGGTAATGTCAATGATATTTTTCTTATGGATGTAGTTGTAGAAAATAATTGTATGGAGCTAAACTTGGGTGAACAATTGCCTTTACATATCAGGGAAAAATTTAGAGAAATTCTTAGTAGTGTTATCGGAAGGGATCTTTCGGGCGTTTGTGATTACGAAATGAATATTAAGTTGATTGAGGATCAGCCATTTAGTTGTATGCAGCGGAGATTACCATATACGCAAAAAATTGAATTACAGAAAATTATTGATGATCTTCTTTGTCGCGGAATAATTAAAGAAAGCTCATCCCCTTATGCGTCGCCAATAGTTTTAGCAAAGAAGAGAGATGGACAGCTCAATAAGGTCACAGTGAGTGATAATTATCCTCTTCCTTTAATCGAGGATATTTTAGACAGGCTTCGTGGTAAGCGTTATTTTACGGCGTTGGATCTGAAAAATGGATTCCATCACATAAAGGTTGCGGAAAGCTCGACTAAATATACCTCTTTCGTCACCCCAATGGGATAATACGAGTACGTCAGGATGCCGTTTGGGTTGAAAACAGCACCGAAGGTGTTTCAAAGGTTTATAAACGTGGTCTTTAAGTCATTAGTTCAGGCGGGGCAGATATTTATCTACATGGATGATATCCTAATTGCCACTGAGACTATTGACCAACACCTCGAGGTATTAACGGAAGTGCTCCGGATCGGTAAAATGAATAATTTGGAGTTTAGATATGACAAGTGCAAGTTTGGGTATAGCGAAATTAATTATTTGGGATATTTAATAAGCGAAAAAGGGATTAGACCCAACAATGAGAACATGAAGTCCATTTCTGAATTTCCAGTTCCTAAGAACACTAAAGATGTTCAAAGTTTTCTCGGGATATGCTCGTATTTTAGGAAATTTATAAAAAACTTTGCTTTGCTAGCTAAACCTCTTTACGATTTGTTAAAAAAAGAAGTAGGTTTTCAGTTCGGTCCTGAAGAAATGAACTCGTTCGAATCATTGAAAGCCAAGTTGACGGAGTCTCCTTTCTTGGCTATATATAGCCCCAATAATTAAACACAACTCCATTGTGACGCAAGTAGTTTTGGGTTTGGGGCCATTCTCATGCAAAAACAACTCGATGGGAAATTTCACCCAGTATTTTATTTCTCAAAGAGAACTTCGTCGGTCGGGTCACGCTACCATAGTTACGAGTTGGAGACCTTGGCAATCATCTTCGCGTTGCGCGTTGAGGAGATTTCGTATTTATTTGCTGGGACTCAGGTTCAAGATAGTCACGGACTGTCAGTCACTCACATTAACCCTTAATAAGAAGCTCCTGAATCCCAGAATATCTCGGTGGGCCTTGGATCTTCAAGAATACCATTACACTATTGAGCATAGGACGAATTCTAGCATGGGACACGTCGATTCGCTGAGTAGGAATACGAATATCCTTTTAATAGAGGATGATTCCTTTGAATATGCCTTAGCGGCAGCCCAGCATCGAGATAAGAAAATCAGTGCAACTAGAAAAAAAGGAAAGTCCATGGTTTACGCTAGTAAATGGTCTGGTGTATAGAAAAGAGAACGGTGAGACTTTGTTTTGCGTCCCTTTGTCAATGGAAGAGAAGGTGATACAAACATATCATGAGGCACTTTGTCATTTAGGTGTTGACAAGTGTCACGAAGTCATTTGGAAATCGTATTGGTTCCAAAATAGAAAGGAGAAGATTAGGTCCTTCATTTCTCCTTATTTCAAGTGCGTATACTTCTCCCCGGTGTCGGGCAAACAGGAGGGTGAGCTACATTCTATACCTAAGGGACACTTACCTTTCGATGTGGCCCACGTCGATCATTATGGTCTTCTTACAGCAACTAAAAACAGAAAGCGATATCTTTTAGTAGTGGTGGATGCATTCACGAAGTTTGTAAAGTTATATAACCTGGTGTCCACTTCTACGAGGGAGGTTATAAATTGTTTAACATCTTATTTCAACACTTATGGTCGGCCCAATAAAATTATTTCGGATCGGGGCAGCTGCTATGTCTCTAAGGATTTTTCAGACATTGTCTCGCGAAATGACATACAACATATCAAGGTAGCGACTCAGACCCCGCAGGCAAATGGTCAGGTTGAGCGAGTAAATCGTGTAAATACACCCATGCTCGCAAGGGCTACCGCATCCGATACCTGTGGGGATTGCTACAAATGCTTGTCCAAAATAGAGTTTGCACTTAATAATACAGTATGTCGGAGTACAGGGTTTAGTCCGAGTTTTTCTTAACCCCCAGCAAAATTTTTTAGTGCTTATAGTACCAATATGCGATGAAGCGTTCTCAGGCAGTGACCAGAAATATATAGTGGAAAATGAAATTTTTGTATGGTAAAAGAAGGAGCTGCCCGATTGGTCCCATTTTTGATCTTACTTTTTCTTTAAAAAGCCCATGTGTAAAATTTCAGCACGCTATGTAAGCCCGCTCGCTAGTTATCGTGAGGACGGAAAGACAGACAGACAGTCGACAGACGGACATACAAACATAAAAATAACATTTAATATTATGCGTTGGTGTCCAATACATTTTGCTCTAACAATATTATTTCTCTGCATTACAAACTGCATGACAAACTTAGTATACCTACCTTATAGATTTCAACTAGGATATAAAAATAAAATAAGATAAAAGAAATAACCACCTAAAGTTACTGCTAAAAACTAATAAAAAAATGTATCATTACTTAACTTGCTACATATGCTATATTGAAACCTCCCTATATCTTCAATATATTTGAGTCCTAAATATACAGGGTGTCGCAGAAATCAACGTCAAGCCGGAATCGGGTGATAGACCAAATTATGACAGTTACCAGAAAAATATAAAAAAAAATCTAAGTCATGTATTTTTCAAATTATAGACATTT
The DNA here is from genome assembly GCA_963930735.1 of Dioctria linearis. Lineage (NCBI taxonomy): Eukaryota > Metazoa > Arthropoda > Insecta > Diptera > Asilidae > Dioctria > Dioctria linearis. Next base: position 197,394,911 of record OZ005741.1, on the reverse strand, counting down.
CTTTTGTTTTCGAGAAAATGTACACCCTGTGATGGTTTTTTAGCTCCTGTTGCTACAAATCTTTACCTTTTTTCAATTTTATTTTTCCAATTTAATCCCGAATAGTGCTAATGTAACCTGTTGCTTTAAATTCTAAGCCAACTGCTCCAGCTTGGAAAAAAATGTCACATTTTGCCGAACCAAGAATAGAACATTAGTATTTCACCCAACTTTAACTGACTGTAATGAAAAAAAATGTACTACGCCAGTTTGGCAAGTAACTTTAAAAGTTGACGCATTTAATAGGATTCTAAAATGGTATAACACTTGCCACAATATTTCTTAAATTACGGAAAAAAAAAATTTATTTTCGACATGAAACACAGTTTCAAAAAATTTCTCTTCACCTACTAAAAATGATTCTAGTGTACCCAAAGCTTGTCGTAAGACCGTAACTTTCGATTTTAGTTTGAGTGAGACGGAGAGTCATTACATGATGTGTGAGTGAGACAGATAGTGACGCTTGGACGTTAGAGATCCTTGCTTTTTGTTGAATTTAGGACAAATTTTCCTTATGTTTAAATTTAAACACCAATTATTTATTATTATTTATCTATTACTTGCAAAAGATGTTCAAACTGCCTTCTTTCAGCTACAATACAAGTTCGACATCTTCGTGAAAAGGATCGGATTATCAGACTGGCAAATCATCCGTTGTTGACAAATTCAACTGCTTCAGTAATTCTGGAGCTCATATTTTTGTAAAATGCGGTAAGCTATACTTTTAGGCACTCCTGTGCTTTCCTGGATTGCACGTACCGAAATACTTGGGTCTTCTTCAATTGCTTGAAGTACTACGTCGTCGTAAGGTAAAGAACTCTTTCTTCACCATGTACTTGGTTTGGAAGTCGGCCCTCTGTGGAGAGTAGACGGTGCATATTTGTAAAAACTCAATGATTTGCCTCGCTAGCGTCACTATCTGCCTCACTCACATTTCATGTAATGACTCTCCGTCTCACTCAAACTAGAATCTTAAAGTTACGGTCTTACGACAAGCTTTGGGTACACTAGAATCATTTTTAGTAGGTGAAGAGAAATTTTTCGAAACTGGGATTCTTGAAGAAAAAATTGTTTTTTCCGTAATCTAAGAAATATTGTAGCAAGTGTTATACCATTTTAGAATCCTTATGAAATGCGTCAACTTTTAAAGTTACTTGCCAAACTGGCTTAGTACATTTTTTTTTCATTACAGTCAGTTAAAGTTGGGTGAAATATTAATTTTCTATTCTTGGTTCGGCAAAATGTGACATTTTTTTCCAAGCTGGAGCAGTTGGCTTAGAATTTAAAGCAACAGGTTATATGGGCACTAAATTGAAAAAAAGTAAAGATTTGTATCAACAGGAGATAAAAAACTATCACAGGGTGTACATTTTCTCGAAAACAAAAGAAATGTCTATAATTTGAAAAATACATGACTTAGATTTTTTTTATATTTTTCTCGTAACTGTTATGATTTGGTGTATCACCCGATTCCGGCTTGACGTTCATTTCTGGGACACCCTGTATATGTCGCTACTGCTTGGAGAGATGATTTCAAAGTTTTTTCTGTGGTTCGAACAAAAGAACCCGACACAGTCGATATCTAATATTGGGGGTACGGAATTGTAAAGTGTAATGGCATGACTGAAAAACAGGAGTTTAGTAATCAAGTATTCAGATTTGGGCAGAGTGCAATTGCCTGTTCTAATAGATCTCGCGAAATGAAAGATGCATAAGCTGACATATGACCATATCATCTGAGGTGATATATATATATAACTATTAGTTATATTGGGCAAACTGGTAGAAGCTTCAATACAAGATTTGGTGAACATATAAGATCTTTTAAACTTAGTAGAAATGATTCTGCTATGGCCAAACATACGAACGATTTCACAGACACTTGTAGGAAAGAAAACTTAAAGATTCTTCACGTTGAAAATAAGTTGAAACAAATTGAATATTTTACAAAATTATGACATTTGGAAAGCAATACAGGGGGCAAAAACATATTGAATGAACATATAGAGTCAATTCGTTCAGTTTTGTTAAACATGTTCATCAACGGACAATGATTTTACCAGATTCAGCTACATTCGCAATCTTCTCCTCATAAACATTTTATGGCACATATATGGGTGTATTTTATTTTTGTTTTTATTTGAAGCCTAAACCTAGAGAATCTCTAATCTGTAATTGTATATCAGTAGCGCTTGTCTATTCTCCGATGATGGTCCAGTTGGAGGCAAACAGCTGTCAGAGTTTATAAAAGGCTTGAACTTGTGAAATTAAAGTTCATGTAAAAATGGCTCCTAGTTTTATTTAATTATCGTGTTTGACAAAACGGTTACAGAAAATTCGATTAATTATATATAACTATATCTAATAACAGAGTTAAACGCGATCAGCACTTTATTAAAATTAAGATATTCAAGCCTGCCAAATACTTCACCACCGAACGTTATCACAGGACATGTGTGTGGGAAGTGTGGTAAAATAACTTTTAGTCCATGAAGAGCAAAGAACACCGTATACTTTACGTATTAGTAATGTGATGTGATCAGCCCAAGTGAGCGCGTCCGAAACTATGGGCGGGCTCTACGTAAGGTAAGACCGTGTCATTAAGTATAACGGCAGAATAAGTAGAGGTACCAAGTTTATTTCGATACACAGCTAAACAACACGATTTCCCAGTATTCAGCATTAAACCATTGTCAACCGTCCATTGATATAATGAATGTAGGTCTTCATTGATGAAATTAATTCCATAAGTACCAGGGGTCGTGATGGGAAAGATTGAGCCTCATCAGTATAGGGATGCATTTCACAGTATGCATGCAAGTCGAACAAATTATTAAAATAAACATGCAGAAAAGAAGCAGTCCAAGAACCGAGCCTTGCGGAACACCTGAATTAAATCTACGGACGACATTTGAAAACACTGTTTGAGAACGCCCTGTCAGATAACTAAAAATAAGCTTTATTGAGATTATGGAAAAATGAAATTAGTAATTAGTTATCTACACAGGATAGCATGATCTACAGTATCGAATGCTTTAGAGAAGTTAAGGAGCACCAGTAGTATTACTTTATGCACTAATTCTATTACTTCCCTAATTACATTGACTATCTTCAATAAGGCAATGGTGCCACTATTCTTGGGAGGAAAAGCATATTGGAAGTAGATAATCAGATTGGATGTGTAAGTAGTTAATCAGAAATTTGCAAGAACATTAAATATTCAAAAACCTTGGAAAAGAACGGTAAAAGACTGTTGGGTCGAAAATCGTAGCAATTATATTCAGGCCTTTTAGGCACAGATATTACTGTAGAGAACTCCAAGCTCTGCAGGAACGTTGGGATGGTGAAACAGGTACGAAAGCTGTAAGTAAATGGTGAAGCCAAATAAAGGACTGCAATTTTAGCAAATCTTCGAGAAATCTCGTCCATACCTAAAGAATTTTACTTAATACTACACAAAGCCGCATAAACTTCATACATAGAAGCTCTGATGAAATGGAATGGAGCATGTTTCCACAGTTCCTTTACGAGTCAATATATTCGTGTCTTGTTCGAATACTGTTTTCACAGTGAAACCCTGTTTTAGTTTTGAGTTTCAGGGTGAAAGGGACGACAGATATTTTGTGCATACATGTTTCCTCTATATAAAGTTTTTGCTTCAATTTTATCTAATATTTATTTTTAGTGGTTCGGTATTTCGCATGGAATCTTTGCTTGAAAAATAACATTATTCGTTTGTGAGCAGACATGTCTCCGATTCGCAAACATTTTAACTTTATTTTGGTCGCTTCAGAAGTTCCATTTGAAAGACGGCTTGCGAATAGAAAGCGCTGTCTACCTAATAATGATGGTTGTTTGCCTTTGCAAAACGTTATTTTTGAAGACCCAAAGTTTTTGCATGTAGGTATGACGAAAAGCTGATATTGTTTTTTTTTTAAATATCACATATGATTAACAATATGGTATAGATCGTTGGTTTAACAATATGGCACTTTTAAATATATTTCATACTCCATACTTTTAGATTATATTATGTACATTGCACATACATATAAGAAAAACTTCAACTAAAGCGAAAACTAAGAAAACAAATGGATTTTGTTTCTTTAATTTCTTAAAAAACCAAGTAAAATAAAGGTCGAAAGATGCTCAGAGGCATATCTCATTTGGATGGAATGCAAGTAAATTATTGGCTGGTGGTCGCCGAGCCAGGAACACACGACATCGGATAGTTGCACCAGCGTAATTCTGTTTTCAAATCGTCTTCCTATTATTTCAAGTAGAGAGTTTCGGTTAGTCGAGCAAAAGTCCAAACCAATATGAAACCTCAAAATAATATCAATCAAATAAATTAAACATTTTGCATTAGTATATGTAGTTGCCACCGCGTCCATTTACTAACATTTAAATGAAGCTCAAAAATATATGTACACATAGGTGTGCTGCCTTTGCTACTACTGTTACTGATGCCACAAATAGGAGATGTTTTGGTTTGTATTTGAATAATTAAACCCTCAGGCATATTTTCATATACTTCCAGTTTACATTTACAAATATACCACACAGCAGTACTTCATTACACTTTTATCCTCAAATTATAAAATTACAAAGTGTGAACTAATTTATAAAGTAAGCGCATGTATATGGATTAAGCCGTAGATATTAAGCGTATTGCATTAAATTAGCTTTGTGTACCTGATTCTCTCCCTTTGACAGAAGATTAGTTGAAAATTTAAAAGATTAGCCATTTGTACAGGATATTACGGGACTGGACAAATTTTGAATTATAAATGTTTCTACCAGGAGGCATTACATAATTATTCACAGCACAATGCATAAATTACTCGCAATATGGATATTTGATCACAACTAATTAAAGCCGGATGCACTTTGTCCCAATAAACAATGAACCGGGAGCATAAATCAAATAATTGTGGTCATTATAAAGGGTATCCTGGTGGGAATTATCATTTATTCGAGAGCAACTATTAAATGATTGTTATAGATTTGACTGAGTACATGCGGGTCTTTCAGGTGCAGTAATATTTATTTGTTTGTGTCAATTCACAGGTGTTAGTATTCCGCGGGTCGTTTTTTTTTTTTTAGAAAGATTAAAAATCAAAGATATATTTTTCGAAAAAAATTACAAAGTTCCCTATATGAATGCATGTAAATAAATAAATTAATAAAACGTTATTACGTTTCTAAATAAATAGGGAATAATTTCCCCCACAATCATTACAGCTCATCCTGAGAATGCTGGCCTTCATTACAAACCTCTCCATCCATACATCATACATCTGAACAACAGCCAGTAATATATGATGCACACAATCATGCATAGCCATATATTGCCAGTGATCAGCCGCTTACCGAGTGATAGCTGGCGTAAAGCGTGAAATACAATTACGGCTGATCTGTCGACTGCGACTTGATTTTAAGTCGAAGTCGACGCTGAGGTGAAATTTGTAATTAAATTAAAGCTTCAACTACTTGAACAAACCAGAAGTCCCGACTTCTGCGATTGAACTGAAGTTGGCCGCAGCGAACACCAACTTTGCACTTTGAGCAAAGTTTAGTTTTAGTCGGAGTCGCAGTCGAAGTCGAAGTTGCCATTGTATCTTGCGACATGTACATATTTACCATTTGAGCAAAGTCGAAGCCGAAGTCGAAGTCGTGATTGTAATTCGCGCTTAAATCAGTCAGCTACACTGTTACCGTCGCCTGCTGGTGGCAATGAGTACTGGTTGTTCGCCTGCCGGCGGCAACCAATGCTATAAAAGGCGAGCCACCAGGCCATAGCCAGCAGTTGATTTTAACCAGTCAACCAGACCAGATCTCGCAGTGCGACTGCTAAGCCAGGTCAAAGCTTGTTATTAGTGAACATCCTCCCAATCATCCGCCAGTCTAGTAAGGTGAGATCATCCATCTAGTTCGACTGATTATAGTGAACACGAGAATATCCGTGTTCGATATATTGAGGTGTGTTAACATCCACACTTCCGCCAAGGAATACGAGGCCATCCGTATTCTAACCACCGAGGCGTGTGAACATCCACGTCTATCTGGAGAAAACACGAGCCCATCCGTGTTCTGTATTTGGAGATGTGTGTACATCCACATCTCCTCTAACGAATACGAGATCATCCGTATTCTAACCGCCGATACGTGTGAACATCCACGTCTATTTGGAGAAAACACAAGACCATCCGTGTTCTGTATTTGGAGATGTGTATACATCCACATCTCCACTAACGAATTTGAGACCATCCGTATTCTAACCGTCGAGACGTGTACGTCTATTTTGAGAAAACACGAGATCATCCGTGTTCTGTGATTGTGGATGTGTGTACATGCACATCTTCGCTAGCGAATATGAGCCCATCCGTATTTTATACACCGAGACGTGTGTATATCCACATCTATTTCTAGGGAATACGAGACCACGTATTCTATTTACCGAGATGTGTGTGAATACGAGGCCAGCCGCTTTTTAGTTACCGAAGTATATCAATGCAAAACCACCCGTGTACAGACCCGTGAGACAGATAGTTCCGCCCGAGATAATAAATCTGCGCACACCCGCCATATGATCAACAACCAGCCAATAGAATCAGTGAACCAGTGATTTATTTAAAGTTGACAATCAACCCTAGATATTCAAGTGAATCAGTGATTTATTCGAACTTGACAATTAGCCATAGAATAAGTAATAAACTAAAGAACTAACCCGTAGATTAGACATCGAGTGAATTCTGAATATTAATTAATCAAGTAAAGTTAGCTCAACTGTATTAGGGCTTTAAAGACACCAATAAATAACCATTGGAGTTAACAAAAAAATACGTCGTATCACTCATATATGACCATTCATTCACCTTGACAATACATTTTGGTGCCCAAGTAGGGGCCCATTCGTCTTCTCATCGTTGGACTACCCATTTTTCCTGGCGTACTCTAGAGCTGACCTGCAACCCAGTCCAAGTATGTTACAATATATCTGAAAGATGATTTTAGTGAGATGTACGTTATTTAAATTGAAGTACAATCAAGGAAACCTTAGTTTAGGTAGCCGATTAACCAATTTAACCGGAGCAAAATTTTGTAATTTTTCAATTAGGTTATATGGCAATCGGGGTTGCTCGAATCAACTTACTTCCTGTATTGTAGCTTGGGCGACCTGACGAGAAAAACAATCCAAGAACTTTTGGGGAAACTGAAAATAAGTTCAACGAAAAAACTCTTAAATAAACTGTTCTTAAAAACGCTAAAAAATGCTGATGTCAATTATCACCTGGCACTACTCTCTTTGGATACCTACACAGTATGACTGACTAGCAACACAGAATGCTCAGGATGTAGGAAGTGGTCCGGAGCAGTGACATTTTATGTGTTATTGTTGTAGAGATATCACTAAGAGATGAACTTATCTTGACTCTCACTTCTTCAATAAACTGCATAAATAAGGCAGTGAGGGCTTGGAGGCCATTCATAATTTCCTAACATCAAACTACCTACAAATCGTGAGGATGAACAATGGACCTATAGTACTGGCATAAGCCAGGACTTCAGGAGCCTTTCAGAGCTCAAGATCTTTTCAATCCATGAATTGTCGTTATGCTGTATAAAATTATGAAATGTATAGAACGCAGTTTTTCTGAAAGCTGTTTCGTTTAACGCCAAAAATTGTCATTAACAATTTCAAGTAATATACTCGCTTTACATTCATATTATAATTCTTTTCAGTAAGAAATTCCATATTGATATTAAGAAAAGCAACGCAAGCGGACGGTTCTTAATTACATATTTTGATAAAGCTGCTTTGTTTAGTTTGTAACCTCACATGCTGCCATAGCTTAACATTAAGAATAAGCAATGAGCTCGAACCGGCCTTAAGTCAACCCTTTTTTGATCAAAAGCCCAATATACATATGTACGTCAAAAATAAATACTTGAATGCAAATATGAAATGCATGTATGATTACTTTACGAAAGTGTCAGGTACTAGATTTAAGGGAACAGGACCAGTGTTTGAAACGGCACCGATTTTCTTCAAACTTTGCACACTACTCCCTTTTTACTCACAAATCACAAATATGAAAACAAAATTGCGCGGAAAGTTATTGTTTCTGAGATAATCGACTTTAAAATTCCCGAACTTTGTACTGCAATTCACAACACAATTTGACATTCTCACAATTAATTAACTCTTCTTCTTCTTTTTAGTAACAAGTATACAAGTGGTGTAAACATACCTTCGGAACATTCGCGTTACCAGCATTGCGTTTTTTTATTCATTACAGATATTCAATTGATGTGTAAGCATTTAGTTAGAATGGAATAGAAAAACTTTTATTAAAGAAACACACACACACACACACATACACATGCAGCAGACACACACACACACACAGGCAGGCTGGCAGGGGCACACACACATTCTAAGTAAATGCTGTTACTACACATCAATTGAATATTCGTAATGAATAAAAAAACGCAATGCTGGTAACCCGAATGCTTAGAAGGTTAGTATATACATACCTACCACTGCCTCTTTTTATACTAAAAAGAAGAAGAAGAGTTAATTAATTGTGAGAATGTCAAATTGTGTTGTGAATTGCAGTACAAAGTTCGGGAATTTTAAAATCGATTATCTCAGAATCTATAACTTTCCGCGTAATTTTGATTTCATATTTGTGATTTGTGAGTAAAAAGGGAGTAGTGTGCAAAGTTTGAAGAAATTCGGTGCCGTTTCAAACACTGGTCTTAAGCCGATTTAAGGTATTCTCCAACTTAGCTTTAAAATAATCAGATTACTATGATTTATAATCGGGAAAACTTTATACTCGTTCATGATAGCTATTTTCATTTCTTTCCATTTCAACTATTTTTCATTTGTTTTTTCGCATCACGCAATTTAGGTATTTGGGACCTGTTGATGAGTCAAAACCAACTTGCTACCCAAAATCAAATGGATTATGTGATGAAATAACAAATAAAAAAAAATCTTTTTTGCTATTGCTGTTGTGCCGGAGAATCCGAAAATAGCCTTATCGAACAAGCTTTAAATAACGTTATTATTGCAGCAAAACCGTTATCAGCTGATTATCTAAACATGTGAAATAGAAATATGATTATTAGTATGTAGTTTACCTATGAAATGTTTCTCTATGTGGCGCTTATTCGAACTCAAAAATATAATTCCCATAAAATTAATTTAATCTAAATTTCAATTACCGCAACCGAAATTTCGTAGAAATCTAAGCTGTCCCGCTTATATGGGAGTGTAATATTGAACATTGGACATTGATCCCATATTTATTGATATGACGGCAGATAAAAGGTAAAAACGCAAGGCTATTGATTTTCGAAGCTTCGAAACAATATTCGATGAATGAGGCTTCAATGCCGTGGTGAATGAATGGGCTGAACTTTTAGCTGGGGCTGGCACTGATTATCCGTTCCGCGGACCAGAACCCGGCGTAGGCGTTGCCACCTCTAGCATCGAGTCTCTCAACAAAGCGGATGCTCATAGGAAGCATCAGCCGAAATGCGCCAACCTCAGTACTTGCAGGTGCATCAAAATTTTTCTTGACGGGCCCAGTAGGAGTATCTCTGATAGTCTCATGGGGCTTGAAAGGAAACAATGCCGAATTGTGGTTGGCATCATTACCGACCACAGCTCGCTTTACGGTCATCTAACAAGGATGGGAGTTGTTGACAGCCCCGAGTATCTGTCCTGTCTGGAAATATAGCCTGAGACAACTCAGCACTTTCTGTGTGCTTGTTCGGCCTTCGCCCGGAGCAGGCTGGATACTCTAGGGCAAGCATGGCAAATATACGGCCCGCGTAATAAGTTTATGTGGACGCGAAGAATTTTTCAAAATTATCATTTAACTTAACAATTCTCGATACTTCTATATTTTTTAAAAACGATTTCGTTATAAAGAATTTAAACTTTTCTACTCATCTGTACTCGATATGATCTGTTTGATGTTCACGGTACAGACAATACAAGGTGTTCTCTTTACGAACCCACGTTCTACCATTAGTTCACGAAGTGGCGTGAAATGTATAGAGATGCATAGTACAGAGGAGATAATACTCTCTCGCCTCTCTTTGTCTGTCTAGAAATGTATATAAATTAGTCCACGAAATTACATCACAGGAAGGTGTCAACATTTAATGAGAATAGCTTGTATTCTTTGTCCCGTGTTTGATGTTCAAGTGACGTTGCCAGCAGGCGAGCTCACTAGAATGAGCAAGCTATATTACTCGCATAAAAAACAAGACCATTCAAGACCTATCTTCGTAATAATTAATCTATGTTCAACGTCTGGCAATTCATTATTTTTATGGTCAGGTGTGATTTAATGAATCAATTTTGTGAAACGAAATAATTACTTTATTTGCGATATAACTATCTCAGGCTCTTTCATTTAAGTTTAATATTCTTTAAATTAGTTACGATACAATTTATCTTTAAATACGGTTTATTGTTTTATTTTTATTTTTAAAAATATTGTAAATTAAGAAACTTTTTCACTCCAGGGATGGCTTCCAAAAAACGAAAAGTAGATTTAAAATGCCGTATATTTATTGAAGAATGGAGGTGGAAATATTTTTTTGCAGTGTATAATAATAAGGTAGTTTGTTTTAATAGAATACAACTTAAGACCACATTTTGAAACCAAACATGCAAGCTACGCACAAAATTTAAGAGAAGAAAACCGAAAAAAACAACCCGCAGATCGGATAGTAAAATTGACTCGACAGAAGAATAAAAGATTTAAATGCTATTATAAAAAATCAATTATTAAATAATTTAAAATCAGCCAATTTTTATTCAATAGCTCTGTGCGAAAGTTGCGATGTAAAATACAAAAGTATTCTTAACGCTTAAAAAATTGAGGATTTTTCTGATTAATTATATCCAAATTAGATTTGTCATTTAGCATTTTCGTTGGATATTATCACACATTTCAACGAATTTAACACTATGTTGACAAGGAAAAAATTTATTTGCTCATGATTTAATACAAAATGAAGCTTAGCATTTTTTCTACAAATCTAGCTTAATGTAAATTTGATCATTTTCCAATGTTGCAGACCATATTTTTAAATATTTTTAGAGAAAAGCTTCAAACATTTAATAAAAACATCCTTTCACTAATAACAGATTTCAAGCAAAGATTCGATTGCTTCAAAAAAATTGATAAAATCTAAAATCTATTATCCGAAATCCCTTTTCTGTTCAAGTTGATGACGTTCCTGTTAATAAACAATGTAATGAATTATTACATGAGAAATATCGGGAAGACTAAGACAATTTCTGTAATTTTTATAATTATAAAAATGCTTCACCTTCAATAATCGCATTTTGAGAACAGTTCATACACTACATGAGCCACGAGTTTTACTGCAATAAGGTCATAACTAAGTTTCTTTAAATTTAAAAAAAGAGTCAAGAAATAATATTGTCAAATTAAAAATTTATGACAGAAAATGTTGACACAGTTTTCATGAAATCCAAAACATTAATCAATTTCAATGAAATTTTGTATAGAAGTTTAAAATTGCATTAGCTAACACATTCTGAATGAGAATTTAGACATTTTAACACTTTTGCAAATCCATACATTTTGGGCCATCCTAAGCTTTATATTACCGTGTGCTTGTAGTTGTCAATGTTGAATTGCTGAAGTGTCCTACCACTGTCCAGTAAGATAAAGGTCAAATGTTGACAAATATCCTCTTTTCAGAAAATTATCTTCAAAATTAACTACGCCACTGCTATCATTTGGACCTAGAGAAAAACTTCTCTCATTCACTGGTTTGGTGAATTCTCCAAGGTGTCATACATTTGCAAATCAAAACTTTCAGAAATAAGTTTTTTAAAAGGTAACGTGACATTTTTAATAAATTATTTTTACCACAGCATTTAATTATTTATTGGACTGCGACACTATTTTTTTTTCTATTTAGAGGAAAAATTAAGAAAATGAATTTTTATATTTTTAAGTTATATGGAGGTATGACTTGAAGATTTTAATTATAACAATAACAGAAGTAACACGCTGTGAATTAATTTCTTTTTTATTAATACAACTGACGACTTTGTGCGTGTAATAATTTATGTGTACTTTTATACCTACCTTTTTTTATCAATAAATTTTACGGAATTTAATTGACACTAATTTGGAATACTGAAAACATTTTCACATCAATCGACAGGTTAAAACAATTTGTAATTTTTGTAGCATGAATAACATCTGGTAAAATTGTCAACAGTAAACATTCAGTTTTAAGTGTTCTGCTTTCCAGAAATTATACCGAAACTTTATTGTGCATAAGTATTATATTAAGAAATGCAACGATCAACGGAAGTAAGACATCACTGTTCATGGTATTTATCAGCAATTTTTCTGCAATAACACTTTTCATATCTTCATCTCCAGATTATTGAATTGCAGTTTTATTTTGCTTTATGCTTACAGCCTACGTTATCAATTTCATTCATAACTTAAACAACCAGAAATATCTTTATTTGAAACATATAACCACACATAAATATTGGGAGGAAATAATCTTATCTGCGATGTATATATCTATTTTAATTTAATTAGCTTTAATATACATTTGGCGGTCTGCCACAATTTGTATTGTTGACATGACTTCACTTATGTCTTCATGTCATGAGAAGTTAATTTTCCCGGTTTCAAAATAAATGAAGACACATTTATGAAATATTTCTCTTTTGATTTTTCTAAAAAATTCAAAGTATTATGTCAACCATTCAAGATTTTTTTTTAATTAGCTACTTCTGAAGAAAGTAGTGACATAAAATTGTGAAAATACTTAATTCGAGGGAAATTGAAGAATATGGGAATACAAGTAAAATATGGGAATTTCTAGTTCATTGGGTATTCGTTTATAGCGGTTTTCTTCCTTATTTGTATGTAGTTATAGAAGTTATGGTATCAAACAAAGTCTTGAATTAACTCCCACGTAGGACATCTTCCTGAATTTAAGACACTTTTTTCCTAAAAATAAATGTCATTTTATATAAAGGGAAAATCAGTTTAATTTCCCCAAATTGGGGATAATTAGGGATAAAGGCCTATTCCACTTTTTCCAAGGTGGAGATTTCTCTAGTTAAAAATACCTATGCTTAGTGACACAAATTGTTGCCACTCACTTTAGGGAAAAATTTGTTACTGTGCACTCACCAGAAAATTTTCGCGGATTTGTTAATGCAGATTTGAATGCACCGGTAAATAAGTATAATACGTTGGGTAAGAAGTACCTACATTAATATCTAAGTACTCAGAAACTAACCTTAAGGGGACTGTGTTTTTTTATACAGTGTTTCCTATGATCATAGGAGCTTATAGAAGCAGTTTAGGATCTGTTATCTACATACATATGTATAAATTAACATATCTTTTAACTGATTTTACCATCATGATCACTTCTACCAAAGATCTTGAGTCTGAAGACACGCCTGATACGAACACATCTTTCAATCCCCGTAAGAAACAGCGGCAAATGCTTGGCTCTGCATTGATTACTTCGTTGCTAACACGTGCATGATTATACCGACAACTTGCGCCAAATTGTATGCAAAATATATAAGGACAAGAAATGCATGGTTAACATTATTGACTTTATTTCCTTCATCATTATACTAAACAATTTCAGTTTTTCATAATAAACAGAAAAGGGTTTGATCTTTGTTACGAATCGAACTTTCTTTGCAATAATATCATAATTTTGGTAATTATTCTCTATATGAAAATAGCAACTTTCAAACGAAAATATATTAGTAATCAACACTTTTGTATTGGTTTTGTTTCCGTCACCTCCTCTTCCACACTCAAATACAAATTTAACTACTTCATGTACCATTATTACGTTTTTATGTAATAAACTCTGGAAATTTCATGAATTGTAGAGTTTTGTAAAGCTAATTACATATCGATATCTTAATTTTTGACACGACATTACCTATAAGTTTATGCATTACTCTCACTATGTATGTGTAGTTTTGAGCTCTATATAAGCACAGACACGCGAAGTAATACTAACTTTTCGTGTTTTATAAGATTTCTCTATTAACTAAAAATGCAGATTTCTTTAAAGATATGTCTTAGGAAGACAGAAACTTTGCTATGGAGGAACCGTAATGATGTGGGAGATCTTACTGCAGTTACCAGGCAGAACTTCTTCTTTGGCAAACATGTGGAATGCATACAATCTCCACACAATGCCTTGTGGAAGGGTAGAAGAGGTTGACAGCCAATCGCAGACGGAATACACTTGGCAGCGCCTTTTTTCTCGAGTTGGAAGAAATAATCAACAAGGATTTGTGGGACCTCTTCAGGCTCATTAGCTCGTGTGACTGGTTTTAACGCTTCTTTTAAATTAAATATTTTTTTCTAAGTAAGGTCCCCATGAGATGGTATCACAATAGACTATCGTTGGTCAAAATGTTACTGATCGTAAGTAGTGCGATAGCTGTCACTCCAATGTAGCCTAGCTTAAAAGAGTATAAAAGTGCAATTGTACTTACATTATAATGCAAGCATTACAAAAGTCCTTCAAGAAACTATGAGAGGTTTTATAATGGTTATAGTTGAGTGCTATAAAAATAACCAAAATATACTTGAAGTGCTAGCTCCAGCGATTTTAACTGTTCTAGTTGTGAAAGCTATGAATTCGAAACAACTCCGACTTCTTCATCTATCTTCCTCAAAGCATATAATTACATAATATGCTTTTACGCAGTTCACGGATTACATATAAAATCAAGTCATGCAATGCTTTTTAAACCAGGGAAAAATGAAGCTCGAAAGGATTTTGTTTTAGTAAACTAATGAGTGTTACAGTATTCGCCTCCTTTTTTTATATAAGAGTGAAGGGGATTCAAATGAATTAAAGAAACGAAGAATTGCAAAGGATTTAGCTTTCGTAAATTGGGTGAGGAGTTTAAATTTTCAGACTTTGTAATAGTGAATTTGGTTGATGACGTTGATTCCAGAAAAGATCTATTCTTGCTAATTATTCTTTTTGATATGATACTTTCTCAAGATGAGGTTAGAAATTTGCCTATGGATAATTTTTTTTTGCTATTTGAGACCTAACACGCGTGCTCATTCAATACCTATTTATCAGAAAGCATAGCGAATTACAATGAGCATAATATGTCTGGATAATATATCTGATCAGATTGTTTTTAATTCGCCTTATAAGACTATTATGATTGTACAACATAGTAATATTTCATTTTAATGATTTTGGAATCTTAAACTGTTATTGTTGGAAAACATTCTTAACCGCTCCATCCATATAGCTGAGTACATCAGACCACATCCACACCTTAGATTATATAGCAAAAAGGAGAGGCTATGAGGAAGAAAAATTTAAGCATTTTTTCTTCATTCAGTAGAATCGCATAGATGTGTTTGTTTAGTCACGGAAGTCGTAAACTATGATATTTTCTGAGCGGGCTGGTTGAAACTTCATCAAGTATTGAACAAGTTTTATAATTTCCTGTCACCATGAATCGAATCATTTTTCAGTTTACAATTCTATAAATTTTTTATAACCTTTTACATTTTTGAGATTTTTCTTAGTGCCCCATTTAATTTGCGATAATATATCTTGGCGCTGCCTTTGTATGGCTGATATCATATAAACAACCGATGACAATTCAATTGTAAGCAAACAAACCGGCATTGAAAAATGTTAAATTTTTTTACCACAGCTGTATCTTTTAATAATTATTTCGGTTATATTTTATTTAAAACATTATAATTTATTATTGGAACTATTGAACTCGACTGAAAAACGGTTTCCTACGGCAATAAATGTGGTTGCTTCTGCAGCACAGCACAACGCTCTTTATCACCATAATTCTAGACTCCAGAGTCTCGATTATACTAAATCTCTTGCACAAAACAATATTTCACTATTGTTTCTCAGCATTATACAGGGTGGGCCAAAAGTCACCATGGGGTTTCAAAATTTAATAACTTTTTCGTTTATATATTTTTTTTATTTTTTTTTTAGATTATAAAATATACAAAATGGAAATTTTTTTACGCTAAGTATGGAAAATAATGTCACTTAAATGACCGCCGTTATTAGCTTCGCAATGATGGGCTCTTTTTAGAGCATTTTCCATAACATCTTTCAACATTTGTGGCTGTAGCGCTCGAATTTCTGCAACAATGTTGGCCTCGAGTTCAAGGATTGTCTCGGGCTTGTTCACATATACTCGCTCCTTCAAATTACCCCAAAGAAAATAGTCGGGTGCTGACAAATCTGGCGAACGCGCTGGCCAATTAATTTCCGAATTTCTTGAAATTATTCGCTGTCCAAAAATTTGCCTTAAAAGTGCCATTGTGTCTCGGGCAGTGTGGGCAGTGGCTCCATCCTGCTGAAACCACATCTCAGGTCTGTTTTCAAGAGCAGGACGTAAAAAATTTTCTATCATAAACCGATACCGCTCTCCATTTACGGTTACAGCACTTCCATCTTCATTTTCGAAGAAGTAAGGCCCAATGATATTTTCAGATGTAATGCCACACCATACTGTACACCTAATGGGGTGCAATTGGCGTTGCTGAATGGCTCTTGGATTTTCAGAACCCCAGAGCCTACAGTTCTGCTTATTAACAAAGCCATTCAGATGAAAATGAGCTTCATCAAAGTTGATTTCATTTCTGGCCAACTGTTGAAATTTAACTGCAAAATTTAGACGTTGCCGATGATCTGCGAGTTTCAATTCTTGCACCAATTGCACCTTATATGGGACAACAGTAAATCTTTTTTTAAAATGCGCCGTAGTGACGTACGAGACATCCCTAGCTGAGCAGAACGCCTTCTGGTAGATGTTTCTGGTGTTTCGTTAACACTTTGCTCTACACGTTCAATATTTTCCGCAGTGTGAATTATACGCGGTCTACCGGTTCGAGGCAAATCACTTACGGTGCCATGTTGGTGGTGACGATCAACTAAGCAACGAATCATGGCTTCAGAGGGCGAAATTCTGACGTTAAAATGGCGACGATATGCTCTTTGCGTTAAAATAATTGATCGCTGATTTAAGTAATAAAATTCTATTATTCTGGTTCTTTGTTCAGTTGTGAATCTCTCCATTTTTTATTCTCCAGATGTTATTTATATAATCTAAAAAAAAATAAATAAAAAAATTATATAAACGAAAAAGTTATTAAATTTTTAAACCCCATGGTGACTTTTGGCCCACCCTGTATAAGTATAAATCACTTGTAATCACGTTTTTACTAGAAAATCACTAAAACAACACTGGAGTTGTTTTTGTAAATTCAAATAAATTGAGAAATGTGATAAATATGGAACTGGCAAAAATTAAACACCCAGCCCTCTTGTCATTTCCCTCCCGTGTCCTAAAAAAAAATTCAAGCTTATCACACGTACACGAATTTTACACAGCATAACCTATCCTGTTTGTTACATAATCTATGTTCCACCAACCTAAAAATCAAAGAAAAATTTGATTAAATTCAAATTGAAAAATATTACCAGCATGTGGGAAAACACAGACCTGAAATAAACAAAATGAATTAAGTAGTGAATTTACAGAATTAAATAAAAAAATAAACAATATAATAGCAACAAAATTTTGTTTACATAGCACCATGTAGGCACCATGCAAATCCAATAACACTTTATGTTCTACAACATAAAATTATAGAAATTACACTTTACAAGGTACGAAGACTTCACCAAATTACCTTTCACAAGATATGTATAGATATCTTAGGTGAAATTTAGCGAAAGAAATTCACCTTGAAAGGTACAAATGACAAATGTAAAAGGGCAGAAAATATATAGAATTAACACATAAAACTAAGAAATTTATACACTCACCTGTATTAAAATGCGTATTTCCAGCGATGAATAATTGGGGTACACACAAACACAGAATTTAACACAAAAATTAGCTAAAAAACAAAACTCGCGTGCGGCTGACATTACGAATATAAATATATCGGCGAACTTCATACTTTCGCGACGTTTAAACTGTCCTGTCACCTGGGGTAAAACGAGATGACAAATCAATGGCCACGTTCGCTTCGCGATATTTTCCACGGTTTACGGAATAATCGCGAATTTTCGAAATCTCCTTTACATCAATGAGTGCGAAAGAAACACAAAGGTGTGAAAGGGACAAGGATGAAGATGAACAAAAATGAATTATGAGAGGAATCTCTTAAATTGAAATCAAATATGGCGAAACGATACGTTATGGCAAGATTTGGAAAACTTACCCTAATTCCTCGAAACTTAAACTGATTTCTATGGGAAAGATGTCAAAAAATGCAATTTCTAATTTGACATCAAATGACTACAACGAAATCATATATTGTAATCAAATTAAGCCTGAAAATTGAAGAATTCATTTTTATGGATACGAAATCGGAACATACAAAACTGCTATTATAAAAACATTTGCTTTCGGCACGCTCTAAACCATGTTATGGTCTATTCCAGAATGCACTACCCATTTCACAATCTGTATACTCTGCTCTAGTATGGCATGCGACATCTAGCTCTTGTGCCATCTATGGTTTTACACAACATAATAATTGGAAACTAGATCTGCGTTGAGTTTTAATCACCTTTTAACTTTCAGCCATTAGTAATTCACGTAATTAGATATTTTAAATTGATTAAATGTTAAAATAGCATCATTTGTCATACTTGAAAAGATAAATTCGAGTAAAACATAATTTTTGCATATTTAAGTTTCCTTTATTTGTTACATACATATAAACATACTTTAAATCATTGAACTAAAATTGAAGTTTATACACGTACACGTGTAAGCTAGTACAAGTAAAGTTTACAAATTGAAAGTATTAAAGCCTGAAAATTGCTGCATTTCCCACTATGTGGTAGAATTTTGTTTACATATTTGTTAATGTCATGGAAATAGTTAATCTGAAACCCCCATTTGGCGCGATTATTTAAAAATGTATTGCATATACAATAAAATTGTTATTGGAGATTTTATGTTTTTTTATACAGAATAAAAGTTTTAAATATTCCAATACCTGTAAGCCCTGGTTCGTTTTGCTTACTAATTTAGTTACATCTTTCATATTTTTTAAAATATTTTGAGGTTCACTTTATCACATTTTACATCTATATTTAAATTTTCTTCAAATTTTTTCTGCTGCCCCCAAATAAAATATAATTGAGTACTGCCATTGACACATGAAAGAACAAAAACATAGTTGGGAACACAAAAAGGTAAACAAAGAAACATTTTGGAACAATTATCTTGATATTTTCGTTTTCCCATCCTGTTTTCGTTTCTTTTGCAGAAAAGGAACTTTCTAATTTAATTTCATCATTTCAACTTGCCTGAAAAACGTATTTCCGGGAATCTTTCGGCGATTATTCCAACAGCAACGCACAGCACAATTCATTATTGAAATATTCACACTTTTATGAAGGTAAGTCCAAGGCTTAATCACTAAATTGTCACTTCAAATGTTTTTATTTAAAATTAACACCATTAACAGAACAATTAAACATTTTTTTATTTAAATATCACAAAAAATACAAATTTTAATTTTTTCTGTGGAGATTGTGTGGTACGCCATTATAAATAATAGAACTTAAAACGTTGTCTCCCACACTTATTTGATAAAAATTATTTACCTCGAATGTAGACCGGTTTCAGCTTTTCGGCTATCTTCAGTACACTGTGTACTGAAGATAGCGAAAAAGCTGAAACCGGTCTACATTCGAGGTAGATAATTTTTATCAAATAAGTGTGGGAGACAACGTTTTAAGTTCTATTATTTATAAAAAATACAAAGCCCGGCGCAAAAACACGAATGTGACGTTTAATTAGAATTGATGTCAAGTACACTTGGCTAAAGCTTGGCTAGACTTGGTTGAGTTATTCTGGCCTGTCCACCCCTTCGCCATAAAACCGAGATTCCCTCACACCGACAGGGTTTTTACACGATATTTCGCTTCCTTTCGTTATATGTTCTAAGTAAAAAACAAATATTTTACAGATGGAGTCTTCAATACAAACGAAGAAAAATTTTATGATTATCGCGGTGAGGTTTAATTAATTAAAAAATTAATAAATAAACCGCGTACGGAGTAACCAAGGATACTAAATGACAGAGAAGAAAGAAAAATTTTGAAGCAATCGAAAGTGAATCCTCATACTAGTGCTTAAGAGATATGCGCAGAAGTTCGCGAAAGTATTGGCAAAAAGTGTTGAAACAGTGAGCCGAACGATAAGGAAAAGCGGATACTGTAGACTGTAGAATGCCCGTATTAAATTTCGTATGGTCACAGATTTATTCAAGTTTGATTTTTGAAGTTGTTTTTCGCATATATTTCTAGAACGGTTTGTCGCACAGAAAAAATGATTATAACCAATTTTATAGGATTTCATATTCTGCAGAAGTTTTTAGTACAATAAAAATGTCTTGGACTGATCGTTTTCAAAGTATACGTAAAAAACCTAAATTTTAATATGGCAACACCAAGAAGGAGTTGCCCGATTTAGTCCAGTAAAAACATCATGTACGAAATTTCAGCTCTCTACGTCGACGCGTTCTCCGGCAGTGTCCAAATATATAGCGGAAAACGAAATTTTTATATGGCAACCCCACGAAGGAGTTTCCCGATTTGTCCCATTTTCGAACTTAATTTTACTTTTTTTTTTTAAAGTCCGTGTACAAAATTTCAGCTCTCTAAGTATACGCGTTCTCGAGTTATCGTGCGCACAGACAGACGGACGGACGGACGGACGGACGGACATGCAAAAATCAAAATAACTTTTAATTTTATGCGTGAGTGTCCAATCCATTTGCTCTACCTTCATTATTTCGAGGTGTTACAAGCGGAATGACAAACTTAGTATACCCCTATAGATTTCATCTAGGGTATAAAAAGAGAATCCAGTTCGCTAACAAATTTGTTCATGAGGGTCAAAGCTGTTGGGATACTGTCATTTTTAGCGATGAGTGTAAATTTGAAATATTTAACTCATCTCGGAAAGAATTTGTCTGGAGAAAGGCAGGAACTGAGTTCAACAGAGATAAGCTGCAACCAACCGTAAAAATGGAGGTGGTGCTATTATGGTATGGAGTTGGAAGTCTTCATTTCATTGATGGAATGATGGATCAATATGCTTTCATCACTATTTTAAAGCATAATTTAAAATCTACTGCAGAAAAGTTAGGATTAGGAAATAATTTTGTCTTCCAAAAAGACAACGATCCTAAACATTGTGCCCGAAAACCGAAGGAATGGCTACTTTATAATGTACGTAAACAGCTGGGAACACCTCGTCGGTCGTCGGACATGACTCCCATAGAGCATTTACGAGCAGAATTAAAAAGGTCCTTAACTCAACATAACATATCCAGCAAAAGTATGTTAAAATAACATCTTCAAGAAGAGTGGAACAAAATAAGTCCCGAGTTAACAAAAAAGCTTTTGCAATCAATGCCTAACAGACTGAAAAGTGTATTAAAATCTAACGGTTATCCAACCAAATATTAAAATTTAATTTATAGCGTTGTACAACTCCGGATACTTTTGTGTGCTTTATTTTATGTTTATAACTGGAAATGCTTATTTTTTTAAAGTTCTTAATTGTTCTTTTTTTATACCATATTAAACAGTACAAATAAATCTAATAAATACGATTTCTTAAAATCTTTGCTAAGCTGTAAATTTTTTATTCTGCTAAAGTTTCTGGGGGGGGGGGCACCGGTGCCGTTTCGGGGGTGGCCCGTGCCTACCCGTGCCCCTTCCTAGTTACGCGCATGCACCCACGTATAATATGTATCAAAAGTTATTTTGAGTTTTGCATGACCGTCTGACCAACTGTCTGTCCGTCCTTACGGATAATGCCAGAATGCATTTACTGAGCCGTTAAAATAATGTGCACGTCCTATATACAATACGTATTTTCGAAACTTGATCAAACGAAATGGGCGGATACTAGACACCTGGCAAACAAAAAATTGTATGGCAGGGGGGGAGTTACAGGGTGATTAAGAAAAAAAAGCTAGATTTTAACATAACACCCTGTATCATAAAAACTACAGGACGTATGGTCATATAGTTAAAAGCTTATTGTATGCGGAACTTCATGGCCTTTGGAAAGACTGCTCAACCAGCCCCATACCCCTCTTCCATCAAGAATTATGGTTGTCTAAACTAAAAATTTCGGATTTTCTTACCTTTTTCTTAATTTACCGTGTATTATTTTTGCAAAACGGTCGTTAACATAACTTTTTTTTACAAAAACTGTTAACTGTAGACTCTCCTCTTTAATTCAACCTATTGCACCCGATGTGTTAACTGTAGTCGTTAAACCTTAAAAAGCTACACTTAGCACATAGGGTGTAATAGGTGAAATTAAAGAGGACAGTCTGCAGTTTAATGACCTTTTTGCAAAAATAATAGAGGTCAAATAATAAAAAATGTAAGAAATTCCGAAATTGTTAATTTAGACAACCATAATTCTTGATGGGAGAGGGGCATTAGGCTAGTTGAGCAATCGTTCGAAGCTCTGCATACAATGAGCTTTTAACTGTGACCGTGTGCCCTGTAGTTTTTAAGATACAGGGTATTATGTGAAAATCTAGCTTTTTTTCTTAATCACCCTGTAACTCCCAAACGGTTGATGTGGACACCCCTGCCATACACATTTTTGTTTCCTAGGTATCTAGTATTCGCACATTTCGTTTGATCAAGTTTCGAAAATACACATTGTAGAAAAAAAAAACACCTCTTGGTGTCGCTATATGCAAAAATTTGGCCTTTCACTTGTTTTTTCAATTTTTTTTTTCATTATTAACCAATTATGACTTCTCCTCTTGTTCCTCTTAAAAAATTCAAATATTATATTATTGGAAACTGCTGTACAAAAATAGTTTTACTTTAAATTATATATTATTATAAACACAGCTTTTTTGCTAAAAATTCTATAGAATATATTTACATTTTTACAAAACAATTGTGTGACACATTAATAATTGCTAGAACTTTATAAAAACAAACAACTGATAAGAAATATTAAGTTATCAAACTATTTGGATTGCTGAATACATCTTTAAAACCCACACTCTAAAATCTACAAAATTAGCAGGGCAATGATTTTATAAGCGTGCGCAAATATATTAGCTGTTCAGTACTAATAAGTATATTGGTTAGCTTTTAAATTTACCTAATAGAGCTACTCCTTAAAGCCATAACGAAATTATTTATGGCCATAACATGTAAGAAGCTATTTAAGCCCACGAATGTGTGTAGATGTAGACGGAGATGCTTATTGTTAGAATAAATTGAACTACAAGTATAATTCTTGTCTTGATATTCAAAAAAGTTGAACATACCTATATCATAAACTATTCATATGTAACTACAGTCCAAATGCACATACATAAATACAATTCCATAAAAAGAGCTAGATAGCATATGCGGGTATGGAATGGAAGAATCTATAGTAAAGTCGCAACACCTAAAAAAAAAAATGAAAGCAACCTACAAACCACAAATACATTTTCGTGACTATGGAGTGAATCATTTATAACCTGTTGCCTTAGTAAATATTACACCCCGTACACAGTTAGGTTTTGTATAAGATTTGCGAAGGAAAGTTGGGGTGAAACGGTAGCAATTCGGAGGTAAATAAAATACCCCGGAGGCAACAAATATTTGAATATGTTTAGTTCGGCATTCAATGCAAGTTTTGTATGTTAGCCAAGTCAGCTCTGGATATAATAAAAACACAGAACGTGGAAGATGTATTCATTGTCAGTGAACTACTGAGTTTAGATAGTCGACGGCATTTGTTAAATTTTAGTTAAATTAAAAAATCTTAAATTTCTGCTCTGTGAATATAGCGAAAGCGTTAGCAACTTTAATATTATGCCTTAAGAATTGAGAATTAAGTCAAATTAGTTTACCCTTAATTTTATGTTTCACCATAAAGAAGGCTATAGCATTATGACCAACGGTTTCTTCCTCAAAAGAGAAAAGCTGTCATTCAGGTAGTCTTGAACGCCTCAACATGAATCTGCGCACTCCACACCATTCCTATTAGCAGTCCACAAGTACACACACGATTCCAGACCTTTGGCAGCAGAAGAGAAGCCCTTGCGAACAGCTTGGTATGCAAGAGCGTCCATGACTTCAGTTCAATGCCCCCCTCAGCCCAAATAGTATAGACTTGCTGCTACCTGGAAGGCCTGGGTGGGTTCTGCGGAAGGTGGTAGGTCTTATTCCTTTCTCCATTAGACAGTCCCTTTTAATCCTCAGGACGTGAATCTTGTACGCAACATTTTTCCGTGGAAAACCAGTACAAAACAAATTATGACGAACAAGAACCAATATAAAACACTAGACGACAACAGCAAAAGGTTACTCCTGTACACGAACGACTATAGAACCGAGTGCTTGGTGCCCGATACTGTCACGCTCAATAACAAAGTCAGAAATAAATGACTATACAGCGATTACTGCCCACGTGGGCACAGCTGCTAGGGAGGCGGGCAGATCTGCCTGTCATCAGGAAGGCACAACGGCGATCTTCTCAAAACGTCTCTCTGACATGAAGGGGAACAAAACACAAGAAATAGCAACCACTTGGAAGACAACATTAGATAGACGGTAAAAGAAAGGGCAGACTGGTTGGCAAAAAACAACACTAGCTTGCTTAACTCCCGGAGATAATTTCCTCATCATACTCGCAGCTAGGGGACTCTATACAACCACGGAAACATGCCAAGTCAGTTAATAATCTCGGTGGCTAGATGCAGTCTTCTACTTTTCCTGAGAACTTACATTTCCAGGAGAGAGGTAGCCCCGACCTGCAATGCCACACTCACTGCAAACCACTTCGTGGAGTGCGGAGATTTCCTGCTGAGCTGAGGGCTACATACACTAAAAAACAAACGGCTGAACTGCTGTCGTATGACAGGAAAAATATTAAGTTGTTACTTTGCACACTGAAACATTACTTACAGGACAACACAGGACGTATGGCACTAAAATCATATTACGGATAGAACAAACTAGCATGTCTTTTTTTAGGGTTATTACTGATCACATAAAAAGGAGACGACCTTACGAACTCCTAACGAATTATGACCAGTGGACCTTATAAGCCAAAATAGGATAAACTTGGCAAATAAATTGGTATTCAAAGTTAAAATTAAGTTTCTTTTTCACGTTGTCAGTTTTTAAGTTAAATGAACTTTCTCTCTCTTTTAAGGAAATAAAATGAATTCCTTATTTAAGATAAATTTAGAAATGATTTGTGTTTAGGTTAATTATATTAGAGTAGGAATCAGATGGCCACAAAAATTTATTATACTAGCTAACATGGCACAGTCTTAAAAGTAATTTGTTTTAATTTAAATATTTATAATTAATTCACAAAAATATAAATACATAGCTTGGCAAATGGTGTGTGTTTAAAATAAATCTAATTTACTCGCAACTTCTTATCAAATTCGATTTTTTTTTGTTCTACCACTTTAATGTAAAGGAGCTTTCCCGTTTCCTGAAGTTTTATAGTCTATTACCACAATGGATGTCATTAGCTTGTCCTTAGCCGTTGTATTTCTTTCATTATTTTTCTTCACTTTTACTCCAACATATAGTTGAAAACATTTGTTATATAACGATTTTCTACGTAAATCTATGTGAAATATCATGTTTAACTTTTACTATATTTATTAGGTACCAAGGAAAATTAAAAAAAAAAAAAATGTAAAATCCTCCATTTTACATACGTAATACAACGGTACGATAGAATGATGATGTTAATAGGAAAATTAAAATCTTTTTTTTTATCAAGATAGAAACTTCACTTCCAGAATTAGAAAAATCTATTCTTAGTGCCATTTCATACGAGCGACAGTTGTCGCGCGATTGCAACCACGCAAAATTCTGCTAAAATCGCGCGACTGTTCTGTTTCAAAATTGTCGCACTGCTGTTAGCTTAATATCGAGACAAAGAAGTCAGTTCACACGAAGTTACGACAGTCGCAAAATTTTTCTCCAAGTGAAGAATTTTTGTCCTTTGATAAGGCGGAACCACAATAGAAATATACGTAAGTTACGTAAGTAGATTTACTTACGTAAAGCGAACGGGCCCTTGAATTTAACAGGCGTACACAAATTAACTTTAACTCGTGTGAGGGGAATTTTCGTTAAGTTTATATATCCAATTTTCAGTAAGTATAGTGCGGTAAGAATCGCACATTCCGTAAGAACGCGATGTGTCAAACAGTTAAATTATTATTAAATGATTAAAAGTGCAATGTAAAACTTAAAATGGAATAAAAATGGTACTGTGAATTAATAGAGAGCACAAATCTTCGATTACATCAACTTCCATTTGTTAATTTTTTCACTTTTACCACTTTTCAAAATTGAAAACATTAAATATCAAGATAATAACTCTTACGGAATGAGATATATATTTAGGCTAAAAGTATCAATTTTTTGTAAGTAAACCTCAGTCTCGTTTAATTTCGTAAAGTTATTCAGTTCTATTGTGGTTCAGCCTATACTTTGCTTTGTATAAAGATTTGTTGTACCGAAGAATTTTTGGAACCGGATCCGGATCATCTAATTTGGACCCGATTCTGCGGACCCGATCCATTTTTCCTTTCGTTATTCATTTCAAAAAAGATTTTGTGCGTTCAGCTGATTTTGTATTATAGAATTAAGCACAAACAACATAGCTTCCAATGAGAAAATATGATCACATAAAATTGTCGCTTTCTTTTATCAGTAAGCAAAATCCTTGATGTGGGACTAAAGCTGCTGATATAAAAAGCCTCATTTTTACCAATAGCAACAGAAATCAAACGCCTCAGATTCACCAATCAATTAAAAAAAACTCAAAGCCAGTCGGCGGGATTTTATGACTTGGTTTTGCACAATAGACGAAGGGGATTATATGTAGAGACGATGCACACTTAAATTGGGTAGTGCAAAAGCACATTGCAGCCTGAAGGTATAAACAGCTAGCAGAATTCATGAAGGAGCAGTCAATTTCTTAGGAATGCGAATCTATCAACATTTCTACGAGTTCCAATTCGTTCATCACTTGAGTTTCCACTTGTTACTATTTTGTTTTTTTTTTCATTCAATTTTTTCACCGTTCGTTACTACATTTTAAGCCAAAAAAGGGATTTTTGGCTTCACAGATATATCTACACAAATATATGATACCTGCATTCCTATGCTTTTTATATGTTCTCAGGGGAGTACGAGTAAAATTAAGCAAATTCCTACAAAATATTAAAATATGCAATCAGATAAGGCGTAATCTGCTCAGATCTGTAAGTTTTTTGCATAAACTGGTTTAAACATCGGAACGAGTGAACGACAGCTCAACTAATTGTGGACCCGTTTCGGTCATTCCTTGTTCAGAATGGACCCGTTCGTTCTGGACCGACACATACATACCTACTTTGTACAGCAAAATTTTATTCGCGACAGTTACTCGATCATGTGGAACGGCTCTAATTTTGAGAACAAGGAGAGTATGCTATAGATAGAGTGAATTAAAGTATGTATAGTCCAGTGGGAAAGGGATTGCATACGGCATCGAAGCCCTATCGCATCTTTGGCAGCTATCAATGCACCATTTCTGCACGAAAACTTTAATGAATTTTACACAAGATGTCCTAGGCAGGATAGTGATGCCTTTCTGTAGGAGTGTGTGTCGATGAAAATGTCCATGAGCAAAGAAAGTATCGAAGTGCAATTTTCAGATAAATCTTCAGATAAATCTTCAGTGTACAAGTCGTTCATGGAAACATCGAAGAGCAATCATCAAACAAAATATGGAAAAACAATCATCAAAGCTATTTTCGTTGTACTTACTGTCTTTCATTAAAACATCGATGAAAAATTTCCAAAGATATCTGCGGTGAGCCACACTCCATGAAAACATATACGAACAATATTAAAAGAAATCTTCAATGAATAATACTAGGCAGAGCTCCGAAATGCATTATTACCATCATAATTACAATTGTAATTTACATATTTAATGCATGAATTAAAAAAAAATTTATTATTATGCGTGGGTGTCCAATCCATTTTGCTCTACCATCATTATTTCGAGGTATTACAAACGGAATGACAAACTTAGTATATCCTTTAGATTTAATCTAGGGTATAAGAATGACAACTTAATAGTACACCGTTTGCATTTTTAAACTCCCTAAAAGACTTTAATCATATGAATTTTATGATCAAACAAAATCTGAAAAACTTTTACCGCTTGTTTATTCACTTAGAAAAAAAGAATTTTTTTTTCTGACGTTTTTCTAATTCTTTTTCTCCACTTGCACTTAACCGACCAACTACTTTCAAATTCATCTCAGAATGAAATTGAAAACAAGATACTGTAGCGGATTTTACGTAAATGTCAAAATATTTGATTCTAAGGAAAAACTCCAAAATTTCTTACTACGGACTGTTCGCCCCAACATAACTCATGCAATTACTTGAAATTTATCCAGAATTAAATTTTAGAAAAGAGGACTACTGCAACGCATTTTACGCAATGACATAATATTCAATTCCAAAGAAAAAATTCAAACATTTTACTCCCACTCATGCTGCTCTCAACATGATGTTTGTCCTGAAAAATTAAGTATAGCTACTTTTCTGCATGACTTCTGCACATATTTTTCTTACTACCTTTTCAAGAATATTCTTTGATGAATACCTGCATGTTTAGGGTCATGCACGGTTAATTTTTCGCTCTGGGTAGCTTTATTTGTATATATTCAGTTAAGTGCAATTTATTGAAATATGGCAAAGGTAGTGCTAAAAGTAACATTATTAAAGTAACTTTCTTTGGTTCAAAAAGGAAAAGGGTGTACGTACCCACAGAATGTTGTTATTATGTAGGCGTAAGATTGCTCAAAATGCATCCCACGTGGAGGCTGATTTATTAATCCAGATCACCTCACTAACATATATGTATAATATGAACTTAATATATATATAATATTTTAACGATTTTCCCGTCAAAATGCATGATAACTGTACACTTTATTTACAAGATTTAGAAACCCCGGAATGTTACCTTTAATTTGACTATGCACATATCTACCTAAATGCTACCGTTTTTTAGATATTCCCGATTTTGTGATGCATAATTTCATGAATTTTGCTAATTACAATAGAAATCGAGCCTAATTTTATGCAATTTCACGTCATTTAGTAGAATTAATGAAATTATGAATCATACAGCACGATTACATGAATACTTGAAGTATACTTGAAGTATGTTTGAAGTAATCAAAATATAATAAATTTCAACTTAAGTAATTGGAAAATTAAAGTCAAGAAAAACTCAAGTCAAGTAATTGGAATTAATTCAATCAAACGCACTGCCTGAGCTTCAAGTGAATTTCAAGTCAAGTACTTAAGTATTCATGTAAACGTACTGATAGAAACGGGAATATCTAAAAAACGGTTGCATATAGGTAGGTTCATGTGCATAGTCAAATTAAAGGTAACATTCCGGGGTTTCTAAATCTTGTAAATAAACTGTATAGTTGTATAGTGATCATAAATTTTTCGTTAAAATTTGAAAAAATTAGGATTTTTTTTTTTCAATTTTCTGACTTTGACTTCTTACAACTGACGATGGAAAACGACAGGTAGGCTGATTGCAAAGCTTAGACGGTTTGCTATCATTTCAGATCAATCGCGCTTTGATAGGGTGTATATCAAGAAATTTACAGGGCGTAAACTGGAAACAGCACTAAAAATCTTAACCCCCCCGCAGTCACTCGTTCGTTTGTGTAGGTGAGTACTATCACCTCCTTCTCTATGGATCACTTCCTTCTCTATGGGTCACCTACACCGGAACACCCTGTATATGTTATTTTCATGAATTATTTATCCAATCAAGTTTTTAAATCGTTATCATAGATAGGATGTAGGTTAGATTACATCAAATTAAGCGAGGCGAATGGCTTTTGAACTGCAGGTTTTTATTGGCTCATTGTGCACCGATCATAGGGTGTAATTTTTAGTAGTTACAGGGTTATTCATCAAATAGAAGAGACAAATCGGAGTTTTATCCTATCCCAATCCTAACAATATATTTTAGAGGAGGCTGTTATTAAGAATATTGATCCAGATACCCCAAAGTACCTATTCTTCATCCTAATTAATTTTCGAACATCCGGAACAGGTATACATTCATATGTATATGCTTGCTGTAGGTAATAAAACTTCAGACAGGACAAATGATTCGACGATAAATATATTTCATTCGTTTCTGTACGTACATACTTTGGTAGTGTCCAGGGTTTGGCTACCCTAGATATACCAGTTGGTTGTAATATGTTCTGCGATCTGGCTGCAGCTTACAGAATGTTATAGAATGTTGATAGTCGCCCAGTTGATTAAGGTATAGACCAAG
Organism: Dioctria linearis; assembly: GCA_963930735.1. NCBI lineage: Eukaryota > Metazoa > Arthropoda > Insecta > Diptera > Asilidae > Dioctria > Dioctria linearis. Next base: position 197,364,364 of record OZ005741.1, on the reverse strand, counting down.
TCCGTTGAAGGAGCTAAGGTGGAGATCCCACTTAAGATATTGAAGCCCAACTTGGGATTGAATATAGTTCGACTAGTCTTCTTTCTTCTCAGACTGCGATCTGTTATTGATAGCCAGGCATGCACCCTGACTGAAAAAGTTGTATTTTATGATGTTAAACAGGAAGTTCTTTAGGTTCTTGAGCTTGAAATACGGGATTGCAAATATGCTTCCTATATGAAAGAGAGCTGTAGTATTTGCTCAAGTGTAATAAATAGATACACCACTAAGAAATCACTGATGTACAGCGATGTGTGACAGTTGCCTCTAAGACGACTGAGCGAATCAGGATGATGATACAGCTTAAGGGTTAGCTAGTTGAAGCTATGCCACAAACGACTTTTCAGAATAGCCTGTTAGACTGGTACATATACTTTTTTGAAAAGAAAAAACTAAAAACGGGCAAGGACCAACTGGAAAATTTAGTTAAGGTTATAATTAAGACAAAAAACAAAAATTAAACACGAGATAAAGTGAAATTGCAAAAGGGGGGGGGGGGCAATAGATATCTCTAAAACTAGCATGTAAGGCACTTTTCAACCCAACTTCCAATTTTCCGATAAAATGGCGGAGAAAAACCGATTTTTTATTTTTTTATTTTTTTCTCTCGTAAAAATAATTCAAATATTTTGAAAATTGTTGAAAGTATACCTTTTTTTTACATTGAATAAGCACACATTTTTTGGAATGTGGGAAACATGTAGTTTCCGATATATTTACAATTAAAAAAAAAAAACAACGTCTTGCACGGAAACTTTATTGGTGTTTTTTTCGATTTAAATATGCTATCTGAACTCATTTTAACCGTTGCAATGCCTACTTTAAAATGGTCTATATATATTGATGATTTATTTTTGAAGAAAACTCTTACAACTGAGAAAAAAAAGACTTTTTAGATCTCAAATTTTTCAATCTTTTTTAGATTTAAAATTTTTTTTTTGATTTTCAATTTATTTTATTATTTATGTAAATAATGGATTAAATTTCAATGACAAAATTTACTTTAATGTAATATTACTACAGTTGAACCAATTAATTAAAGAAAGTGGCGGAAATCATCCTGAAACCTTTAAATGAATAACAAACTAATAAAAAATCTGTCATGCATATAAACGTGATAGAAATATTTACACAAACATTGTGAGTCAGGAAATTCATATTAGAAAGGTACATCAAATAGATACTTATAAAAGGTTCAAGCCCGCCTAAGGTTGTCAAACTAGGGAAGGGGTGATTAAGAGTGCCCGGGACAAGAGAGCAGCCGGGATCATTTTGGAGTATTACATCTAGTTGTTTGGAAGCATTTGGGATAGCGTCTTTTAGAACACCACGTGAGTATTTTAATTAAAAAATATAACAGAAAACTGCTTATTAATTAGAATCAGCTGTCGTCATAAAATAGCAAGGCAAATAAATTGTTTTAAAGTAGTACCTATTCCCTTTTAGCTCCCGAAGGCATTCATTATAAATACTGTAGTAGAACTAGCAAAACACGATGATAAAACTATCAACGTTGTGGGTCAAGATATTGTTTTACTAGTAATTCTGCATCAACTAAATTTATATGGTCTCAGTATTTTTTTCCACAAACCAGGCTTAGGCAATGAAAAGGATTCATTTTATACATCTAATCGTTTCAAATACGAAACGTACACAAATATAATAGCATTTGTACACTCTTTTTCGAATTGTGATACAACTTCCGGTTTTGCTTGAACAAGAAAAAAATAATTATTGAGCAACAAAAATTTATCAGTTATAACTAGAATTTTTTTTAAAAAGGATGCAGACCAAATAAAAACTGCAAAAAATGAATCTCAACTTATAGCTGATATTCGGGTATTTACAAAAGAAAAAAATGGATATGTCATTAAATCAACAACTGCAAACTAACAAATTTACTTTCAAATTGGAAAAACTACCCCCAACTGAAAGAGCTGCTGCACAACCATGCAATAGAGTTAATTACCAATTGCAAACTTGGCTTGGTTATTTGGACAACGAGTCCGATAACAAAAGAGTTATGTGGTGGGGCTCGAACAAACATCTAGGTAGACTCGTGAGCAAATTTATCCCAGAGAGTTTAGACTTAATTCCCGAAAAATTATTAAGACGTATTACCTGCAGTTGTGAAAGTGGTTGTAGTAAACAAAGATGTGGCTGCTGAAAACACGGCTTAAAATGTACCACTTTATGCAGTAATTGTCATAAAAGCTGCTAAAATCGAAATAAAGTAATATTTGAAGACGTAAATGATTCAGACGAGATTATTGATGAAGAGCCAGCAAAGGGTCTTGATAGTGAAATTGAAGAACTCGAAGACCTCGATAATCTCAAAAATCCTTCGGAATTTGAAAGCTTTATTGATGAAGAAGAACAATAACCATAATGCAAAAGATGTAAAATTCATTAGAATTTTATAATTTCTCATAAATTTTTACGCTTATAAAAAATATCAATAAATTAATTGTTCTACAATGTATTCTAATTATTATATTCAAATATACCTAAAACAGATTACTCATCGTTATACTATTTTGTTTAGTGAAAAAATAGTAAAATACACGTTAATAAAAATTCCCACTGGGTCAGTGAGTCTTAACTTTACTTTACGACTTTCAGTATACGGTACAGGGCATTGCCATGAAAAACTTAAGTGTCAGGTGAAATAATAAAAAATAACAAAAATTGAAAATCATATAAAAAAAATTATAAATTCGTATTCCGAAAAGTCATGTTTTTAGTTTTCGCAATTGTAAGCGGTTTCTTCAAAAATAAATCATCAATATATACATATATAGACCATTTTAAAGTAGGCATTTCAACGGTTAAAATGAGTTCAGATAGAATATTTAAATCGACAAAAACACCAATAAAGTTTTCCGTGCAAGATGGTGTTTTTTTCGGAAAATTGTAAATACATATATCGGAAACTACATGTTTTCCACATTCCAAAAAAATTGTGCTTATTCAATGTAAAAAAAAAAGTATACTTTCACAAAATTTCATGTAATTTGAATTATTTTTACGAGAGAAAAAAAATAAAAACTGAAAAATCTGGTTTCCGCCATTTTATCGAAAAATTGGAGGAAAGTTTTATATATTTCTATTATCCCCCATTTCGCAATTTCACCTTATATCGTGTTTAATTTTTGTTTTTTTTTCTTAATTATAGCTTTAACTAAATTTTCCGTTTGGTCCTTGCCCATTATTAATTATTGTCGTTTTAGCTTTCACAATTCGTTTTGGCATCAGCCGATGTGTGGAATTATTGTAATCACTTGAGGTGAATACATGTAGCATGAAATGAGTATAACCATGGGGTTCTTCTTATTACCCATGTACGCAGGAATGATGATGCAATTCTCTAAAATCGTCCTGAAAATAATACCTGAAAACAAAATATTTAATACCGTAACCTAAGTGGGCATAATGCAATAAATCCGGATGCATCAGACGAGGAATTCACAGAAAAGCAAATCCAAAGATGATCAGTATGTTAAGTGTAAACTTTTATTAAATTATTTGGAACATTGATTTTCATCTTTGACAAAATTACTCCTCTCCTCTTCAACACAAGTGACAGAAGTATTCTAATATATTTTTTTTTAAATTGTCGTTTTACAAACGCCTACCTAGCTAGCTCAGCACGGTATTACTAGCACGAATTTAGAAGAGTGATTTACCAGCTTTATAAGATGGTTTGCCGGAGTTTAGAAACAACGGAACCAGATCAGCCGCATCGCCACAACACTACCAACAGGATTTAAACTTAAAATGGCTCAAATAAAATTAATATTTTCCCGACTTATTGCAGCTTTTGCAAAAAGTAAACTGCAGTGAAGTGATGGAACCTTATTAATTTTTCTAATTGATCTTTTTTTCATATTAAACTTAAGGAAATGTATCCGTGTCAATCCTGGACACCCAATAATACCAACTTTGTGCAGACAAGGGTAGGTACTTATCACGTCGAAAAAATATTGTGCGAGCAGAAGAAAAGCTGAATGGAGATACTCCAGTGGAAACAAAAACTGCAGGTAAAAGAAAATTATGAAAAATTTTTGAGCAGAATTTAATTTGATGTATTAAGTTTCCTGTACAATTTATTTCGCTGGTCAGATTCAGTTACATATGTTAGTTAACAGAAGTAGTCCTATTTCAAAGCTAAATAAATGGTTGTGCTGAAATCTATTTCAATAGCAACGTGGTGAAGCGCTCTTTTCATTCCGGGAATATGTAGATTTATTTTTGCTCTGTAATTATATGATCTCAATAATTGAACAGCAATAGAGGCATGTTTTACTACATATATATGGGCTTTTTTTATGCAGTACAATAGGAAATACATGTGCTTTAATTAGTAGTATAGCTTCATCATGAAGTTCAGTAGAGTGAAGGAATGAAGAAAAACCTATTGAAAGCTAATGAAACTCTAAAGCAAGCGTTGTTTGTTTTGTTTTCACACTCGTAGCGTTATAACTGTGCTGACTTTCAATTATGTCTTACCTAAGAACTTATTTTCAGTGGAAAAAGTTCTAACTTCCAAAAGACCTAGAAATAGTAAAATCTTTCGAGAAAAGTAATAACCCAGGGCCAACGTTCAACCAACATAGCTATAAATATATTAATATCAAGTTTTATGTTATTGAATCGACTTTTCACACACAAAAAAGATAAGCAAGCAGCGGGACGAGGAATAGCGATTTAACGAACATTGTATACTATTCCTTAATAGTTTTATATAGATGACATGGAAGCTGGCACTAGTTTAATAAAAACATCGAAATCACAAAAAAATATTAAAATTAATTTGGAAAATACATCAAGACTTACTTAGCGGCACTTTCGGATAAAGGCAAACAGCAGGAACAGGCATGGAAAATTTTCTATTAAAAACTCAGCAAGCATGTGAATTTCACGTACTGACTAGAAAACAAAAATGTATGTTGCGATGCGACGGCATACTAAGCTACAATTTTCTATCAAGAGCATGCAATATTATAGAGGGAACCTAAGAGTTCCCAGTGTCGCAGGTAAATGATACAAAATTCGCTACACCACTTAAAGAATTAACTCTAAAGCATCATAGCATCACATGACTGTGCTAAACACATAATATATATAAAAATAATAATTAAAAAAAAATCTGAAGTCTTTATATGAATTGATGCCGTGACTTCACTGCATCATCTATGATCCTAGTTGTGTTAATGTCTGTAGAACTGCCTCTCTAAAGACAAAAACACATCCAGGTCTCGAGGCCTCCTCAAAATTGGCACTGCCAACATTTCCAGCACAGAGTGCTTTTCTTTATTCATTCCGAACGTTCAGATTGCACCAAAAGCGTTTCTTTATCCACTCGGAGCATTCGGTTTATTCCATTCTTTCATTCCTCATTAGATGAAATAAATGGAATACATCCTTACAAACGTGAAACGGCAAGCATCAATTTAAGAAAATGACAGCCAGTAACAGGAGTCATCTTTAATTACAGTGCAAATTCGTGTGGGTTCCATGTATACAAATAATAATACAACTGTCAAATTTTTAATCTTTTCTGTTTACTTAATAATTTCTGTTCTGAATATTCTTGTACCACGTGATTAGCATTCTACTCCTTCCACAGAAATAATAAAGAAAAGAACTCACGGTTTAAATGAGCAACACAAAACCAAGGTGAGCAGCTGGCCGCAAAGCTAGGCTCGCTTTGCTCACTGTTTGAAATTATGTTTTCTCAGGCTTACTTCTCTCAACAGCTTTCTTTTTATGTAAAAATGACAATGATAGCACCAAGCTGGTGCTGACATTTTGTTTCCAATTCTGATTCAAACCATGAAGCGAACTACAAAGAAGATGAAGGCGGAAACACATCCAACCAACCTCAAGCTTCCTCGCAGCTCACCTCAAGGCTTACTACCTTAGAGAAATGAAAACAAAATGACACCCGGGCTCGGTGCTATCATTGTAATTTTGATAGTATTTGCGACAGTTCCTTTACATTCTGAGCAGAAATAATTTATTATCAGCTTTATAAAATGTTGATTATAAATTTCAAGTGATTTTTATTTGCCAAATATCTCGTTTGGCAGAACAAAATTACAAAAAAATAAATCTGTTGACAGAAGTAGGCGTGAAAGAGAAATATGTCCGACATTGAGAAAAGCGCAATTTGCGGCTAGGCCTTGGGGCTAGCTGATAGGCTTGGTTTTGTTTTGCCCCATTTAAAAAGCCGTGTTGGAAATTTTGACAATGCCTCGAGGAAGTCTCGAGGACTGGATATGTGTGTGCCTTGAAAGACGCCAGGCCTGAGGCCCAAAATACATTTACTACCACAAGCCACAGGCCACTGGATGCACACGTCTGAAGCAATGAAAATTAATTGCCAAAGTTACATTTGCGGTCACAGGCCACAAGCTACGCTGTGTGGTCTGTGGCCAAGTTTGTCAAATCTCAAATTTTGTGGCTCATGGCCCCAGTACTAGCAACATTGAAGTATAAGAAAAAGATAAATCGCATATAAATTATGAGGTATCAAAATTGTGTATTGAGAATCCTTTATGCGTTATATTCAAACGCTGCACACATTCTCCAGCCTGCCGATTTTTCTGTATTTCTACCGCTACAAGTTTTTTAAAAGAAATAAAGTAGTACAAAATTGGAAATTAAGAACTGGGCATAGGATCGTGACTAGGACACTTTTCGACCCTTTATTCAAAGCAGCTTTAAAAGCTGTCACTAGAACAGTATTATCAAACGGGTGTAAAAGGTGTGGAATATATCCATTTTATGCGGATGACATTGATTATAATAAGTGTGTCGATGCCACCTCCAGATGCAACATACACACATTATGCATTCTTGGCATTAATATTTCCAGTAAGTGAAGCTGGACAGATCACATCTTCTCTGTTGCCAAGAACGCATCGAAAAGTCTTGGATTTCTGCAAAGGTGTTAGAAATCTTTCAGTCCATCGAATGTAGCTCTCCTCTACAAGTCCTACATTAGACCTTGAATGAAATACAATTCCCATATCTGGGCCGGGGCTGGTCGCACAGCCTTAGCTTCATTGGATTTTATCCAAAAGATGTTGGATGCCTTTCGCTCTTTTATCACTACATGTATGGTCAATGTTCCGATGAAATATCTAGTCTGATTCCTTGTAGATCAATTCCTGCCCGAAAAACTCGCGCTGCAAACTGCGCACATCATTTTACCCTTCAAATTACTTTCGGCCGTACAGTAAAATTCCGTGATGCTTTTTTATCCCGAACAGTGCGAATGTGGAACAGTGTACTATCTTCTGTCATTCCTTCGGCAATATATATAAATAAAACGCACGCAAAATAAACTTGAGGAAATTCAAGCAGAGCATTTATTATTTTTCGAGACATTGATGCCAGTAAATAGACTCGAAGAATTTTCTAACCTGAAAGAAAACGAACAGTGGCAAGGGATGAATCAGTAGAGAATTGTTTTTGATAAAATAAAAAAATTAAAAAAGAAACGACTTCAAATAAAGCTGGATTAAGAAATGCCAGTAACAAAAATGAGTAAAATAGGAAAAAAGTATTAAAAGGGAAAGTACTTAAAGTCTATACAAAAATTCCAGGAACCAAAAAGTAAAAATAATTTTTTTATACTGAAAAAACGTACTTTGTTCAAAGCCGATGCAAACAATTTTTTAAAGATGGTGAAATGTAGCTACAAATTGGTCATGTGAGGCGGTTTCACCCCACGCATCCCCCTTACCAATCCATTTTCCTGCGCGGCGTGCTAAAACTATACCTTCTAAACTAGGCTTATCATACACTCACTATGCATCCATTTTTATACCCTAGATGAAATCATTGGGTATTTAAGTTTGTCATTTCATTTGTAACGCACGGAAATAATACTGGTAGAGCAAAATGGGTTAAAGTTATTTTGATTTTTGCATGTCAGTCCGTCCGTCTGTCTGTCCGTCCGCACGATAACTCGAGGACGCGTTCAGTTAGAGTGCTGCTTAAAAAAACAAATAAATAAATTTAAGTTCAAAAATGAAATAAATCCGGCAGCACCTTCGTAGGGTTGCCACAAACAAAAATTTCGTTTTTCACTATATATTTGGGCATTGTCTGAGGACGCGTCGATCTAGAGAGCTGAAATTTGGTACATGGTGTTTTGATAGTAATAATAAATGTAATTTCAAAAATCGACTAAATCGGGCAACCCATTCTTGTTGTTGCCATTCAAAACTTGAGTTTTTCACTAGATGTTTAGAAACTGCCTGAGAACGCGTAGACGTGCGGAGCTCAAATTTTATACACGGCGTTTTCATCAGAACTGAAAATACAAATTTAAAAATGGTCCCAATCGGGTAATTGGAGTTTTTCTTTAGAATTTTTATGCATTAATGGAGGTCGACAACGGGTGCTTGAACCGCTAAAAAATTTGATGAGCGTATAGAGATTGTAGTTGAAGAAAAACTAACTTAAGAGCAAGTTAGGAAACAAGATCATTTAAATGTTAACATGTAGTAGGAAAGGAAAGAAAAAAAAAAAATAAAAATCAAACTTTCTTTGAACATTTCATGAATAAAGACCAAAAATGTCAAAGGGCAGATTACACGCGAAGAAAAGGGGTGACAAATGATTAATTCTCGAAAAAAAATTGAGAACGATTCTTGATTTTGATTGACTTAGAAAGAGCGGAAAATTGGGGACCGCCCCAGGTGCCAAAAGCTCTAGGTACTTGCCCAAATCTGTTCCGAATTTACTTGAACGTTTCTGTATAGGTACTTAACATTAACGCGAATAATTTTCTCAGCAATACAAACAACACTATTAACAAATTTTAGCAATCATTTTGTTCATTTAACAAGAAACGGCGCAGACATACTATTTCCGAACCCAACCGCTCATCTACATCATCACTACACTACCACAGAAATCCTAAGTTTGACATTTTTACAGATTGTTCATTATATTTAGCTATGAAAAGACGAAAATCGCCTCATTTCAAATCAACGATTTTTTCAAGGATAAAGGACAACCCTAATTCTCAAATATCCGTTTTTATACCAGAATTGCACGGAGGGTATTTTTCCTACGAAACCTGAAATATGTCCTTTCCAAACGCTTTTAATTGCATTAAAATCGGTTTAGCATAACCGGAAATAGGAATTTTTTTAATTAGGTCGAAAAGGCTAAAAATGATCTTTTTTGCGATTTCTGAAATTAGCAGAATTTTGGAAATATATTTAAATTGTTTAAAAAATTTATATAAGGCAATAAGCTATCAAAATTTCCGCCAATTCGGTTGCTAGCAAAGAAAACAAAAGTTCGTCCATGACTTCGGTAATAACCTCCACATGTCCCAGGAAAGGAAGGGCCGAATGCCATTCCACGTTTTTTAATACAAGTTCAGATAATCTGAAATTAACAGAACTATCCATTGAAAATTTCCGGTCAAGAGCCTGGTCGGTCTCGCGTAATCAAGGCTCCGGGTTAGAACTTTATCAACGATTAGTCGATCGACCTAATTTAAGTAATATCTAATCGCAAAATGTCCTGTGATAACTAAAAAAGGAATGACTCAATAAAGTTTCTTTATATAAGAGAGAAAGATTGAACTACACTGGCGGGAAGGTTCAGCGTTATAATGTAAGAATGAATTAGTTAATAAAAAGCACCAAGTACATCACCTGAAATTTGTCAAAAGACTGAATAAAAAAAATGCCAGAGATCTGATATTCTTTTGGATTAAATCGATCTAGATATAGAATGTTATGGCAGAGGTTAAGTAGAAAATATAGTAAAATTTGATTCGAACTAGCTGATTGCAGTAAAGTATCACGCGCTCATTGAGGGACAGTGGTTGTATTGATGCTCAAGAGTAAACAAAACTGGATTTGACGTTAAAAATACATATATACCTACAAATATTTTATAATATTTATTTGTATATTATTTAATGTTTATTAGAAGATGTTATGGTCGCAGCGTGCTGCACGCAGCAGAATGCTTCACTGGTACACCGTCAGCCAGAAACAGCACCTACATTATGCCGCACTGCGATCGTGCTGCCAATCTGACGAGACGGTGTGAATGAGCCTGGCTGGGACATAACTTCGAACGAAGAAAAAAACAAGAATTAGTTTACGACCAATTCGATGAATGCCAGTATAAAATTTCGTATGATCACCGATCTATGCAAGTTTGATTTTTGAACTGGGTTTTCGCATATATTTCTAGAACGGTTCGTCGTACAGAAAAAAATGATTATCAGCAATTTTATAGGATTTCGAATTCTGAAGAAGTTTTTAGTACAATAAAAATGTCTAGGACCGATCGTTCTCGCAGTATATGTAAAAAACATAAATTTTTATCTGGCAACGCCCGATTTAGTCAATTTTTGAAATTTCATTTGCTATTATAATGAAAACACCATGTACCAAATTTCAGCTCTCTATGTCGATGCGTTCTCAGGCAGTGTCCAAATATATAGTGGAAAACCAAATTTTTGTATGGCAACCCCACGAAGGAGTTGCCCGATTTATCTCATTTTCGAACTTAATTTTACTTTTTTTTAAAGTCTGTGTACAAAATTTCAGCTCTCTAAGTATACGCATTCTCGAGTTATCGTGCGCACAGACGGACAGACTGACGGACATGCAAAAATCAAAATAACTTTGAATATTATGCGTGGGTGCCCAATCCATTTTGCTCTACGATCATTATTTCGAGGTGTTACAAACGGAATGACAAATTAGTATACCCTATGATATCACCATCTAGGGTATAAAAAACGAAGAGGAAGAATCGGAGTGTCAAGAATTATATATAACGTAATTTTCAGAACGTAACCTGTCGAGGTTTTTACTGTAACTTTCAGTAGATTTGTTTATTTTGAATTGCTTCATTGAATAAAGTGTCAAAGAAACAATTGCAATTCATTGCTAGGTAGAGACTTGAAAAGCAGTGAAAAGTTTTGATGAATTTATAGCCTTTTTGTATTTATTTAATTAAATAAAATAGTTACTCCACAAGAACTAGTGGGGTTCAATTATTGATTTACCACAGAGAGGGTTGTCAAGTGTGATTTGGAAAGCAAAAGGCAAGGTTCAGCATTGTGCGAGTTTTGTGAGTCTCTGAAAATAAAAGTTAGAAAAGGTAAATAAAATCGGACAAACTTGAAGTGAAAATAAAGTGAAGACGCGGAAGTACGTGATTAAAAGAAACAACGAGCGGATATTGGATAGGATTCCGATTATAATCACAGAATCCAGAAGTAAAATATTCATCGGAGGGAGGCATCGCAAAACTTTGCACCTCACCATCAGGCAAATAGAGAAAAAAGGAAAAAAAGATAACCTGATGAAGTCGCAGGAAAAATTATATTATATTATAGAATTATAATATATAAATAAAGAAAAAAAACAATGTTTAGATAAAAAAAATCCACGTGATTAGTCAGAGTGGTGGACTGTTGCTGGAGCAGAGGTAGTGGCAGAATTTTTTTTTTAGGAATCAGACCAAGTGATGGAAAATAAGACAGGCTAAGTAGGCAGTGCCTGAACAAAAAATTGTCGGTCTACGCTACCAAAACAAAAAGAGGAAATTTCAACAAGAGATAGTCCCCAACCAAGGGATGCTACAAGATACGGAGAATTAGAGCGAACAAACTTTAAGGTCAAATTAGTCCTTAGTATAAGTCATTTGTTTGGCTAGAGGAAATCTCGCAAATCAACTCCACGTGCGTCAAATAATCTCAAGGAGTGGTGCTGACAATCTGCGAGGATTTGTAAATCACCGGTTCAAAAGTGGATGCTATTCATGTATACACACAGAAGGCCGTTTAGGTTAAACTGATCATAAGAAGCTCATTATCTTTATAAACATGGCGTTAGATTTGGCATGAAGCCTTGACTGAAGACCCTCGCGGTCGCCTTTTACCAGAAAGTCTAGACTGTAAGTTTTGTATTAGAGCTCGGGAAGAGTCCATTCTTCTCCAGTGCCGAAGGATATCTTTAGGAGAGTTACACGGATTGCTTATTATATTGTTATAGCAAGAATTTTTTTTTGTGCTAAATTAAATAGTTAAGAGATTTCGTTTCCAGTAGAATGAATGCAGAAAGATTTAATCAAATGTTAGTTAGTAAGGCTTTAGTGGGGCACTTGTACTGCTGCCTCTAGTTCCAAATATTATTCAGTGAGGAATCTGGCATAAACTCAGTTCAGGGCATCCGATACAGTGTTCCGAGGAAATCAAATTTTGTTTCGTCCATACGTCCATAAAGGTATGGCCATCCCAAAGGTATCAATGGCATTTTCTTTGTGTGACCATTTTGTGAGAACTTCAAGTTTGTTTTATTATATGACAGGACATTGTAAATTGTGCAGTCTTAAGTTGTAAAAGAAACATCCGGTAATTGTTAAATAAAAAATAAAAAAAAACTGTTTTCCACTTCCTACGTCTAAAGTGCTGGTGGAAAAGCAAAAATGTCCAATTAGAAAATCTTTTCGCGCTATGGTGAGAATTCGAGCGAAATGACCAACATAATATGATGAAGCTGCCAATTGACAGTTTAGGAAGGCACAACTTGTTCATTTTTGTAGTACCATGTTTGTAGTTTGTAAATGTCTGGCTAAAGTGAAATATAAAGTGTTTGTTATACAGAGTAAAGTGTATAGTATAATCAGTATAAAATTATAATCAATTCAAGCAGTGGCTTATTCTGTGTCGACATAACGTTATCAAGAATTCTCCACAAGATCTTATCAGCAGTGGAGCCAGGTTAGTATACAGCCTTTGCCAAATTTTTCTATCATTCACATATCTTTAAAATTCAATACTGAACTGTGTGCACTTTGAGCGGTGTGTGTTGATCTCGGCGTCACTTTCATAACGGGTGCGGATAGTATGCATCCTTAGTGCAAGATGACGGAGAATGATGTAGTAATGGACACGGAAGACCCGGGGGGACAGGACGTGACAAATGTTCGGAACCCTAGTCTTCCAGAAAATCGTTCTCAAAATCCAAAAAAGAAAATTTTAGTGCCAACAGACATAATCAAAACTACTAAGGCGTCAACCACAGCAGCGCTTAAAGAATTCCCTCGAAGCGTTAATAACATCACTCATGCAGATGCTCCTGACAGCAAACGTAGCAAAATGCACGATACAGAGCAAGCTTTGAAAGATGCTGCCAGAACTCCTTTACCAAATTCTACTTCAGACAATCTCAATCCTGCAAACTTTGTATCTGTATATTACAGTCCTGTCTCAAATCCGGATCTTTTGATCTATACCAACAAAGACGAAGGCCCGTACTGGGTCCTGGTCACAAGGAGTAAACGTAACACGATTTCAGAAGAAAACAGAATCAGATTAAGTGGCATCGCTGTTGGTATTTTTCTGACAAAAGCCAAGTTCCAATTTGTATAAATTGAGCAGCAGTCCTTCAACTCGGTAAAAGTTGTTTTCTCTAGTGGCGAAACTGCTAACAGCCTGCTCATGAAAGGGCTTCCAACGCCAGATCTGGGCCCCTATTCTGCAGTCTCACTCACTTATGACTGTAAATGTTTTATTCCACTCACTCACCTACACAAGCAGGGTATAGTGAAAAATGTACCAACTGATTTATCAGAGGTAGACATTCTTCAATACATTTCATCGCCGATCAAAGTAACGCAGGCTTTTCGCTTCACGTAAAAAAATATTGAAAACAAATTCATACCCACTGTGGTAAAACTCACCTTCATGATTTCGGAGATCCCTAAGGAGGTAGCTATTGCAGGAGTAATTCCCTCCGTGGAATATTTCACTCCCCGTCCAAGACTGTGCATGAGATGTTTCAGGTACGGTCACGGCCTCCTACAATGCAAATCCAAAAGTCCGCTCTACGACAACTGCTGTAAAGAATCATGCAAACCAAATCCCTGCACAAACCCTGCCTATTGCAACAACTATAAAGGCAATCACAAGTCAACTGACCTGCTATGTCCGGCCAAACATTTAGAGCAAGACATTCTCAAAATCATGACAATAAGCATTGCAAATAGGCGTTCTACCAAATACCCATCAGTGAAAACAGATTTCACTTACTCAAGACACTAAATGGAGATCCTTTTCCGACACTCATAGGTGATAGTAAGATCCGAAACCCGATCAAAGATGCCAATAGAGTGCTAACCAAAAGGTCATATTCCAGTGTAGCCAAAGGCTTTAGCTTCCAAAAACCTAACAACCCCTTTAACCCGCAGTATGCCATGCTCCAGAACATGGATAGTGGAAAAACAGGCACCGGAATTATGGCTAATAAGCTCAGAGTATCTGAGCTAGAACGTGTTGTCTCAATGCTGAGCAAAGAGCTGAACAAATTCTCAACAACCGAACCCAACTCTGACTTTTTATCAAATCTGAAATCAATAATTAACAAGTTCAACATATCAACAGACCTCAAAACTATAAATAGTGGATCTCCACTTGATAAACTACCTAACCTTACCACTAAGGTGAAAACGCCTTCTGTCTGATCCAGTCAACACCCCATGAAATTACTACATTTCAATATACAGAACTTTAACGCAAACAAGTCATACCTCGAACTCTTATTAAACTCAGGTACATATGACATCATGTTAATTAATGAAACCTGGATCAGGGCCAGTCTCTTCGCCTCCCTAAGAGGCTATAATCTAGTGAGAAACGACAGAGCCGACGGTTATGGAGGCTCTCTGATTGCCATCAAGTTACACCTTAGCTACAAGCGTATTACGTTCGATTCAAGCATGGACACTGCTGTGGTTCAGATGACTGACCCCGGTTCCAGCTTAGTTGTAACAACTGCCTACTCTTCTCCCACATCTGACCTAGCTAGGTTCAAAAATGACATGGAGGATCTCCTCATCTTCCTCTCCAGCTTAAACTCGGTAATTCTGAGTGGCGATCTAAACGCAAGAGACTCCATGTGGTATAACAACATTTCTAGATCTGACGCCTTAGTAAGAAAGGGATCTCTCTTGAAAAATGCTGCCTTATCCTGTGGCCTGTCCATTATCTCTAACTCCTCCCCCACCTTCTTCTCAAATCCATCTTTGATCACCTCAGGTTCCACACTTGACTTAGTGACATCCTCTCTCCCGCAAGCCCAAATTTCAACCAGGATAGTCCAACAAAAAATGGGAGGCTCACACCATTTTCCAGTTGTGATAACGTTGTCAAACCCGTCGCTACCTAGGCCTCCCCCACCCAGACGCTTCCTAAACAAAGCTGGAGGTTTAGAGGATATCAAAGCGCTCGGTAGGTCTGATCACATCGTTGAGGACATTCAAGAAATATTTGAGAAACAACCTTCTCATTGCCTCACAACAAGTTCTCCCCCAAGTCATGGTGGAGTTCGGATATTCAACGCCTCTTTGAGATAAAAAAGGCAGCCTTCTCTGAGCTTATAAGAAGATCATCTAATGTGTCACTAAATAAGTATCTAGCCACATCTAGGATCCTGCAAGGATCCATTCGTAAAGCCAAAGCAGCTCACACTACCAAGTTTGTTGATAACCTAGAGCAACTTGACGCTAGAAACTTTTTCAAAATTTTCCGAAACCTGTCACCAAAATTTCAAGGCTCTGATTCCTATCGAAATAAGATGACTCTGAATCTCTCGAGTTTCTCGAATCCCTCATCAGGCCTCCCTCCCCGGGGCAAACTCATACGCTCAACCCCCCCCCCCCCCCCCCCCCCCAACAATAGGTTAGCTTCCGAATCTCTAAGCCCGCTTACCTTACCTGAGCTATCGGATGTTTCCCAAAGGAAGTCCAACTTTTCTGCGCCAGGCTTAGATGGCATCCCCGTCTTTGCCTTCAAAACTCTAAATGAGACAGCCCTCTGCTCTCTACTGGACTCACTCAATGATCTATGGCTATCAAACTTAATACCACCTCACCTAAGAGAAATCAAAGTAGTTCCAATTCCAAAAAGAAATAAAGGCGGATGTCCCATAGACATTTTTATACCGATTGCCCTGATATCTACTTTCATCAAATGCATCATCAGCATTGTGTCGGACAGGCTAAACAAACACTTAAGGGAGAAGAAACTCCATCTGAAAAACTCCTTCGCCTACATCAAGGGAAAGTCTATAATCAGTGCATCAACACAGTTCTTGATCTGATTTCCACCAATTGTCATAGAAAACTTAAGACAATCATACTGTCTGTAGACATGTCCTCAGCATATGAGTCAATCAGTCTGAACACACTTAAAGAAATGCTCATATCTCTAGATATCCAGGGCAATCTGACTGACTGTATTTTGAAATTCCTGTCCTGCAGAAAACTCACACTAAGTTCAGTCAGTGTGCAGTCATACAGTAGGCTCCCGCAGGGCAGTTGACTCAGCCCCCCCGTCCCTTCAACATCTACACTAGAAAGCTCCATGACATCGCTAGTGAAAATGTTAGTATGGTCCAGTTCGCTGATGACTTTCTCCTGATCTCATCTGGAAAAACCTTCGGTGAGGCCGTAGCAGCACTAGGAGCAGCGCGTCTCGTCT
The DNA here is from genome assembly GCA_963930735.1 of Dioctria linearis. Lineage (NCBI taxonomy): Eukaryota > Metazoa > Arthropoda > Insecta > Diptera > Asilidae > Dioctria > Dioctria linearis. The sequence continues at coordinate 197,347,788 of OZ005741.1, read as the reverse complement.
AAACCTGCAAATAAGTAGAGACTAGCTGGTCATGACGCCAGTTTACTGTAACAAGCTCTCGTCGCTATCACTTAACTGTCTAGACTCACAAGTCTCAGCTCAAAAACACCTGAAGTTTCTAGGCAGACATTTCTCTTCAAACCTGACTCGGGGTTGTCAGATTGAACAGGTATCCAAATCCTCCTCATACTAACTTTACACCCTCAGATTGATGACAGCCAGAAGCCAACCCATTCACCCTAAGTCAGCACTCAAGAACTTTCGGGCTGCAATCAGACCGAAAATCGAGCTGTCCAACACCACAATGGCGTGTCGTCCCAAGCTCATAGAAAACAAGCTCAGAACGCTCACAAATTCCTGTCTAAGAGCTTCTCTTGGTGTACCACCCACCACCCCTGCGCACATCTTATATGGACTGGAAAATGACCTTACACCCAAATATAGAACACAGAAGATTCTTGCGAAGGAATTCGGCAAGCGTGTCAGCACAGGTGACATCTCAGTGGATGACACCAGAGCGCTAGATACCAAAAGATCGCCTTATGCACTCATAGCAAACGCTTATCACGAAACCTTCTCTCGAATTGGCCGAAGCTTGCTGACCCCCGTCACGTTAACTTAACTATAGATCATGGCAGGCTCGCAAGGGCTGGTAAGACCAAGTCCACCATATCAGATGAAGAGCTTTCACAAATGTATCTTTATGCTGTCAACTTTCACTACTGCATCCGTGAGCTGTATACGCCACGGATGCGTCGTTCAACCAACCGGACACAGGTGTGTGTGCGGTTGATTTTCCATCGCTGAACACCGTCTCAAAGAGATATAATGTACTGAAATCATCCACGTCATGTGAGCTACTTGCCATCAGACTGGCCGTTGAGCTGGGAACTTAATCTACTCGTACAAAATCTCTTATCATCACGGACTCAAAAGCTGCGTGCCTAGCCTTAACTAAAGAAACATCAAAACCCTATGCGAAATCAATTTTCGACCTAATAGCTCAGAACCACTCGCGCCTTTCGCATCCTCTGGCTTCCGGGTCACAGAGGCCTAGCTCTGAATGAGTTGGCGGATAAGAAAGCTAAGCAAGCTGCAGTGCCAGATCAGGTCACTGAGACTTCTATCTCCCTTGACGATGCCCTACTAACCATAAACAGCTCCATACTTAAAGACTGGGATGAAGAATTCACCCGCATGTCGGCCTCATCTGGGTCCATCTACAAAAATGTTTTTGCTCTCCCCCGAAAACCCCCCTTGTTCCCCTGGGACTTCTCTCCCAAAGGGACCAGATTCATCCACTTTCAACTCACTGATTCATTCAAGTAGCAAACTGCTAATAGGCCTACCTACGCCCCCCCCCCCATGTTTTGTGCGAGTTTACCCTTAAATGTTCTTCCTTGTAGATGGCTTTTGTGTTTTGTCGATCACTGCGTGAACATTAACAAACACGTTCATAAATCACTGAGAACATCAAATAGCGGTAAGAGCAATAGCAGTAGAATTGAAAATAACCAACCAAGCTGGACATGGCAATCAACTACTAGCCGGTCACGGCGCACTTATTTGGCGATATACCCCATAGGTTCAAGCCAGCTCGCTTGTCGAGCCCATAGCTCTGGATCATAAACAAGAGTAGAAGAACTGAATGACTTTGATGAGTATTCCTAGGACAGCTCTTTACAGAACAGACACATTAGTACATAAAGGGATGCTATGAGCCTATGATTACACTTATTGGGTTGCTTCTTATCATCTTTCAACTCTTCAAATTCTTGTCCTCATAAAGCAATTACTTTCTTTAAAGCTAAAGAACTTACTGATTCTCGAAATTCAAATTCAAAAAACATTTGTTGAATAGTGCAAGGACATGCATAATCATTTTTATTTAAAGTATAATAAAAAAAATCTTACGTTAACAAAAATCAAATGAGTTTCGTCTGGTTAAGACATCTTGTGGGCAACGACTGAAAATTTTTTAACAATATTGAACTGAGCTCAATACACTCTGCATCTACATAGATATGGACAAAGTTGTTGGAAAGCCACAGTTGCAACTAATTATGCCATTGCAAGGACGAAATTATTAGCTTCAAGATCTTTCAAAACTGCGGGTCGTTATTTTAAAGGACCTCTTTATATCCGGGTTGCCGGATAAAACCTTACTAGGGAAGTTATTGTAAGGTTTTTCACCTATGCTGTCCTTCAATCAGTTCATATCGAAATTGTAAAGGATCTTACTTTGAAATTGTATTTGATACTATCAAGGTCTTTTCCTCGACTTGGGCTCACAATAGGTACCATTATTTCGGGTACCGCACGAACTTGTAAAGGTGCCTCTCTCCAATTAAAACATTTGATATAGAGATGATGTAGTCATCACAATGAAGAAATTAAAGGATTTACATACATATAATGAAGTCGGGGCATTTCTCAGTAGTTTTTGTGTGAGATGGGTCCATGGTTGGGAAGTTTTTGTATGAGTGAAGGTAGAACAGCCTCATACCTACGTAATAGAAGCTTAATGGCCCGCTAATACCGGAAATTTGATTCGGATCTTTCACAACATACTTATCGATAAGTGAGCGACCTTGTTACAAAAGTACCATGGGACCAGGTTTGTTAAAATGTGTTAAACAATTGTAAGGTGAAAAAATAGATTTGAGTACGTTTTCTGTTTGCGTGTAAGATTTTCATTGTGCAGTGGTATATTCTAAAACAAAGAACGAAAGAATTAGATATAAAAAAAAAATCAGTTGGAGCTCACGAGTCACGAGGGACATACATATTTTTAAAATCAAATCTATTCCGAATGTATTGATAACGCATGAAATTAAGATCTCTAGTTGTCTGTTGAGTTTAAATACTGCAGTTTCTTTCAGATTTACCACAAAACTATTTTTGCGAAAAAAAAACATTCACGGATTTTAAATAACCCTTCATTTTTGAACGCAATACATAAAATTGTCAAGAAAAATTATAAAATTATTGTGAACTATGTACATATAATGTATTTGTTCACGATGGCTACTTTTTAGGATTATCTGGTACAACAGCAAAAGTGAAAAAAAATAATTTTTATTCATTATTTCAACGAACAACTTATTGATTAAGGATATATAATACATAGTACAACCAAAAAAAATAATCTTTGACTCCTTTCGGAGTAATTTTCGAATAATTCTCCAAGTTACGGATAAAAGATTAAAGTAGGTACTTCATCCGAAAAATAATATTTATTTTTTCACTGTTTGGTGTAAGTAATAAAATAATATAAAATGATCAGAGCCATAAATACTATTGGATAAAGAAATTTGCAGACATCGGTTGAAACGTCACATGTTTGATCACGCCACAAAATTAACAGGCTCCAAGAATCATGAAACTGCTTGAACTCCATGGATTTCAGAAAACTACCCCGATTGATTAAATTATGTTTACCTGTTAGATCCTGCAACCGATTCACCGAATTTTGGATCATTTTGAAAAAAACACATCTCACACCTATCACATGCATTTCAATATTTAAAGCCAGATTATGGATGGTGGAAGCAAGGTTTTTAACTTAATTGCCAACGACGTGTCTTCATGAGTTTTACTGAAATGGTGCAAATTCTTGACATTTTAAAAGAAGGTAAAGTTATAATATTTTAATTTATTGTAGTTTTTACTTTAGGGGTGAATGTTTTTAAATATGTCCGATGCAGTGATGCATCCAGCTGGGCGGGGCTCTGTGGTTCATGCCCCCCCCCCCCCCGCCCACCACAATTGAAGTAAAAAATATTTAGTAAATAGAGTTATTTGAAAAAATATATTTTTTATTTTATATTCTTTTATTTATATAATTCAACTTCAAAAAATTATACAAAATATTTTTATTCCAAAACTTAAAAAAATAAAAATTTATTTCAATGAATATTATTGTATGCATGTAATGTATATGCATAGGTTTTTTTTCTCAGAATTTGAGTTTGGGTAATCCAAAACCCCCTGAGAAACACTTACCAAACTACGAAACAGACTCCCTCACTACTATATCAGAGCCCTAACTTAGTCCGAACTCCTAACATTCTAAAATATTTGCAGCGTTCTTATGTAAAACCACTGACATGTATAATATGGACTGACTACGTCCATAGAAATACACTGCAGAAAGTGGGCTCACTTCTATATAGCGTTCTCTTTTGGTCTAGGAACCAAGTAGCAACTGTAGACAACAAATAAATAATTGGCTTCGTCGAAATAAATGTTTTTAATTTAATTATTTCAGTTAATTATTGATGAAGTGTTTTACCAAAGGAAATATATTCATAGATGCTCAACAGAAATTCGAAAGGTTTTATTAAAATCACTTTTCAACTTCCCGTCAATGGCTTTTTTAATGTTCGCACAGACGTAAGGACTATTTTTGACACACAAAATTGTACCCATGAAATAGCATATCGAGCAGTCCATATTATATATGCCAGTGTGAAAAACTGAGAAAAGTTTGGTTTGAATGACTCCTGCAGTTTGCACCCCAAAATACTACTCTACTAAAATAAGACTTTTTGTATAAAAATTATTTATTAATAAATTACACGTCATCCACACAGCTTAATGCGGCTTCCTACTACCTCACTACAGTACTGCGGTGGCTAAAGTAAACGACAAGCGTCTTATGGAGCTGGACAAATGGTGCTCCATTTTATGTTTTATTTTTAATTGCAGTAAGGTTGCCCCCCCCCCCCCCCCTAATTTCAAGGTTAGATCCGCCACTGGTGCTATAGATATGTTATGAGTATGGAATAGAAATCCAGCAGCCAGTTTGCGACGTATTTATCATTCGATAAAAGTTTTATGTGCAAGTTATCCAGGCAAGTGGTAAAAAATATTTCAAATAATTCGGACAAGGTGTTTCTTTAGGTTCATTATTTTACACAAATAAAAAGATGTATCAACACAAACAGCAAATGATCCAGAGAAAAAAGAATATTTTGCTTCACACTTGAAGCGAGAGATGTATTTTGCTGGCTCTTTACCAAAAAAGCTTAGAATTGAGGAAAATCTTCTTAAATCGGTAAAAATGATGCTTACTTAAATATTCTTTTCTTATAATATTAATTCTCTAGGAATTGAGCTTGTATCTTAAAAAAAAAAAACCTTAGATTAGATCTTAGATTTTTATAAAGAAAAGAGTTCGTTGACCAAAAAATTTCGTATAAAATTACTAAATTTATTGTTCAATCATTTAATACAAATTGTGTGCTAAAGCAACTGCACTTCTCTTCCCAAGTCTTTGTGAAAATCAAAATCCAGGAAATTTTGTGAGTAAAAAATTCAATTGTTTTTGGTTTGGATATAAGAATTATTTCCAATAAAGGAATGAATAATTTATTTTATTTCATCAGGAAAGTGATATTAGTCATATATGGTCTTTTCAGAAAATTTTTTATGATTCTCAAACTAGAGGTGGTTTTTTCGGCTGCAACATTAGGGAACAATTCAAGGTTGGAAAAAGATTTTTCAGCTGACGAAAATACTGAAGCTATCGACGGCGATTATTACGGTGAAGATATTATCGGGCTCGCATCTGTATCATCATTATTGAATGTAACTGCAATATGTATATTGAAATAAACTATGTTAAATATTTATTAACTCTTTCATTTTCTTAACTATATAATATTATATTGTTTTTGCCTTCTATAAATATTAACAATTTTTCAGATATTTCAATTTAACGCCTATGCTGAAAATAGACTGAAAATGACTTTCCATAGGAATCAGACACCAATCACTTATGATTATGAGTTCTCGGATTCCTCGATTCGCCGTGTGGACTCTGTCTGTGGATTTGGTGTCAAATGTGACCAAAGATAGAATTTTGTCTCATGGCATCAAAGAGTATAATTCTTTGCTGGGCTTAATAAAACGTTGGTCTCGAGAGTTTTCGAATCCTACCATAACATTTCGTTGTTACCTTTGCTGTGTGAGACCACTTCTTGACTATGCTAGCCAGGTCTGGTCTCCATTTTACGGTACACACATCGACCGTATCGAAGCTGTTCAGCGAAACTACTTACGACTTGCTCTCAGTCACCTACCCTGAAATAATTCATTAATTGTTCCACCGTCTGAGGATCGCTTGACGCTTTTAAATATGCACTCACTGAGAAACGTCGCATGGTTGCCGATGTAACTTTTGTGCAAAACGTTAATATTGATTCTGCGTTTGTTACTTAACGAAATCTCTTTCCGTGATAGTAGGTACAATTTGAGAAGGATACCTCTGTTGCATGATCACTCCTCAAGGTCTATCTTTAGCATGTAGATATGAACCTATTAATCGCATGTGTATTGCTGTTTTAATAATATGGCTGAGCGTTTGTTGTTGACATTTCTAAGCATGTTTTAAAAAAACGTCTACATAATATTTCATCCGGTGTTTGGTTTATATTTAGTTTTACATACTATAATACTAACACCGACTAAGTGATGTATTGTATTGTTCTGATAGTCATGATAATATCATAAATAATTCGATTGAATAAAATAGGAAAAATCGATGTGGTGTTAATTATCTTCACTAGTTGACTATTATTTTTATACTTAAAGTATACAACTAGTAAGCCTGCATGGATGAATATTGGAACCTCGAATCGAGAGATCCGATCGGATAAATTTAAGTTATCAAAATGAATGGACACTATTAACACCGAATTGGTGCTATTTTAACACCGATTTTTTTACTATGTACAAATTGTAAATTTTTATAGCTGAAGTCAATATTAATTTAAGTACATTGAGTTACCCCTATAAGTATGGCAGAATATATTACAGAAAATGAATCGGCATGTTAGGAGAAAATCGGCACTTTGGAATCACAAAAGTATAAGAAAAAATTCTAAAGTTCTCTATATAAAAATATGTATTCAGCTTAAAATTTAATAGAACATTTTCATTGTCCGTGATATTTCTTAAATTTTTGTATTGACTTTTGCATTCGAGTATAGGAGACATTTTTCTGACAAGATTTTCCAACATAAATGCAGTAACAGGGGAATTAATTTATAAGGCGTCAAGGAAAGGATTTTAAAGTTTGTGTTACAATCCAGAAAACCACCTGCCACCTGTATTTATTGCACACAAACGTTAAAGTTTCTGCAGCAATGTTGCGCAAGTTTCCTTTTTCGTTTTTTAACATAAATCTGTATATAAAAATATATAAGCTTGCAACTGTATATGTATGCATGCTGCGGTGTATTCAAAAGCTTTAAACGCATTAAAGAGGAAAACAAAGTAAGTATTCCAGAGTTTTACGGTCCTTGAATCTCTTTTTTTGGATTGCTTTCACTCCTTTACTAAATTAAAGAAACTCTAAATTAAATAGTCAATGCCATAAATGACTCCCAAAAAGTTGTAAAGTTCATTCTTTCTGTTGCTTCAATTAATAGTTTATCCACAAATAGCTCTGATGTGACTCTTAGTTTAAGTTTTGCCATTTGCTTGGAGGACAGAATGGACTTTATTTTTATTATTCGTGATAGAGGTGAGAGGTGAATAGTGCTGATAAATAGAAAATGCAGATGTGTATTGAGAGTAGGTACGTTCTTAAATACGAAGCTACAGATGGGACTTATACGTAACACAAAATAGGAAGCGAGGGGCATAAAGTTAAGGTAGTCCGGACTTAAAGTTATAATCAGTTGGCAATAAACGTATACAACGTATTTTTTGTTTTGTTTTTAAATAATTAGATACATATGTGTATTTCGGGTTATGGAAACGACAGAATTTTATGGGGAAAGAATGAACGTATACAAGAAAATTTTTAGGATTATGCAAATGGCATGATTAGTTACATATGTACATAAGAGGAAGCGTAATTTAGAGAAAGTTGAAATGCAAAGTGCAAGATAAAGTAGAAGAAACAGATTATATGTATGCAGACTGATTATACTGTTGTATATTATATTATCCACCTTGGTTGTTTGGAGTTCCTACAGGGTTTAGAGGAGCTCGATAATAGGTCAATCGAGAGCCGCAACAATTTAGAATTTATCTCCTCCCAAATCCCATAGATTGATTGCCTGCTCCTACAAACAAAACTGTTCTACTAAATTTAAGGAGACAACGCAGGTTATGCCCTGGCGGCACAGAGAACTGGACAAATTAAAAGTCTATTCTAGAAAGCTATCGAAAGAGGGAAAAAACAGGAGGATGTGGAGAGATGTGAAGGAAACTTTTATACCTAAGAGTGGGCGGCGATTGAATGTACAACCCAAGCCCTATTAACCTAACTTTCTATCTCCTTCCTTCCTTTCTCGCTCCTGACGTGGTTACGAAGTACTCAAGCAGTCACCTCTACACCCACACCAACATGTTTTGAATTAGGACTAGAGAAAACGTTGGATGAAAAAGAGACAGCCCGATTCGTATTTTTGCGTATCGAAGGAGCATTTGGCATTTTGAATTCATAGAGAATTAAGCTATCAAAAGAGGTGTTAAATCTTCTTCGGTATAATGAATAAAATCAATCAAAGATGTGTCCCCAGACTGGCGTTCTGCTCCATATACCATAGTCTCTAGTTGTAGATGACTTCCAATAAGAGCTGGCCAACTCTGGCTATAATAATCACGTATATCTGGTCATAAAAATCAGGGGAAAACATAATCAGGTAATCTCTGATGTAATAAAGAACGGTCTTAATACAGTCGACAACTGGTGACAGACAACGGAAATTCGTACTAATCCTCGCAAAACAGTACCTAATCGTTTGATCACGATAAAAAGAAACTTGATTTATAAACAGCATCCCTTCATGGAAGAGTAAATGAATTCTCAAAAGAGTACGTACAAATATGTAAGCATTATTCTTGGAACTCTCTTTTAAAAAGAGTCCTATAGAAACCACAGCGGCAACATTGACATAATACAGGCAAGTAGGACCTGTGGCCTAAAAACAAAAATGACCCAGTGGTCTCATATTATATCCATTATAAGGTTTTATATGTTTCACTCGTTTGGTGGCCTAAAACTAAAAAAAAAGACAGCTCAAGGTAGATTACAAAACCTACAATGGCCTGCATGTCTGGAACTAACTGGTGTCATATGTACCTTCCTGACTGTAATCTTGGAGGCTACACTAGACCTGCTTCCACTGCATCCGCAAGTTAAGAAGGACACCATACTTAGCGGAATAAACCCGTAAAGGGAAAATTTCTTAATCACAGGCAATCTGGTTGGCCATCTGAAGGTCCTTGAAAAATTTCTAGTGGACCCGATGGTCAATCCCATCATCTCAGACGTTATGCCGAAGAGTTACAGTTTTGAAACACCATTAAATGTTATCTTCGGCGACCGTCAACAGCGGCATTCTGGTGACCTATCCAAAATGGAATGTAGAACAAGCAAGCATATGTGGGCCGAGTTACCGACTCCCTAGGGCACTGAGGTCTCATCTGTACTTTCTCAGACAGAGATCCCGCCATTCATAAAAGTATGAATGCAGCAAAAATATATATAATATCAGACAGTAGTAAGAGGATTTGTATAATTTTAGGATTCTTAAAAGAAAGCCCTTCAAGCTTCATTTTCGTGTTGAAATAAATCTGTAAAAATGTTTTTTTTCTTTATAAGTGAATTCGCAAATTTTCAAATTACAAACTGAAGAGATGATATAGTCGTTTGAGAAGATAATAAAAATTTAAAATTTTAAGAAGAGATAAACTAAGACAATTACTTCTGTCGTCTGTCTGCTTCTGGCAGCATATTGGTTATTATTTGAACAACACATGACAAAAACAATTTTTCTTATTTTCTAGTATTTATAGAAGTATGTAATTGTAAATAAAATGTAATAGAAACGCAAGCAAATATGTTTTAAGTGAACTCGCAAAATTCAGAATACCAATTAAGTAGTAATTAAGTAGTTTAAGAAGAAAATAAGTACTTTTTAAAAATGTATGTAGAAATACTGTGACTATTGTCGTCTGTCTGAATCTGGTAACATATAAATTTAATTAAAGTATTAGTGACACTTAAATTCCTTTTTTAACTATATGCATGAAATATTAGCGCAAACGACAAGGAAATGCAATAGGTCCTCGTCTTCGTTACGATTGCATAAGGACCAGGCTGCTATTTCTTCGCCAGGCTGACAATATAACTTTTACGTTTGAAAATATATCTTATTTTTTCCAAGCTAATTGAGTCTTTAAAGTAAAATCTGTCCTGAAGATTATAATTCAGAATATTATACAGTCCATTCGCCTCCCTTTTTGAATTTTAAGCTCTCATACAAATTTATTTATTTTCTGAGATGTCCAGTAGAGTTTCCTGTAGGTTGTTGAAGTCTAAAGGAATATCAAATTGCATACTTAATTTCTTCCATGTAGGAAATCATAAAATTTCCTTCACTATTATTTTACTGGCAATCCTTTTAGATAGTTGATATTCCGACATTTGATTTAGCTTTTTGAACATATACATATGCGAAATGCCTCTGAAGTGTATAAATTAAGTCATTTATATTCATTTCGAAACTGGAGGTATATTTTGAAAAGCCGATCACTTTTTTAAGGAAATGCCTTAGGAGCTTTTCAACTTCTTCAAATAGATTATACCACTACACCTCACGTTAAATAAGTTAAGTTTTGCATTACATATATGGGACAGATATTTTTATGAGATAATTTTTCCATGTTATATGAATAGAGATTTTAGTGCTTCCTAATTTTTCTTCCACTTGTCCTTTGACGGATAATCCTGGGGTAGGAATCAACCCTAAGTATTTATACGGTTTTATTACTTTTATGAGCTCCAGCGTTTAGTTTCCAGCTTTCAGAGTTAGCAACTCTTCCGCCTTTCCTAAAATCATTATTTTGGTTTTAACATACTTTGTCGAGATGCCCATATTAAGGAATTTATAGAATAGCATACTTCTGTGAACCGTATGAAATGCAGCCTGGAAATGCACAAAGCTTGCATATATTTTTTTAACTCCAGTATTCCACTCTAAATTAATGATGTTTATTTATTTTTTTATTTATTCATATGTCTACCGATAAAGTTTACACAGTTTTTACAGATAAACGCATTTAATTTACAAAACACAGAAGTATTAATGAACATATGTATAAGCAAAATAATATTTTCTAAATTAAATTGCTTAATGATTATAATTAAAAAATTAAAGAATTGATTTAAATAATTCCATAAGCATTGTACAATCAATAAGTACAGAAAATGAATTAAAGTGTAAAATACAATTTGAGATACTCATAGGTTCATGCATGCCATAGTGTGCTCAATATTTTAGACAATGTAGCAGATTTCGTGAGGGAATTGATCTCTCAAGTGCATAAAAAGAGATTAAAGTCAAAAGTTCAGATTTTATTCTATGAGATAAAATATCTCTTACAAAAGTACCACAGTTCACTTTACGTCTGAACTGAAGAGTTGTTAAACCCAAAAGCAAACGTCTTACTCTTTAACATGTAATACTGTCACGGTTATAATTTAATTTATATAAAACAAAACGAGTAAACGACTTTTGTACAGAATTGATACGATTAATATGAACATCATGAACGGGCCACCAAGTGACAGAGGCGTGTTCAAGAACAGATCTTACAAGCGAATAATACAGAGCTGTTAGTGTGCCTATATCGTTAAAATCTTTGGAATTACGCTTTAAGAAACCTAGGCTGCGGAATGCTTTAGAAATAATAAGTTCAACATGTGCAGCGAAAGACAATTTTGGATCAAATATTACTCCTAACTCTTTGATTTCTGAAGCTCTACGAGTAAGAATATGTCGAATTTTCTGGTGAAACTCATAACTTTGCATTTACAAACATTCACTTCTAATTTGTTCATGGAAAACCATGTAAATAGTCGATTAAGATCAGCTTGAAGTGAGAAGCAATCGTTCAAGGAATCAGAATTTTTGCAAAACAAAGCTTAAGATAATCAATAAAAATTAAACAATTCGCAAAGTAAAAATTCCAAACTATGTCATTAATGAAGAGCAAAAATAGCAAGGGTCCTAAACAACTGCCTTGAAGAGCACCAGAAATAACAGATATGACTCTAGAAATAAGACTGCTAATTTTTGCATATTGCTTACGGTTGCTTAAGTAAGATTCAATTCATTGCAAGATATATGATGATATATTGCAGTTTACAAATAAGAAGCGGAATACTAAGCCTATCGAATACCTTTGCAAAATCAAAATATAGACTACATCTACTTGGGTACCTTCTTCAAAAGAATTAATCGCAAAATTGGAAAATGTTGCCAAATTTGTGGAACAGGACTTACCAGAACAAAAACCATGCTGCTGGGAAACTATTAACTCCTTTACAATAAAACTCCTTTTGGTATTCACTATAGAATCTAAGAATTTCGTAACATTATTCATTACAAAAACTGCGCAATAATCCGTTATATCATGTTTTAAAAATTGGTGTAATAAAAGAAATTTTCCAATCATCCCGAAAACCTCCAAACCGAAAAGATAAATTAAAAATGTCAGTTAAAGGAGATGATAGCGATGTGTCGCAGTGTTTTGAAAATGTTTAGTACTTAAATTAAGATTACATAATTCCCTATAGACGTCATCATATTCAATCAACCGGCAAAAAGCCAATGTCCACCGGAGAGCTATCGGGCATTTGGTAGGGATGGCCAATAGTTGGGAAAATATCGATACACCGATATTTCCATTTTTTTATCAAAATATCGATATACCAATTTATTGGCTCTTAAAAGATCGATATCCTTAGTATCGTCGATACGATAAATGTTATTATATGTATAAATATAGTACTATGCAATGCATACTATGTTGTTGCATATCAAAATTAAAGGTCTCGCCGAGTACTCTTTTCCTGATTTAGAAAACTTTCTCGGGTCGTTTTGGTGCCGAAAAACCCACTTTCATGGGTAACATACACCCCACTTACTACATTTCGCATATATTTTTTCCGTTCTCTCTTTCAGGGACATTAGTGATCTATTATGATCATTTTTCTCATAGGAAGTCAATTTCCAAGACGCACCGATTTCGCACAATCACGAGCGGAAAAGTGGTCTCGCCGAGTACTATCAGTATCGCACACCCCAGTTACCATATTTCACATATATTTCTTCCGTACTTTCTTTCTTTCAGGGACATTAGTGCTCTGTTGTAAACATTTTTCTCATAGGAAGTCATTTTCCACGACGCACCAGTTTCACACAATCACGACAGGAAAAAAATCCACTTTTTCATCTAAGAAAGTCGATCTCAAAATACATCCGATCGCCAAAGCTTTCCCCCGGTTAGTAGAAGAAATGTTATTAATAAAATGTTCTCAAAGTATCATAATGCGACGCTGAAGGCATCTCTCATGTCTGTTCGTGTCGGGCCTAAAATTGTATTAAAAGTGGGCATTCGAACACATTTTTTTTTGCGATATTTAAAGTATAAAAATATCGATATGAATTACTTGTATCGTAGGGGGATAAATATCGATATATCGAATATAGTCTCGGTATCGGCCATCCCTAGCATTTGGCAACAAGTAGTCTTGCAGTTATCAGCATGGGTACCATATACGGTCTGAAAATAGTCTGCAAAGAGATCACATTCAGTTTGTAAATCGTAGAATTTAATGCCATTATACTCTAAAACTCTTGGGAAACCTGAAGATTGACGCATATTATTTAATATAGGATCAAAAAGGATTGCTGATGTATCTTATTCTGGATTCAATTGACCACAAGTATTGTCTGTACAAGAATATGTGTAAGAATTCACATTCTTTCCTCAAACACTTAAAATTTTCTAAGTTTTTGGGATCATTAGTAGATTTGTAGAGATAGAACGAATTTAGATAAACCGTCATGAACCACTTCAAAATCTTTGCTGTCGGTTTGCAGCAAATCATTATACGTAAAATATTATTATTATATATAAAAAAAGACCAGTTAATATTAGGAATGGAAGCGTTTAAATTATCATAGTCAGCACGATTAAAGTTAAATGTAAAACATAAAATGACAAATTTAATTTAATCGCTTTATGATGGAAATCACAAGTAGAGAGGAGAAAATCCACTACAACAATTCAATAATTATACCATTTTTTAAATATTTGTGTGTGGAGTGCAATCTATGCGTGTAATATATTTTTTTTTAAATACTGCATAATATGATTGATTTATGGAAACAACTGGTTTTTATTTTTACATTTTTGCACGCTTTTTTTTCAACAATAAGATTTCCTTCAGTTTCAAATTTACAGTTGTTATGTGTAAAATTCAACTATACGCTTAATTTTACGCTACCAATGGAAATTTACATAACTCAAGACGTCAATTTCTCGGAATCGTAAATTTGTAGCCTCCTATAATGCATAAAAATTCTAAGAAAAAATTGACGTCTTCCTTACATCAGGTCGAGGCATCATTGATTTTATATTGGAGCGAGGCATTGTTGGGTTTTGTTCCACTTTCCCAGCCTTTGTATTTCATTACTTTGTCTATTATTATCATACGTAAAAGAAGAGGAGAGAAAAGATGTGTGGTAACTATTGGTTCGCAAAGTGTGGTGCCAGAAATTTAAATGTGAAATATAATACTAGTTGCTTAAAGTCTGTCGTATTTGTGATTTTGCTAGGGATGGTACATAATCGATAAAATAATATTCATGAATGGTAACTATTATTAATGTTTCTTTGTATAACACATACAGGGTGATTCTGATCAAGATACCTTCCGGTATACCACGCGATTCCTTGAGGTAGTCTGATCAAAAAATTGTTCCACATACACCCCCCCCCCCCCCCAAAAGTCTTTGAAATAAATAACGGTATTTATGAGTAATACACTTTTTGACAGCTACTATTCTTAGCTATTTAATAAGCCAACAATAACCAAAATCTATAGTGTGGTTCAAAAGTTATACTCATTTATTCCCATCAGGGTTTGGCGAAATCTTCAACTGGCCAGCACTACTAAAGGAAGGTTTCTAGGGGGGCGGGGGGGGGGGGGGGGGGGTGGAACAATTTTTTGATCAGACTAACCCATTACACTTATGTTGTATCTTTGTCGGTTAAGGAGTTAATAGTGTTGCAGACTCTTTCATATATATATATATATATATCTATTATATCTATAGTTAATTTTAAGAGTAAACTTAATTGATGTCGAATTTCATTCTAATATGAGAGCAATGAACTGTTATATCGTAAGAATTGAAATTGTTCTTTTTGCATACATAGACCACAGTAGCGATAAAATTAGTCCACATAAAATATAATCAGTAACGCTTGTAATCTCATCGCAATAGCATCGCTGCATCGTAATTTTAGGTTTTTGTGATTCTCCATTGCTACTGAATATTTGTACTTTGGTTTTCCGTTAAATAAACCGTATTTTTTATAACTAAAAGTGAGTTTATAATCCCGTCAGTCCCAAACTACAATTTTTCTAGTTTTCTATTAACGAGAAACAAACATTTTTTGGTGCCGAAACCCGGGACTAGTAGTGATTCATTAGTTATTAGGTATCGTACTCGCGATTATAGTGACCTTCGTGAATTACATATGTGTGTGCATATCTCGTCGCGATTCTTAATTGTTTCGAACACCTGAAAAAAACACCATTTGCAAGTGCTGTGCAGTGCATTTAAGATTAATAGTGACAAAGTTTAAGAACAAAACAAAGGTTCAATTGAATTACATACAGATTATTGCAGTTACATTCCATTCATTTGTGTAGTCTGGAAATTTGAAATTTCAAGCAAGTGTGCGTGCTACTTTACTGTGTTATCAGTGGATCCGCTATTCAAACAATAATTTGATACTTTCGAATTGGTCACAAACCGGTTTTGTCATAGATGATCAAAGATAATCAGTTGAATTTGATCTGATTAATATTGATCTCATATCACGCAGTAAGTCTAAATTCCTTTTAACTTATTTTTTGTTATACCTATACTCATATTAAATAAAAATGGAAACGGCAATTGCACAGCAACAGTCCTTAATGACATTTATTAACAACTTTATTGAGAATACAAATAAAGCCAGTAAAGACAAGCATACTCAGGATTTCATTCAAACGAATGGCGAATGGCCTTACTTCAAGCATATTGGGATAAATTTCTGTCAATACATAATGATATCATTGTCGTTAATTGTAAGGCTGCTGATCTAGAACTCCCATATTTTAAAGAAAGTTATTTTGAAACCACAGAATTGTCATATTGCGATGCCCTAGGACAACTAAAAGTTATCCTGAGAAACTCAACCCTGAAAATGTTCAGCATTCTAGCGGCCATCAAAATACTACATCTGCGACACAACTCTCTACCTTGCCTAAAATTCAGCTTCCTCAATTTTTTGGTGAATTAAAGGAATGGGCTGCTTTTCATGATCTCTTCAAAAGCTTAATCGATCTAAATAACGATCTGACGGGCTCACAGAAGTTATTTTATTTAAAGACTAGTCTCCGTGGAGCCGCTGATCAGCTTTTGCAAAACACAGCAATCACTGACGATAATTATGCTGCTGCGTGGAGTCTCCTTTGCAGTCGATATCAAAACGAGCGGCTGCTAGTAAGATCACACTTAAAGTTATTGACATCTTTGCCTAGTATGAAATGTGAATTCAGCAGAAGAGCTGCGAAAATTGTATGATGGTACCATGGAAGCTGTAAATGCGCTCGAATCTTTGAAGCGTCCTGTTAAACAGTGGGACGATTGGTTAATATTTCTAACTGTGCAAAAGCTAGATCCATGTACGAAAAAGGATTGGAAGAATTCTCTGCCTTCTACTACTGACCTTTCCACATTCGAGGAGTTGTGTAAAATTTTGCAACATCGAGTTCATACTCTTGAAGTCGTTGGTGCTAGCGCCACTTGGTCAAGGGATCCCTCACACTCAACTCAACTTAAGTCTAACAGCAAATTTTCGTCACTCAAAGTGAATCTAGCCACAAATAAATCAACGAACAAACAAATCAGATGTCCCAAGTGGCAGGATAAACACCTACTTCTTTTCTGTCCCTCTTTTAGGCAGCAGACAGTTATCCAACAGCGTGACTTCGTGTCTAAAGAACGGGTCTGTTTTAATTGCCTACGACCACATCATGCTACAGTTAATTGTCCTTCAGCAAATGGTTGCAAGGAGTGTAATCAGCAACATAATACTATACTACACTCATCACATGACAGCAGCGCTCATAATCATACAATAACATCACAATCAAACTCTCAGGTAAACCCGTCATATTCTTCACCCGACATCTCAGCTACTAAGTATTTTGTACCACGCATGCCTTCCTTATCTGTCGCAACATCAAGTACTGTATCTACCTTAACTGCTAACATACACATGATGCAGCGATCATGTACTATATTATTAGCGACAGCTCAAGTGATTGTACACCGGCTGGACAGCGGATGCAAATTCGTGCATTACTAGATCAAGGTTCGCAGGCAACATTCGTTTCTCTGGCTATTGCTCGTTTCCTGCGCTTGCCTCACAAGAAGGTCAATATTCCAGTGCAAGGGATATGGTCCTTCAGTGGAGTAGTCGATCAAAGGTTCAGTTATCAATCCAGTCTACGATCGACCCAGACTTTTGCTTAGAAACTTCTGCATTAGTCTTGCTACACCTGACAAGTATATCGATTCCTCCTACGATGGCTTTCTATGATTTGAGTCATCTGCGCGATCTCCACCTTGCTGCTCCGAAGTTTTATCACAACGCTCCTATTGATTTGATTAAAAGTGCTGATCTCTATTATTTAATTATTCTGGAAGGACTGCGAAAAGGGATTCCAACCGCACAGAATACTGCGCTGGGCTGGGTATTATCAGGCCCTATTGAAACTACTACGAATTCCAAATTGACACCAGTACACACGTACCATGCATGGTCACACACCTCTGCAGAGCAGCTGGATACTCTGCTACAAAGGTTTTGGGATATAGAGAATATTCCGTCAAGTCCGTTAGTCCTATCCGAAGAGAATGAAGAGTGTGAAAAATTTTATAGAGCAACAGCCAGGCGAGACTCAGCTGGAAGATATGTGGTTAGATTACCAATTAAAGCTTCTTACAAAGCCGAAGACATAGTATTTGGTGACTCTAAAGTCAACGCCGTACGAAACTTTCTTTCAAGCCCAAACTTAAAGGACCGTTATACTGGCTTTATGAGAGAATATTTTGATCTCCGTCATATGAAATTAATACCAGATGAAGCAAATACACTTAAAAGTCGTCATCACTTCGATCTACCCCACCAAGGAGTGTTAAATGAGAATAGCGTAAGTACAAAATTACGTGCTGTATTTAACGGGTCCAAAAAATCTAAGGGAGGACTTTCTATCAACTACTCTTTAGCAGTTGGACCAAACTTACAGACTGATATATGTACCATAATTCTGCGCTGGCGACAGCATTTGGTAGCTCTGACTGCAGACATTCGAATGATGTATCGGCAGATAACAATGGATGAAAAGGATTGCGATCTTCAGCGAATCCTATGGGGAGAGACATCGTCAGATCCTGTATCAACTTATCGTTTACGTACAGTCACATATGGAAGAACGTCTGCTCCATACGTGGCGATTCGAACCCTAATGCATTTGGCTGACGATGAAGAGCATAGTTTTCCGTGTGGCTCAGATATACTACGTCGACTACGTTTTGTTTGGAGCAGAAACTGTTCAATCAGGGATAGAAGCACAACGTGAGCTTGTAGGAATTCTTGAAACTGCTGGATTCCAATTACATAAATGGTCCTCAAACTGTGAAGACGTTTTGCAAAAGATTGATCGTCTCTCCTCCAACACAGAGTTGAATTTGCCCAACGATTCAGTTATTAAAACACTAGGTTTATTCTGGAATCCTACATCAGATTGCTTTGGATTTCGAGTGAAATTTCCCGATCCTCCATTGGTACTCACGAAAAGAAAGCTGCTGTCTGATGTAGCGAAGCTTTATGACCCGCTAGGATTCTTATCACCAACTATCTTGATAGGAAAATTCATGACACAAAAACTATGGCTTCTGAAAGTTGATTGGGATACTCCTCTTCCACATCCCGTAACTCAAGATTGGAAAAATTCCGGCATTAATTAACACAACTGGAAACCTTGTCTCTTCCACGATGGATTGAAATGCAGTCATCTGCGAGTTTCTATGAACTTCATGCGTTTTCTGATGCTTCACAGCAAGCTTATTCTGCAGTAGTGTACTTACGAGCAGTTCATGATTATGACAATACTAACACCTCCTTACTTTCTGCCAAGACGAAACTTGCTCCTTTGAAAACGATTTCACTTCCGAGGCTGGAGCTGATGGGAGCTCACCTTTTGGCAAAACTTGTTCATAGTTTGCAACCTTCGTTGGATGTTAAGAGCCCTCCACTGTATTGCTGGACCGATTCTCACACAGTATTAACCTGGCTGACATCTCACCCATCCAGGTGGAAAACATTTGTGGGAAATAGAGTGACTCAGATTCTTGAACTGATTCCATCTGCAAAATGGAGATATGTGCCATCTAAAACTAATCCAGCCGATCCTGCGTCAAGGGATGTTACAGCTACTCATTTAGTCTCTTTACAATTATGGTGGGAAGGGCCGCAGTGGTTAAAATTGCCGTCAACATCATGGCCGCAAACTAGTTCGCGAATGCCTCCCTCTGTTAAAATCGATCTGGAAGAAAAGGCTTCATCTATAAATGCTGCAACAACAAATATTACAACTGAATATTGGGACCTTCTACACAAGTATTTATCATTAACTCGCCTGTTGCGTGTCACTACCTGGGGTTATAGATTTCTAACTAATTGTCGTTTGCCAAAAAATAATCGTATTCGTGAAGATCTATTACCAGCAGAGATTACTGCTTCCACTTGTGGATTCAACACGATCAAAAAATTTGCTTCCCTAAGGAATATCAGCAACTATCAACAGGTCGAACTGTAGCAACTAAGAGTCCTTTGCTTCGACTATCTCCATTCTTTAAAGATGATTCCGGAACAATCCATGATGGTGGCCGATTACAGAATGCTGCACTACATGAAGATGCTAAACATCAGTTCCTGCTATCCAAATTTAGTCCATTATCAGCATTAATATCAACAGAAGCTCACCTGAAGACATTGCTGGGGGAGTCCAGCTCGCCCTGAGTCAAATTCGCCATTTAAAAGAAAATGGCTTTTTTCTTTATTAATTTTATAAATTGGGTCAAAATGTGAAAATTTCTGTAAAGAAAACTTCTAGAAAATCATGGTGTACAGGATTGAAGTAAATTTTTTTCGAAACTACAACAGTCTATGGAGGGAATAATGAAGAGGTTTTTTCAATCTTCAATTTCTAACGGTAATTAGAAAGGGTTGATTAAGGGTAGTTTTTTTCAATTTTCAATTTCCAACGGTAATTAGAAAAGGTTGATTAAGGGTAGTTTTTTTCATGATTCTCCTAATTCGCCAACGTTTTTGGATCCTTGGAGCCCGAGATCTAACTCGTCGTTTGATACATCAATGCCTTACCTGTTTTCGACAGCGCAAATATGCTCAACAGCAAATGATGGGAATACTTCCAGCGGAGCGCGTGAGGCCAAGTCGAACTTTCCTGAATACAGGTGTAGATTATGCAGGTCCAATTCTAATCCGTTATGGGCCAGGAGGAGGACGACCAGCACACAAAGCACATATTGCTTTATTTGTCTGTATGGCCACTAAGGCGGTACATTTAGAGCTTGTCTCGGATTTAACCAGTGAGGCATTTATTGCTGCCTACAAACGCTTTACAGCCCGCCGAGGATATTGTCACAAAGTCTATAGTGATAATGCTTCTACTTTTATTGGGGCTTCAAGAGAACTTAAAAATTCATTTTTTCTATGTCAGTCGGAGTTGCCCACCTCTTTTACGCTTTTACTGACGTCACCCGGAACAGAATGGCACTTTAACCCTCCAATTGCCCTGAATTTCGGCGGATTATGGGAAGCTGGAGTGAATGCGGTAAAACACCACCTTAAACGTATAATTGGTTGCTCTACCCTCTCCTTCGAAGAAATGTACACACTTCTAACACAAGTGGAGGCGTGCGTCAACTCGCGGCCTCTATATCCTCTAAGCCCTGATGCTGATGATTTTGAGGTTCTCACACCTGGACACTAAAAATCTCGGGGGGGGGGGGATTAAAAAATTGTGAATTCTAATTTTAAAATGTTTTATATAATATTATTTATAACGTAAGTAGTCTATACTATATTACTTAGCGACAGGTTCGAATATATACATATAATATAAAATCATGTGCACATTGTTAATAATGTTATATTATACATAGAGTGGTGAAATATAAGACTAAATGCATTTGAGACAATACAAAACTTGAAAAACCTACCTGTTCACATTTTTTAACTAAATGGAAGAAAATTATGTGTTGCACATAAAATGGTATTGGTCACGCTTAATTATAAGAAATAAATGGAGGAAAACGAATTTCTACTCTCGAAAAATTTTCCGTAATGCATTTACGAAAGCTGTAAGTAAAATCTCGATCTGAAGGATTTCCGTAGTATTGGATAGAATTACTGAAAATCCATAGGATTTTTGTAAAATTTGTAATGCAATTTAACAAACATATTGCAAAAATCTATAAAACGTTTCGTAAAAAAGGAACGTACGTAAGTTTGTGATGATGGAAGCTTGATTCGTAATTTTTACGAAATGTGAGATAATTTTAATAATATAAAAATTACGAACATTTCGTACATATTATGCAGGACGAGATTGGGTAGTATTTCACGCACTTTCTTAAACTTATAAAACAAATTTTGAAAACTTTCGTATTATTGTATCTACCAAATATACAAATGTTCAATCTGAAGGTACGCAGAATGGTTCAGAATGGTTCAAGGTAAATCTGAATGTATGAAAACAGAGAGTACAGAATGGTTCAGAATGGTTCAAGGTAAATCTGAATGTATGAAAACAGGGAGTTTAGTCCGCAATAAGGAAGAAGTAGAAAAATTTGCTTCCCTAAAACTATTTGAATCAGCTTTCAAGTTTTCTTACAATAGTCTGCCTCAGGACAATTTTACCCGAAAGGTCGTATTCCATCTGCAATTTCAGATTAAGAATTTTATCACTAATTCAATATCCAGAATCTTGAAAGATCAATATTAAGGCTGTCTCAGAATGCTTTCGTTTTCGTTTTTACCGTTACGGGCCAAACACAGCTCCCGCGGAGACATGAGAGATGACAAAAGCTTGGCTGACTTTTTTAGTTTAGTAGCGATGGATCGTTTCACGGGACCGTAGCGCATATTTTGTGTGCGAACGTTTTATAAAAATCAGGCTAAATGAGTATGAAGAAGTGGATGGTGCCCATTTACAAATGGTTCTTTATCATAAATAAAAATTCGAAAAGTGCTCGTTCATTTCATGAAAATGAGTTTAACCTAATTCTGGTGTTTTATTTTTAAGTTTCAAAACGAAAAACTTTCTGAGACACCCTTTTATTACTACTTATTAAAGATGATAAAGATAAAAATCGTCTTTAAATTAAAAGTTTAATACATAATTGTGAAATCCGTTTGATTCATTGATTCAGATTACAAATTTTTTAAATATTTGGAAAAAACTGATTATTTAAACATAAACATAAACATCCATTTATTTGAGCACCCCTGCCAAAGGCACGTCGAGCGTTGGGCACATCATAGCGAGTTACATAGTAGATACATATTATAGCAAAACGAAACATAAACAAGTAAGAGCAGTGGAGGCTTAGAGCGTCCTTAGTAGACTGTTGATTAAGAGCAAACAATATTAAAGATTACAGCAAAATATAAAATCTAAAACTTATAGCGTGATTTACAGTGTGATATAACATGGTAACAATAAAATAGAAAGATTGATAAACGTGAATAGACCAGCGTCAAGCGTCAGGAAAGTGTGAGGATGAAATTAATCTGTTAAGCAGATGCGTGATGATAGTTAGGATGAAGGGAAGAACTATTTTGTAAAACTTGAGAGGCACGTCATTGTATCCAGTAGCATTTGATTTAAGTTTGCGGAAGGAGTTCACAACCTCAACCTCAGACACATTTGAAAAGCTGAAGGCATCATCAGCAACAGTAGAGCGTCGATGACTGGGAATATGTTGAACATTATCTAATCTGTCGCTTGTAACGTTTGGCAGCAGTAAGGGGCTGGGACAAAGAAAGTCAGCATATTCTTCAGGGTCAACAGTCGATTGAGCTCTAGCTTTCGAACCCAAGCCAAGATCGTTGACCTTATTCCAATTTATGACACTGCCCTCTCTAATGCCTTTCAATGTGTCTTCTCTCACTTTTGCTCTGACTAAGTAGTCAGCCTGACTACGCAACCGAAGAAATTCCACCAGATTTTGCGTTGTTTTGTCATGTTTCCACTGCCTACAGGCAAGATCGCGAAGTTGACATTTGAGCAAGATCTCAGGATGCTTAAAAATAATTTTTTTAACTGTGCAAACTTTGATGGTTTCCAGTGGCACTTGCCTCATGAATATGGAGCACAACGAGTCTGAAAAATGTTGTGCAGCTAAGCCGGGGTTGGAATGGTTAACAATGGGTGACCAGTCAGTCCTAGAAAGGTCCGCTTGAAGAGCGTCTGTTTGTATTGCTGAAAAATTTCTGAAGGTTCTCCATAGGTTAGAAGGAAGACAACGAAAGTTGAACAAGGCAAAGAGCAACTCATGATCAGAGATGCCGGGGCACTGACCAGAGAAAACCGGCTGAAAATGCGAGAACGAGATGAGCAGGTCAAGGGTTGTTGCAGAGCCGAGCCCATGACGCGTGGGTAGATTGTTGATGATTACAAGTCCTCTTTCGCTCAATTGGTCTTTCAGTGAGCGAGACAAAGTAGACAAGAGCTTCCAACATCCACATTAAAATCACCGCCAATCAGGACACGTGACGTGCGACTCGTAATTTGCTCGAGAGCATTGGACAAGACCGACATATCATTGTCCATGTACGTTGCTGCGTATCTGTATATGACCACTAAAGTCACAGGCTCCACATTATCATCACAGCCCTCCACCTGAACAGCCAAGATCTCCCAGATGTTGTCAATGAAACGAAAACAGACCCTTGACCTCATCGTGTGGACCACATAGACCGCGACACCCCCGCCTTTTTTGGCGAGTCTGTCGAGCCTATGCAGTCTATATGCTGGAATGTCAAGCATTCTGGAAGTGTGGTGCCTTTTAGCCCACGTCTCGCATACCAGTAGAGCCCCGACATCTCCAAGCTCAGCCAGATGCCTGATGTTTGATATGTTTTTGGAAGTGGATCTGCGTTAAATGAAAGTATATTAAAATTATTCGGCTGTAGAACATTGGACAGATCAGCCTGAGTTAATAGACTATGATGCGGGATGTTAGTTATATTGGACATTGCAGGGGGGCAGTGTTAGATTTCTCAGGTAAAGCAGAGGATTTTGAGAGACGTTGCGCAAGTTCAATAGTAAATCGAGCTGCAACTCGATTAGGTGCACACTCAGCCGACCTATGCAGAATGTATATTCTCCGGTTTCTGGTGTATACCCCTTCCACTAGGTTCAATTTCCTGAGGCGAATAGCCGTGTGCAAGAGGTATAGGTCCTGCGGCAGCAGATCTTCTTTGATGTATATTCTGGTGTTTGCTCCTTGAGGATAGATCACATTCAGGGTGAGCGGTTTTGTTTTAATTTTCGCTAGATAGGCTCGGAAGAAAGTAGAACAATCCTCCTCCCTATAGAATCTTAGGCACACCTTAGGAAGGATAGGGGAAGGTGTACCTAGCTTCGGTTGGAACGGTGCAATGAGCTCAACATTGTTACAGAAAGAGCTCTCCAGATCTATACCTCTACAAAGCGCTGGAAACAGCACGTCCCTGATCCCACTGCCAGTTAGTGCACTAGGCAGATTGCTAATTACAAGCGATCTATTTTTCACATATAGGCGCGAGAGTACGTCAAGATCAACAGAGGGCCCACCAACAGTGGGGGAGGTTGCTGTTATTGCATAAACCCTTTCAGTCAGCTGTTGGAGCAGTGCCCTAATACTATTGACAGTCCCCTCTCCTGGTGTTTTATCCATCAATTCAGTTTGTAGTGGAACCTGTTTTAGTCCACTTCTATGGGGGTGTGTGAAGAGGCTGAATTAGCCGTAGTAGGACTGACAGAAGGTATCCGAGAGTAGCTTACTTCATGAGTATTCTCATTATCTAGCGGGAGGCAGACGTTGGTTTTGTTGATACTTATGTTCCTGCTGGTCAGGTTGTCGGTGTTAAGTTTAACATTACCTACCCCAGTTAGTGATTGTTCATTGGGAGTGTACTCACAGCTGGGATCATAAATAATCGAACTGGTGTTAATCGGGGAGACCAATCTGCCAAAAGTGCCTGGTAGCAGATAGGATGACGAAGTAGCTGTGGAGTTACAAACCCGCTCACTTAATTTAGACTTTATGTTTTGGGTTGTCAGATCGAACGAGCCATAAACAGCTGACAGCTGGCTAGTAGGTGACTCTGGAACAAGTGAAGTAACGCTTTCGTTAGAATTGAACAGTTCATTGTTCAATGATCGGTTGTTTGATGGCTGCTTTGAGGACATCGGATTGTTCCTAGAAGATGGGTCATGGATTGGAGCTGTTCGTGGTGCTCTCAATGTCGCAGCATAGTGCACAGGCGGTTGGACGTTACAGTAAGGAGCCGAAGCTACCAGTGACTTAGCACGCCGTATACACTTGATGCAAACCCAGTCAAGCTCCTTATGGCGTCCGTAACAGGGATAGTAAGTGGCGTATGAAATACCACCGCGCAGCACGTGATACCAATCCAAACAGCACAGACACGATATCCATAAGACCACCTTTTCTCTCGGAAACTTTTTAGGACGATCCTTAATCGATTTGCAGGCGGCGCAAGGGATTGATTCCGGATTGTCTGAGCGTGTTAGTGTTCGATTGTGAGTGCTCTTTTTACGATTATCCTCGATCACACTTGGACTATACGCAGACGCAGGTTTGATTACCTTGCCCGACTTTTTCCTCATTTTTTTTGCTGAGCCGTTTTCACCTCGAGTCGCTTTGTTAGATTGTTTTTTCTTCGTTGAGGAAATCGAAGCATTCAGTGTACCAGCTAGTCGACCTTGGATATCTGACATATCAAATCCCAGTTAATTCTAGGTTATGTTCTATTAGTGACAGAGAGTAACCAGATATCCAAGTGAGGTATAATCAGATAAGTTTTACCGCTATTACAGTAAACCCGTATAGGTTGTCTGTATCTTTAGAACTCGGTCCTTGACCTAGTTGCGACAATAGATATGGTATGGGATACGCATATATCCCTAGTGATGAGATGTAAAATACGGTGCAATAAACTGGCTCAGTGTGGGAATTGCGAGAAATATCCAGTACTGGGGTACAACACAGTACCAATATATAGACTAGTCGATAGCC
Source organism: Dioctria linearis (assembly GCA_963930735.1). Taxonomy (NCBI): domain Eukaryota; kingdom Metazoa; phylum Arthropoda; class Insecta; order Diptera; family Asilidae; genus Dioctria; species Dioctria linearis. Next base: position 197,321,302 of record OZ005741.1, on the reverse strand, counting down.
TGTTGACTAGTGAGTATATAAATGGAGACAAATAAGCAGTTACTACAACCACATGCCATCAATATCAATCCACTGTCACTGCAGGTCTAGGTCTGAAATAGTTAAGTAACCTTAACCTTCACCAAATGCTGTGCCGGATATCGGTTGAGTCTGTATAAACCAAAAATGAAGTTGATACATAATGATACGACCCAATGATTACTATCTGTTATAAACGCATATATATATATATATATGTATAGATAATGATTAGCAGTCTAATCACATATAACAACCTGAGTCACAATGTCGCACCAGATATCAGTTGAGACTCCTAAATTTCAACTGAGGTAATATCTTGCCTTAAAGACAGTGAGTCCAACTACAATTAACCCGAGTATCAGTAGTTGAGTAATATAGATTATAACTGAAGTTGTGTATTATAACTAGTTAAATGCAAACGATGTCTATTATTGATCGATAAGTAAAAAAGTTGGATAAATGTTATATGTTATAGGTTAAATGTGAATGAAAATAGAATTAAGTAAGGTTAAATATTAATAGTTAAATGCAAAATTTAGATGCTACTGCTATCAAAGGCTATGTAAAATGCTATGTGAATTATAGTTAGGTTAGGTATGAATAGGTAATTGTGTAATATAAATTATTAATTATTAACGGCTAAATGCAAAAAAGATAAATGTAGTAGGTTAAATATGATTAGAGTATTGAATTAGATAGATAATTAAGAGTTAGATCCAAAAGAAAGATACCTCAAAGAGATATAATATTAAAGAATAAGATTTTAAATAGGATTCCAATTTAGTTCACTTTACAGGTTTAGATCGAAATGTTTAGTTTAAATAGGATTACAATTTAGTTCACTTTTCAGGATTAGATCGAAATATATAGTCAGAATGTAAAATATAATGTTGAATAATTAATAATATTAATAGATAAATGCAAAAGATAGATAGATGTTTAAGGTTAAGTACTAATGAAAGTAGAAAATTGAATAATGATAAATGTTAAAACGTTAACTGCGAAAATTAGACACTGTAACTATCAAACAAAAGCCATGCAAAATGCTTCGAGAATTATAGATGTAGGTTAGGTGCAAATATTAAATTGAATAATGTAAATTGTTATAACACCAGTAATTATTCTTGTGTTAACTATATCAATATGTAACGGCAAGTCTTGAGAAGTGCTGAGACGCAGCCCCACGGTCTGATGAACACGCTTCAGAACGATACTGTGCCGCCCAGTTTTTGACTGATCTGGGAGTATCCCTTTTTTCCAGAGTAGCTAATCTAAAAAAGAGAGGATTACGCCGCAAGGATACCAGTTGGCGGATGTTAGATGGTCCACGATATTTGCACTGGGGATAAACCTTTACACATTTACACCCTCATTACGTTCAAGCTTCTTTACTAGCTGCCATAGTTCCTTTAAAATATGATTTTCAATAAATAAGGAAATATCGATTTTATTGATGATTTGATGATAATTCGTAATCCTCACACTTTCACCGTGATGATTGTATAACAAAAGACCGAAAACACGAACTTCTTTTTTACGTAAACGAATTTTTCTTTCAAAAATCACAAAAGAAAATTTTCTCGGAATTTGAAATTGGCAGTGATCCAACGAAAATAAATTAAAATCGGATGGAATTCATCGGCAAATTCCTTTTTAAGCTCGTCCGCTAAAAAACGATTAGAGAAATGTCAATCACCAAAAACCAAAAATCCAAAGATTATTAGCGAAATTAGTGATATTGTTTCACACGAGGAAATGATTGTAGATAATATTGATTGAAAAAATTATATAGGTATACATTACCTATGTGTGTTATTATTATTATACAACAATTTCGAAAGCTTTTGAGCTGCTCAATGATTTACAAGCAACTATTAATAACGATAATATTTTGACATCCTCTGAAAATTACAAAAAAAAATATTAACGGAAAATTGTGGTCTTTTAAAACGGTGCATGGCAAAAGCATTGGTATTACACATTTTTTATATTTAGATGATTGTGATATAAACAACTGTCTTTGTCCCTGAGCTCAAGCTGGCAGAAAAGCTCCAATTTTATTTTTCGCCTGATGAACGCAATGTTTGATATTTTCTCAGCGTTGATGACTGTCGCATTGTGTTTAAAGCTGGTGATAATGCAGTTTTGGGGAAGAATGGGTAAAGTTTGAAAGAATTATAAGTGAAGTAGTTTTTAGAAAGTCTGGACAGTTAGCCATCATTTCGCATCATTCATTTATGGGTGTATAGTAAGATTGCTACAGGGTATTAAGCGGAAATATACCAAAATCATAAACACCCTCTCCATCCTAAACATCTCATTTTGCTCTTTCATAACTCAAGGTTCCTCTATCAGCTTCTGAAGTTTGAACCATCAGTTGTGGACTGCCCTGTACAGCTTTCTCTTTCCGTTTAATAAATATAAAAATTACTTTTTGAAAAAAGGGTTACTTCAAAATCCGCACAAAAAAATAGAAGTCCAAAAGAGTAATCTTTTTATTTAAAAAAATAGCCTTCACTTAGTGAGTACCTATACCGTAAAAGCTCTCTAGATATTTGATATTGAATTAAATATTGAAATTATATTACATTTGTGTATAAAATTTTCAAAGTATATAAAGAAAGCAAATTCAAAGTAAAGTAATATAATTTAATAATATTATTTATTGATTATTCCCTTAGTAACTGAAAACGCGTTATTTTAAAAAAGACATCGTCTAATTTCGGTATGACCTGAATAGTTTAAGAGCCAATAACTCCTTAAACGTCACAGATACAACATAAGTGTAATGGGTTACATTACAGAGGAGAGTGTGGGCTTTAGGAATTTTGTCAAAAAGGTGTACATATATTAGTGCGGTATTTAAAAAAAAACCGAAAAATTAAAAAAAAAATCGAAATTTTGAATTTGAAGCGTCATATCTCTGGATTGGTTGCGCAGCTGCTGGAAAGCCATGAAGCTCGGCATACAATCCCGTCTTAAAATACATACAATACAAGGTGAACTATTGAAGATATTGGGTGTTTAATAAAAAAAAGAGCATATTTTACCAATCCTTCTGTAACTAGGCAGGGTGACATTTTGCCTCCCTGACATAAAATTTTTTACTTGTCTGGACGAGAGGATTCATTTGGCAAAATATAGTCATATTAGTGTACAAAGTTTGAAGAAAATCGGTTCCGGCTGATACACTGGTCCTGTTCCAAAAAAAACTGTAGCCCTTTTATTTTCCAACGGAGTATTCCTTATGGACACTTTAACCATTTAATGGACTTGGACCCAAATGATTTCATAAAGCAGTTCAAAAATGAAGAAGACGAAATATTCAATTTTTGTTGAAAGATCCAAAAATAAATCCACAGAAGGTATAATTAAAGCGATCGCGCTTAATTTTAAAGAGAATCCTTGTTTCTTATTCAAAAATTTTAATTTTAAGTTGATAAAGTATAGTTATTAAAAATTGTGTTATAAATTTTCTGATTTTACAGATTGGAAGTACCTTTGATGAAATTATAGCGGGCATACCTACGAATTCTCCATGGCTGGAATTATATGGTGAGTAAATATTATGATTCCTACAAGGAACAAGTTCCTTTAAATATTTAGGAAAGACAAAACTATAGTAAAACATATATCTTTTATCAGAAGACAACAATTGTAATATTAATTTCCAGTACTTTTAACTAAATTACATTGAAAAGTGGAAAAATGCATGTATTAGGGAAACACACATCTTGGCGTACGTTTACATAAAAAGGTGTAAAAAATACACTCAAGGGAGTAAAATTACAATAAAAAGTTGTAGGCAAATACACATCTTGGCGGCGGAAATTTAAAAAAGATGTAAAAAATACACAAAACGACGTAAAATTACATTAAAAAGTTGTGGGGAAATACACATCTTCGCATAAATTTACATAAGAAAGGTGTAGGTAAATATATACAAAATGCCGAAAATTACTGTGTTTATACGTCAATGTAATTTTACGACTACTATCGCAGGAATTCAATTGCCTAACATTATGATGGTAAATATTTTAGCAGTGTAGCTAGAGCATTTCTTGACAGATGTTGTCGAATTCAGAAATCTCTACCAAATGAAGTCATTCTGAGATATGATAACACGGATATAAAATAATAAGGAAAAGAATACGCTTAAGACGATGATGAAGTGTACTGAGGGATATATTCAATATGCTAAAACTTAGACGTTTTTAAAACTATCTTTTAACTTTTAGTCAATGCATTTAATGTGGCGTTAAGAACTTTTCTACAATCAAAGTTCCCTTGCGAGACTATTATGATTGTAACAAAATTTCATCCTTTAGAGTTGGACTATGAGGAGAATTCATCAGCTCATGTGTGTATCATGTATCACATCTTAACATAAGAAAAATGCACAAATATTATAATATTATTAAAAATGTTGGCGTTTTCAGATTTCTTTTGACAGCCAAATTTTATTATAATTCATAGGCGAAAAATAATTGTAGGTAACCTGATCAAGCACAAAATAGATACATCAGTTTATTATGATTTGCGCAAAATGGATTAATATGGAGCCAAGTTTTGTTCCTATACCTAGCCAATGTGCACATATACCTACTATATAAAGAAAAATTTGTAAATAAATTTCTTATATGCTTAAATTTGCTTTTTAATTATTTTAATTAAAAATTGCCCAGTACATTTTTAAAGTTAAAGGTATCCGTGGAACCATTTAAAGATTAGTATGTACAGCGATTAAAGTTAAATACGTACTTATATCTGCACTTTAATTAATACAGCCAAGAAGAAAGAAAGAAGAGTGAAACGTATATGTTTCTTGTTTGTTTCAAAATAATGATTACAGTACCTACGTAAAAGAATTCAGCGTTGGCAAATGGAAAGCAGAATGCGGTATTCCTGCAATCCGAACTGTGCTCAATTTTAGAGCATTGAATGGAGTTCTGGCTTCCAATCAAGTTGAAGTCAATGTTTTTTCTGCCATCCAAACTCAAGAATCCACCTTCATGTTGCGACTGATAGCAGTGATGAATACTCCATAAAAAAGAACAGTTAAATGAAGGCAATATCACTAGGATCTCCGCCCTATTAGTGTACTAAATTTTCTTGCCAAAACACTCGAAAAAATTATGTACACGCAAATAATGGAGTATGTGGTGGCAGAGAATATATTGTCAGGCTGGCAATCAGGATTTCGCCCAGGTCACAGTTGTGAATCTGCTCTCTTAAAGGTCACATCTGATATTCATAAGGCTCTTGACAGTGATCATTTAACAGTGCTGGTCCTACTCGATTTCAGTAAGGCCTTTGATTCGGTGAGTCATGTCAAGTTAATCTGCAAACTTGGCACAAAATATGGCTTCTCCTCATCGGCCGTTGGGTTAATTTCTGCTTTCCTTTCGAATCGTGAGCAAGTTGTAAAAGTGCAGAATTCTATCTACGCTCCATTGTCCCTTTACGCTGGTATTCCTCAAGGTTCGGTTCTAGGACCTATTCTCTTCTCCCTCTATGTAAATGACCTCTCCTCTGTTGTCAATAGCGCTTCTGTGCATTTGTGTGCCGATGACGTTCAGTTGTACCTTACCAGACCCATAGGCCTGGTCGAGGACTGTATTGCTCGAATCAATGATGACCTACAGCACGTACACGAATGGGCAATGGGTAATGAGCTTGCCATTAACCCACACAAGTCTTACTGTCTGCCGGTATATAGAACCGTTTTCCCTACATCTGATTTGCCTTCAGTTCGGTTGAATAATTCCACGCTGGAATATGTTGAGTCAGTTAAGAATTTGGACATTCAACTCAAGTCGAAATTTAGTTGTTGCGACTACATCAGCGCTTTGATGGGGAAAATTTATGGCAGTCTTCGTCAACTTTCTATTTCCTCCAGTTGCTTGTCTGTGGATTTTCGCAGGAAATTGGCGTTGACTCTTATTCTACCCATTTTAACTATGGGAGCCTTATTTTTAGCAGACTAGACTCAATTTGTCAAAGAAGAGTTACTGTAGCCTTTAACGACGTCATCCGTTTATACACTGCTCAAAAGTGTATAAGCAAAATGTGGTTTGTGGTTTGAATTGTAAAAATTGGTTTTTGTCCCATTATAATTATATAATACCTGTTTTTACCGTTATTCCAGTTATTCCTAAGTATCTATATTCTGGATTATAAACTTCCTCGGAGCGCTCGTGTATCTGCTCTTGCTACGTCTCTACTCGGTAGCTCTGTAGAGGCCTATTTGACTCGTCGGAGGCTTATCTTCCTTCATAGGCTAATTTACACTAAATCCCCTGCATATCTATTCGAAAGCCTACAGTTCTTACACTCGAATAGAGGTCTTCAACTCCTTGTCCCGAGATGTACATCTGGGTACGGTGAGCGCTCTTACTTCGTCCAAGCTGCCCGAAAATGGAACTCTCTTCTAAATGTAATTCAGCGCACAGGTCCCGGCCTGACCTTTGCTAAGCTAGTCAAGGATTACCTTGACTAGTTATTAGATGGTGGATTGGTAGTTATTCTCAGATCTTAAAATTCTTGTTGAATTGTTTTATTAATTCTTAATTTTATTTATTTATTTTTTTTTCTTGTCTTTTGTTTTTAATTTATTGTATTTTTATTTATTTACTTATTTTTTATTTTTGTTCTTCTCTTTGCCCTTTATCTTTAAGTTCTCTTTTTCTTTTTCATCTTTGGATATCCTTTTTTTTTCTTTTTTTTCTTTCTCTATTTATTCATTTATTTATTTATTTATTTTTATATTTATAATTATATTTATTTTTATTATTATTTTATTTTTGCTTTAATTTTAATTTTACTTATGTTGTTTTTTTTCACCTAATTATACGTGATAAGATTTTGTAATCTTCTGTACAAGGCCGAATAAATGTATTGTATTGTATTGTATTGTATGTACTTAAAAATTACATTAAGTATTATAATGTTTATAGTGATACAGAAAATATTTTATATTTAATCGTACAAAATTGTTACGTGTAATAGAAAAGGTCAAGCGACATCTATTGGACATGGATACTTCGCGTGAAATGGCTAATTAATTATGAACATAAGCAAATTTCGGAAAATCGTATTAGGTGCAATAGAAAAGGTCTAGCGACAACTGTAATTTCGAAAAATCGATGTTTCTAGAATGAAATCGTCCCGAAGAAGGTTCTGAACAATTTGTAAAGTATTAATACAGCAATGGACTTATAAAGCGAAGTGAATGTAGTAAGAGCATGCTCGTAACAATATATTATTTGGAAGTGAGTTGACGTTGGTTATAGGAGCTACTAAATTGTTAACCAAATGGTAATTATCGTTTTGAATAATTTGGAAAAGTATCCAGTGAAATTTTTAATGTGCATTTCAAAATCCAACTTTTTCAATTATACGAATTGATTTTCATGTGTCAGTAAATTTAAAAGGAAAATTCATAGAAAACTTCAAAAACTTCATTACATTTGTGTCATAGACTTGAAAATTTATTCTCAGAAGAAATAGTTTCACGGAATTACTGCACCGTTACAAAATTTGTAAGTAATTTTATCTTTTGTACTACATATAAAAATGAGGAGATACTGATAGTAAAAGTAATAGAAGTCAGCTATCTGCTACAGCTATATTCCCTCAAGGCTACTTTAATGATCTAGATGGATACTTGGGGCGTTCTAACCTTTTTACAGAGCATTTGGAATATATTAAATAAGAGTCTAATACTTGATCCGGTTTTATTGCACTGAAATAAAGAACAAAAAGTTTAACCATATTTCTCCTAGAATAGTTTATTGCTATTTTGAGAATTGCGAACTATTATCGAGAATGTGACCTTATGTTTGGCTAAGTGTTTCCTTTCATCGAGATAAGAAAATAATTATATTTTTTCTTGTACTTTTAAGTTAACTTCTACTGTATAACAAAGCATAATGACCTCCTAATCGATATAATACATGAAATACTACAACTTTTAATCTTTGGCGCTCTTCTTTCCAAGATCCCTCAAGTGATAAATAAATAATATTTCAGAGTGGACTAAACCCAAGTTTGATTCAACTCTAACATTCAATACTCTTTTTGGGTAGCCCTTCAGAAAACTTTTTGTTTTTGTTTACCAATATTGGTCTCACATTTTACTTAACCCTAGGTTTACCAAGGGTCGTTTTGACCACTGTGAGTACACTTCTTACTAATTTTCTACAAGACAATCAGACCTGTAAAATACTTAAGTACATTGGTACTTAAGTACTAGTATCAGTACCAGTACCTGGACTTGTACTTGAAAAATTTTAAAGTACCGGTACCGGGACTTGTACTTGTACTTAAAATATTTCAAGTCAGGTACTGGTACTGTACTGGTATTTGTACTTGGAATTTTACAGGTCTGAAGACAATTCATGCAGATTTTTAAAATTAAGGATGCACATGCATGTGAATACCCAATTATTATGTATACATATTGTACATTTAAATAAAAGCAAATAATTGATTAATTCCTGTGTTTTACTATATAGTTACCATAACTAACAAATTATTAACTATTTATTGATTAAATTCGAAAAATGAATAGCTGAACAGTTAACTATCAATTAGTTACGTAACATTCAACCATTAAATTGTTATTTTCAACTCAAAAAATATTTAAAAAAACTGTTTTATTCGTCGAATCCGTCAACAGGCAAATTAGCTATATTTCTAGTTAAAAAGTAACTGAGGAACAGTACTTAGTCACTATTTCAATCACAAAAATACATTGTTACAAAATAGCTGAGTTTGACTATATATATTTCTGAGTGAACAGGTTTATTACAATGTGGTTTAATATACATATATATGTATAACAGAATTAAATAGTGATCACATATTTAGTACATCATGGTACTATGCAAATACTCGTAAATTAATTAATAATGTTGTTATGAAAAGAGATGTTCATGAGGGGAGCATAAAAGCAGTCTTGATACAAATTTTCGGAGATTTAAAAATGATCAAAGCATATAACCACGGGAAGCTGTGCAATAGGAGAGCAATGAGGAGATGAAATCGATAGACTAGGAGGGAGTGTTCTGATTAAAATACTTCCTCAGAACCGTTCGGCTGAATTTCACTTTATCTTTGTCATAAACTGGAATCCAAGGAAAATACACTTAAACCTACAGTTTCTGTTCGGCTTAGGCACATTTTAAACGACTAACTGCAGTGCGAATGTTATCAAGATTTAATTTTGTGAGGATAATAATGTCACCTATACCAATATAGATTCATACAAATCGAACACGAATTGCAGCGACAGACATTCTAGTAGCGTGATTCTAATTAAGTAATGGTACCACTACAATTCCTACAGTTTAAACAACTTAATTTGCTCATCATAGAACATTTCCTTATCTGCATTCTAATTAATAGTGTTGGAAGTGAACACAAAAGTCTCAAATTATTTCTTATGTTTGGCATTCATATCATTTTCGCAATTTTTTCTTTAATTTGTTGAATTCTTAAGTCGCCATTATATGAGAATTGGTAAAACCTAAGAAAATTATGTTTATTTAAAAATCCCACACACATACCTACGCATAAGAATTTTCTAATTAAAAATTCTCTTTTTAAATTTATTATATAAACAAAACCTGACTTTTTTGATCCCTAAAAACAATTGATCAAATTTTAATCCGCCCCAAAAGCCGCGTGCCTAATTGAAATCGTTGAGCAAACAATTCCCCACGTCGAAACCACAAAAAGGGAATACACGGTGTTATCTGTGAAAAGAAAGACCCCGTGAATTCAGAACGCCCGCCCCAGCAATTGCCCATGCTTATCTTCCAGTCACGTTTTGTCCAGATATTGCTTTCCATTTGGAGACACGAGTTTTCCTACGAGAAGAGTATTATCCGGGAACTAAGGCTTTGTTGGTATCCCACCAGCCGAAGCAGCGCTTCGTCATTTTCATCGATTTTCAGTCACTAAAATATTTTTATCGGGGGATAACTGAAGGCGACGATTTATTAAATCAAAATGAAGACAGCAGTGCGGCGGGAGAATTGGCCTGTTGAATGCGAGAGATTCAACAGGCCACGATTGGCCCACAATCGCACCACCATTTTGGTGTTGGGCTTAACGAAATTATCCTATCGCTCTAATAGATATTCAATGGTAGTAAATTGTGTAGATGGGGGCAATTAATTATGAACTTAGTGCCACTGTTAATTTACTGGTAAAATAAACTCTCCAATGTTCTATACCTGCTAAATATGTAACACGAGGACTATCATTTTGTGGTTAAATGTTCTGTTCTAGTGCTGATTTTAGGACAGAGCAACTGTCACTTATATCTCAACACGGATAGTGGTCAATTTTCTGGCGGCTTATTTTAAAGTTTTATTGCACAGTAATTTTGCAGAACTACCACTCCATAACACACGATAGCCATCAGGCAGTGAAGCTTACTTTATATATCTATTAAATTATTGATTAAAAAGTTTCACTGGTGGGTTATTATTGAAATTTATTAATATTTTATTTCAAATACGTCTTTTATTAAACTAGCTAGAATACTCAGCATCGCCCAGATAATTTATTGGTTTATAGAGGGTATAGGGCATATATAGAGGGTGATAAGTTCTTTACAATTTATAAGCGGTATAATAATTTAGTTAGAAAGGAAAAACTTGGTGTATGTATATACAAAATAATAAGGCATTGAGTATCCAGCTTATCAGTTTAGGTTACTGGTCTACCAGTAAATTTAAGCCGGTTATAGATACATAATAGGCTCTTTAAATTTAAATAAAAAACGATTCAGGGATGTATACCTTTGCAAGGAAAAACAAAATATCCAAAATCAGATTGCTGACGTCGATTAAAAAATACTGTTAATCTATTGCATGATGAAGTGTAGGTCATGTTATGTCTGCTATTCGCTATCGCTTCAATAACGAATAGAGACATTGTCCCAGTCAGAACCAGCACGACTACATATACGCCTCTTGCACTTCTATTCTGGAATAGAGGTACAGAGACCACAAGAAGACAAAGTCAGTCAGTTACGTACTGGATGCCGCATTATCAACTTACCCAGTCAATATTAATTAAGTCATCATAGTATATAGTTATCCAACCATATCACATGTAATAGGAATTAAATAAATGGATTAGATTGGAATCGGAGTTGAATATTTAATTATCGAACCCAGATACACAACAGGTCAGGTATCAGAACGACAGAGCAATCCAGCGGCAAGGCCATAGAGACAATAAGTGTGCTAAGGCTATGCATTTTCAGGGATAGCCGCAGAATATGGCTTCTCACTAAATCATACCAGCAGGCTCATTCAAATAAAGCTTTACAGAGAGATTTTCTGGCAAGGTAATGAAGATGGTTATAGTACTGTACTAACCATTTTATTAGATAACTTCGTTATAGCTTTATATCAATGCATATAATTTATATAAAATGCAATATCTTCTTCAAAGATGCTATCATGATTTTGTGGGTAAGTTGGAAGTAAACATACTTTCATCACACTATTTGGGCAATTATAAACTGCAACGTTACAAGTGAGTCAGATCGATAAAAGGACGTAGTTACGAAGTTATTAGAAACTCACTTCCCCGACTCTACCAGTCCCGTTCAAGGAATAGTAGCTCCAGACCCAATTGAGGTGGGCAATTACAGGGTCTCTAACAGGAGTAAGAGCCTTGCGGGAAGAATCTTCACTCCTAACAAGGTTAGATGGGCCGTTGGTACGTTTAAACCCTTTAAATCTGCTGGAGGGGACGGCATCTTTCCTGCCTTACTACAGCAAGGGGTTGAAGAAATATTTGTTCCACTACAAAACATTTTTCGAGCCAGTTACGCTCTGGGGTATATTCCCCAATGCTGGATAGACGTCAGGGTGGTATTTATACCCAAAGCAGGAAAAAGAGCTAGCTCTCTAGCCAAATCGTTCCGACCCATTAGTCTCTCGTCACTTTTATTTAAATCCATGGAAAAAATCCTAGACCTACATATTCGAAGTGAAGTTTTGATTAAATCACCACTTCATTCTAAGCAATTCGCTTATCAAGCAGGCAAGTCTACCGAGACTGCCATCCACACTTTGGTTAAAGACCTCGAAAAAGCTCTTGAAGCAAAAGAGGTGGCCTTATGTGCATTTGCAGACATAGAAGGTGCTTTTGATAACACCTCCTTCGAAGCAATTAAATCAGCTGCCGAGGACAAGGGCTTCGAGCCCCCCACGGTTAATTGGATAGACTCCATGCTTAGAAGCAGGAGGATAACTACTACTCTAGGAAACTGTTCAGTCACGATCACTGCAGCTAAAGGCTGCCCACAAGGAGGAGTTCTCTCTCCACTCCTATGGTCGATCGTGATTGATGATCTCTTAGAGAAGCTGACCAGTTCGGGTTTTACCGTACAAGGCTACGCGGATGACCTAGTAGTCACGATACGGGGCAAGCATGACCAAGTCATATCCGACCTCATGCAAAAAGCCCTTTCTAAAGTCCACACTTGGTGCTTAACCCAAGGCCTCAGTGTAAACCCAAACAAAACGGTTATCGTTCCGTTCACGAGAAGATCAAAGCTTTCACTAAAGGCTCCTCTTCTCGATAACACGGAATTGATATTTTCAGAAGAAGTCAAATATCTGGGGGTCACCTTAGATAAGAAACTTTCCTGGAATTCGCATCTGTCTAGAGTGACGGAAAGAGCGATAGGATCTCTCTACACGTGCCGTCGCTTCATTGGCAGAACATGGGGTCTGAAGCCAAAAATGATGTACTGGATGTACACCACGGTTGTTAGACCCATGGTCACCTATGCGGCCCTCGCATGGTGGCCAAAAACTAATGAAAAGAAGGCTGAGGCTCTGCTTCAAAAAACACAACGGCTTGCCTGTCTAGGAATAACTGGTGCCATGAGGACCTGTCCTACAGCAGCCATGGAAGCCTTACTAAACCTTCCACCCCTACATCTGCAGGTGAAAAAGGAAGCAATCTCCAGTGCTATTAGACTGCAAAAGGAGAAACAGTTAAAACCAGGGAATCTGGTTGGTCATTTAAGTATCTTAAAACAGATACGCTTTGAGCAAATGACGACAATATCTGATATAATCACACCCAAGGTGGATTTTGTAAGACCATTCGATGTGGTTTTAGGAAACCGACAGCAATGGCGTTCCACTAAACCGTCCTTTCAACAAGGATCGATGGTGTGGTATACAGACGGTTCAAAAACGAACAGTGGAGTCGGACTGGGCGTATACGGCCCCAGATGCCATATATCAAAGGCCCTGGGCTCTACCCCTACCGTATTCCAGGCCGAGGTATTGGCCATAGAAGAATGCGCCAATACCTGCATTAAAAGAGCCATAAATGGCTCAACTATTAATATTCTCTCGGACAGTCAAGCTGCCCTCAAGGCCTTAAAGTCCTACACCATCAAGTCAGGGATAGTCTGGGAGTGTCTACAAACCCTAAAAGATTTATCAAGAGGAAACAAAGTTATCCTCATGTGGGTACCTGGACATGAGGGCCATAAAGGCAACGAAATTGCTGATGGCCTAGCCAAAAGAGGAGCGGAAACTCCCTTTGTCGGACCGGAGCCATTCTGTGGCACCTCAAAGTGCTACCTCAAAGCTGCCCTAAATAACTGGGAGAACAAACAAAAATCCCTATACTGGGAAAGGCTACAAGGACTTCGTCAGGCAAAAAAGTTTATCGACACCTCTGGAGGAAAAACAAAAGAACTATTACTTCTCAAGAAAACAGAGCTCAAAATAATTACAGAACTCTTCTCAGGCCATTGCCCCTTGAGGTATCACCTTAATAAGATGGGCTTGGCTGAGACTTCATCCTGCCGCTTTTGCCAGGATGCTCATGAAACCTCGGAGCACCTGCTCTGCAACTGCGAAGCATTGACCAGGCGGAGACTACTCCATCTCGAACATGCTTTTCCTACACCTAACTACGTACGGAACCTCAATCCCAGAAGGATCCTAGACTTTATTAACAGTCTGAACCTAGAAAGGGAATAAATTCAACGGGGACTCACAATAGATCTTTTAGGTCGCGGTGATTGCGAGGCTGACGCCTACACACCCCTCTACGAATCTAATCTAATCTACGAACGCGTGAACGTAATGAGCTGAAATTTTGTACAAGGCGTTTTTATAAAAATTTCAGATACAAGTTCGAAAATGTACCAAATCGGGAAGCCATTTTCTGGTGTTGCCATAAAAAACTGGATTTTTACTTTACTTAACTTCTATTTTCATCTAGGGTTGGTCTTAGTCCAATTATAACCTTTTTTCTTGCCTTTTTGTTTTTTTTTAAAAATATTTTCTTTATTTTAAGGGGGGTTACCACCAAAAAAAAGCTCACGATTTCTGTTCCCAAAAGCTTAGTGAACATAAAAGCATAAAAGTATGCAAATTGAAACAAATCACTCTATTTAGCAGAATGGTGCTGTGATATTCATCTGTATTGTACTCCAAAGCATGTCGCGCATCTGCACAGCAGTAGGGTAGAATTGCCTAGGCATGGCAAGATTTTAAATTTGGCCGTCGGATTTTTCTTAGAATTGAGGAGCAGGCAAGGAGCGAACGAAATGTGTGCGCTCTATGCTACTGATCACCTTCCGTGTAATTTGTCTGGCACTATTTATTGCTTGGGCAAATTTTATTTTACTGAAGCCGGTCATCAAATAAAACTCTTCCGAGAATTCTGAGTTGTAATATATCATATAATATTGGCAATGGTCACACTTTGTCAGTTTTACCATTTTATTAACTAAATAACCAAAGGATTACTTTAGAGAGTTAGATTTGAATTTACCAACAACACAATTTTCAGGTTGAGCTATGTCTGGTAGAATTTCTAATATACATATATACCACCTTATCTCTATCTAATTAAATCTACCAATCGAAATCCCTCCAAGGTATTTTCGTTCATATCTTTATCCTGATTTTCTTTTTCTATCAGAATTGTGAACGAATCTATTTCGCTATAATCCTCAATATTTGGACTGGCATTCATTTTACCGGCTTCATATCTTTCTTCATTTATATTAGCAAAATTTACTTTTATGGGTCGTCACAAGTTCTTTGTAATTTGTGAAAATGTTACACCTTCGAAAATCGCATTTTGAAAACAATTCATTCATAAATTAATAGTAGTAGTAATTATAGTCGCTAGAAAGATAATCGATTGTAGATTACGTTATAGTAGAAAAAGCATGCCCGCGCGAATTAACTTTATTTTCCATTAGGATTGATAAAAAAAAACACAGAGGATAGATTTCATTAAATAAAACCATAGATATGCCATCTATGATAAAACACAACTTCCACTGTACTGAACAATTGTATATAGTATATATATTCACAAAAACTATCTGTGTACACTTTTATATAATAATCTTTATTACACAATTTGGTTCCTCTTTAGAGTAAACCAAGACAATACACAAATATATATATATGAGCTTTTAGCATATTTAGGCTTTCTTAATTACTTGCGAATGAATTCACGTCGGTCTTAAGACTGAATTCTGGTTTCTTTCAATTCTAAAATTCTCATAGTTAAAACTGCTTACCTAATCATTGTTCCCACGAATTAACTTTTGATAAGCTTTTTATTAAATTGTCTTTTTCTGTTTATTTTCCAGGTAAGTCTGGGAATGTGGGAAAATGTGGAACATATAGGGGAACGGATCAGGTTCGTATAGGAATTTTATTTATGTCGAGACTGTCTCGACTTGTAACTGAATATCGGTTTCCTGTATTAAGGTGAGGTAACGTAACTCGCGCCACTTTTCCTTAAAAAGGAATTGTAGCAAAATCTAAAAATTGGTACACACTGTATATAATCTGACAACTCACCACACCTCACCACTTTCCGTTCAGATTTCTAAATTACATATATTCAAAAAACAACTCTTCAAAACTTTAAGAAGTTGCATTTTGTCCTTTCTACAGCTTGACTAAATCGTGGTCATAAATGGACAACAAAAAATTTATAATATAGTCAACCTTCCTCCAAAATTTCATCAAAATCGTTCACATTTCACAAATTTTCACATTTATAGGATTATTTCCTTTTCATATACACAAATTTACATACCCAACAATATTCAGTTTTCTCTTCTTTATTCTATAATTATTGGCCCGAATTTTACTAATACGTCCCATGATAAAATAATAGTTACTCACAATTCGATACCTATAACCAGAATAGAACTGCCAAAAAATTTCACGGCTCAAAAGAAAAATTGACGAACTACCAATGATAAAAATTAAAATATTCCGGGAAATCTACACACATACATATACCTAATGCAGAAAATGATGAAATGAATTGAAACGCCAAATTGTATGCAAAATATATAAAAACAAGAAATTTTTCCCGTTACCATCGATAACATTATTGACTTTATTTCCTTTATCATTGCACTAAAAAATTTGAGTTTTTCAAAATAAACAGAAAAAGGTTCGATCTTTGTTACAAATTGAACTTTCTTTGAAATAATATCATAATTTTGGTAGTTATTCGTCTCTGAAAATAATAATATAATATAATTTACTGGTTTTCTTTCCGTCACTGCCTCTTCCAGCCCAAGATCTTCCATACTCAAGTACAAATGTATCTAGTTAATGTACCATTATTACGTTTTGATGTACTAAACTTCGCAAATTTCATGAATTCTAGAGTTTTCTAAAGCTAATTAAATACATATAAAACTCCGAAATCTTTATTTTTGACACGTCATTACCTATGTATGTTTATGCATTTTCACTAATATGTGCAATTTTTATCATGATAGTACGCACAGATTTGCAGCAAATTTGTATTAACTTTTCGTGGTTTTTAAGATTTCAGTGGTAACCCCCCTTAACTTTAGATCTGAATAAAAAGGAATGTAAAAACTGTTTGTCTAAGATGATTGCCATTTAAATTATAATTCACATTTTTAAAAATAAATTTCCGTCGTTTTTAATATTTGGCCATAACGTTTGAGCCTCTAATCTGGCTGATCGTTGAGAACTGTTGTGTTTGTGATTTTTCTACTAAAGATGAACTTCACTGACCGACTTGACCGACTTATATAATTTCCATTCCTTCTGTATAGCACACATATTTGGACGGTTAGAGATGGACAGCCAAGTATTCTACACGTAAAATTGTTTCCATACGATGTCTGTTTAAACGGACATTTTTGTTTTTCAGTGTGATATACTCGTACGTTGTGTATTATGCAGTTCGAGCTTGACTCCATGTTGCTGACTACTATGGGTGAGCAAAGGAACAATACTTCGTGGAGGATGGTATTTCTAGCTCAGTTCTATAGTTTGTAACCGTAACTGTAGTTGATATGTAGGTATATCCAAAAATCGGTGTATGAACAGTTTCCTAATCGGTGGGGAACAGGTGTTCTTGGATGATACTTATCCACAGTAGAAACAACAGCTTCTATGTACTTAAGAACACGCTTCTTGATTTGATTCTGATGATTCCTTTAAATGTAGTTAGCATATTTTGACAATTGGCATTTTGAACTTGATCGTAGCAGTTTTAAGTGTTACAATTCGTCCATCAGTTCCTGGATGTATTTCCATAATCCGTGCCAGTGGTTACCTAGATGGTGATTTGTTTTCACTTTTAAATATTTTAGTATTTTCATTAACACTGTGTGCAATTTTGATCTTAAAATAATTGTCTGACCCTTAAGAAGTCTTTATGTAGTTTTTGGATCAGTCTCCAGCGTGATCAATTTGAAATTGGTTGTGTTTTATTGCAGGGCTAGACCCAAAGCATCACCTACTGAGACCTGTCCGGGTAGAAGTACTAATAAATTACCGAATCGACATAGTGGTCTTGCGAGACATGATGGTGGAAAGCTCTTTGTAAATTAAGACAAGTTCCGCCGGAATTCTTTTTAGATTATGTTTTATGGATTTTACACATGTTTTCCAAATTCATCTAGAATGACTAGTTTTTTTTTATTTCTTAAGCTTCCTTTTACGCGTATATGCGTCTTAGTCTAATAAATTGTATAATTTCCCCGCTTAGTTTATTTTTAACTTCATATTGTTTGAGTGCGCAGTCGTAATTATATTTAAAGATGCTCTAAGTTAGAAGTAAATCTTGTGAACAGAATTTATGAATATATTATATTATTATTATTATTATTCTGAAGAGAGCGGACGTCAATTTGTGCACCCAATCTAAAAGTATTAATAAATAGCGAATATCGTCGGAAAAAGTGTGCAAAAGTGCGAAAACTTATGTCTAACAGCACACACTATCAATTAGAAAAGTGTAAATTAGTATCAGTGCAAAAAAGTGCAAACAAATTTGAGAAAATATATTAAAAAATTCTAAAAAACGTGTGACAGTTCTGAATTTTAAATTATTTTGGTCGTTGCCATGGCAACATGGCAACCGTGTAACCTGCGCCTCGCCGAGGCTCAGGGGTGGCAATCATTGTATCCAACAAATTTACACTATCGTCTCCTGTGTGTACAGATATCTTCCCAGGATTCGCTTCTTCCTTGGACTTTGTCATTCAAGACAAAAATATCAAGGTAGTAAACGTGTACCTTCCTCATGACCAGGACATTACAAGACAAGTTCTTGATAGTGTTCAGTCCTGTCTGGTGAATTTTAGCGGGGAAACTGTCCTCGGAGGTGATTTCAACTGCACTCTGAATCCCTCAATGGATCGGCACTCTGGAGTTGAGTTCAACTCTGTCAATGCTACTCGATTGAGGAATTTTGTCGGTGTTTTCAGACTCGTGGATATCTATCGTTGGATGCATCCTACGACTAGATCATACACGAGGGTCTCGCGAAATACCCATGGAAGTCTCGCAGGCTCCAGAATTGATAGACTTTACGTCTCACCTGGAATACTAGAACATTTCGTTGGTGTCACTCATGAAGTGTGTTCCGTTAGTGATCATCTTCTTGTAGTGGCGACCAGCACTCTAGTTGAAAGACGAACTGCATACTGGATATTCAACAACTATTTGTTGAATTCCGCGCAGTTCATCAATGAGTTCACTGAATTCTGGCACGATTGGCAAGAGAGGAAAGTTAACTTTCTTTTTCTTAGTCAATGGTGGGATGTTGGAAAGCTCCAGATTCGGTCTTTTATCGAGACGAGTTTCAATCGAAGTGGCTATCAAGCTTCTAGCTTGTCGGCCGAGGTCTCTCGGGTGGCAGCTCTTCTCCCAACTCAGCCGGGGTTGATTCTTTATTTCAATGGAATAAAGGAACGATTGGCGACACAGACTTACAAGCACAGCTTGGAGTTTGTGCTGCGCGGCCAATCGCGCTGGCTGAGAGAAGGCGATTCTCCAACTGAGTACTTCTTTCAGGCGACTAGACGTCGTACTGCTTCTTGTGAGGTCGAATCGATAATTGATGAATCTGGACAAGTCCTCAACGGACAACAGCTATCAGAATATATTCGAGACTATTACAGTAGTCTCTACTCTGAATCGACGTCGACAACATCCTCGACCACTCATGAATTCCTTGAGAATATTCCCACTTTCTCTGAAGACAGTAAGGAGCTCCTGGATACAGTAATCACATTGGAGGATATGATTGCTGCGACAAAGGATCTAAGGCGACACACTTCACCTGGTTATGACGGCTTGACTCCAGAATTCTTCATACGTTTCAGGGATTTATTAATTCCTGACCTTTTGGAAGTCTTCAATTCGGCGGTTGAGACGCATTCAGACTTTCCTTCTAGTTGGAGGAGATCTGTTATGCGCTTGATTCCAAAGAAGGGAGATTTGCAGAGGATGGGGAACTGGAGACCAGTAACCCTATGCAATGTAGACTACAAAATCGTCTGCAAAGCATTAGGGGCGATACTCCGCTCAGTGATTGCTTCGGTAATACACCCGGAACAGTCCTATTGTGTACCTGGTCGTAGTATCTACGACAATATCGCGGTAGCCAAGCATTTGTTTGCGTACCATGAGCAGACAGGT
The DNA here is from genome assembly GCA_963930735.1 of Dioctria linearis. Classification (NCBI taxonomy): domain Eukaryota; kingdom Metazoa; phylum Arthropoda; class Insecta; order Diptera; family Asilidae; genus Dioctria; species Dioctria linearis. Next base: position 197,301,272 of record OZ005741.1, on the reverse strand, counting down.
ACACAAATGGCCATGATTTCACTTGACCAGCAAAAGGCTTTTGATAGTGTCTCGCACGAGTATCTCTTGACTGCTCTCGAGACATTTGGGTTTCCGCCCAGGTGGCTCGATATCGTCGGGAAACTGTATAGAGATTCAGCGATTTTAATTAAGCATCAAGGACAAGCTCTGGCTCCTATCTCGTTTCATCGAGGTATCAGACAGGGCTGTCCATTGTCAGGTATGCTTTATGATCTTTCGTTGGAGCCGCTACAGGTGAATCTTCGTCGAATGCTCGGACGGTATGCGGTTCATCTGCCGTATACCAATGTGAGGCCTCTTATGTTGGCGTATGCGGATGATCTGTCTATTTTCGTGACAGGAGATGAAGCTTTTCCGGTCGCTCGTGCTGTTTTCGAACAGTTCGAACATATAGCGGGCGCTAAAATCAACCTTAGTAAGAGTCAAGGCTTGTGGTGTGGAAGGTGGAGAGATCGTACAGATATTCCACTGAACATCCAATGGACTAATACTTGCCTGAAGTATTTAGGTGTGTATATCGGACGCGAGAGTAAATCAAATAATAGCCGCATCGCTCTTGAGAAACTCTCTAGAGCTGTAAACTCATGGCGTAGTCGACTGTTTCCATTATCCTTAATGGGTAGGTCAGTCGTGATAAACTATTTGATTACCTCGTCCATCGTTCATCTGCTAAAGTCTGAGACGTTTGATGAAGGCTTCGTAGGTCTTCTTCAAGCAAAAGCAATAGACGCCTTTTGGTGCGGAAGACGATGGGTTGCTGAAAGCACGCTCTGTCTGCCAGTCAAGATAGGTGGATTAGGTCTCACTAACTTGGTTGTGAAATCAAGGTGTCTCCAAGTGCGTGCATTCCAAAGAGTATTTTGCCAGAGAGACAGCTTGATTTCTCAACTGTGGGTGAATGTACTGGGAGGGATCGGCATAGGGGAGTATTACTACCTACTCTCTGTTCGACCACCTTATCCTCGTGACTGGCCACAGGATCTAATCTCAACGATCCAGACCTGGGGCAGAATCAGGCCAGCATTTCACCTTCAGTGGAATGCTCTAAGGTACACGCAATTCGCGTCGATTCCAATCAGGTTTAATCCTGAATTAATAGATTCAGTGTTCAGTAATGCTCGGGGTTTTGAAGCTGACACGCATACACTGACGGTTCTCGGAGATATTATTGATATCTCTGGAAACTGTCGAATAAACACTAACACTGCACAACTACACGACCTGGCTGCTTCTGTGCGGGAGAGATTTCGCCAACTTGGGACCAGTGACCCTGGCACTAAGTTGGAAGATGCTTTCGTTCTGAACAGACCACCACACACACCTTTCAGCACACTTACAACACGTGTGCTCCGTGACGTGCTTATGTCAATAAGACCTCCGGAGTATACAGGATACAACAGATGGCGAACACACCTCGGGGTGAATATGGGCGTGATGGGAGGGATAACTTGCAGAGTAGTCTACAGTTATCCTTCTAATTACAAAGAAGCTGATGTAGCATTCAAATTGCTGCATCACAGTCTTGTGCATCCTAATCAGTTGTCACATATTGACCGCCGAGTTCAGAGGATTTGCACAGTTTGTGCTGGTGAAGGCACCCTGTTTCACAGGTTCTTCACCTGTCCGGCTTTGCAGGGTCTAATGGATCTCGTGCGCGGTATGTGTCAGTTGATCCACCCGAATTTCGGCATTGCTAGGACATCGTTTCTATGGGGACCAAAGGTATGTAGTCGAGTGAATTGTTTGATTAGCTTTGTGTTAACACTGGCCAAATCTACAATTCACCTGTACTACATTAGAGTCGAAGCTGGGAATCAGAACACTGACCCACAACACCACGCACACGCACTTAAGCGCCACTTCGTTGACAGGTTGACGAGACGTTTACGTCTTGAACATCTGGCAACGAACGCTGACACATTCAACTGCACATGGCAACCACTATCGTCGGTGCAGGACGGAGCTCTTGTCTTTCGCTGGTGATAGCAGGCCACAGCATTTGCAACACTAGTCCACGGGGCTTCTCCCGGCTTAGGAATCGTTGCACGTGCTGTGGGAAGGACAAGCACTCTGTTAGAGATGCTAAGCTGGAGGGATGATGAGGGCAGTTTGTAGAGGTCTATGATACTACAGGCTGCCCTCGCGGGACTCTATAACGCTATCGGGTAAATTTTTCGTTCGTTCGGTCATTTATTTTTAATTCGGTTTCGGTTTCGGTGCTAAATTACAAAATTTTATGTTGAAAATTCGTTCGTTTAGGCAATTATTTTTATTAGTTTATTTTGGAAATTTGGAACTTCTTGGAACTGCCACTTACCCAATTGTCAAAATTGGGACTATTAAATTTTTTGTACATATTTTAGATCCTTTTCAAAATTCTTGTGCCCGTTTTTTAGTCTCTTTTGAGAATTTTGTCATTTGTTTTACATTTTTGTGTCTTTTTTGATGTTTATTAGTTGTTATAATTGTTTTAAATGTTATTTTTTGTCCCTATTGAATTTTTATACCATTTAGTTTAGCTAGCGTCTTTTTTTTTACACTTTGTAGAGCCTTTTGCCACGTATTTTTAAGAAATTTTTAAAAGAGCCAAAGAGCCAATAATAAAAGAGTCGTATATACATAAAAAAAAAAATTATTAGATGGTATAGAGTGCCATTTGCCCATTCGAAGCTAGTTTTTCTGATTCGTTTTTAGGAATTTGTGGAACAGTAGAGTAAAATTTTTGTTGAAGCTTTTTGTTGAATTTGAAGAGGTCCATTGGAGTCTAAGTATATCTGTGCTGACGAATAGAATACTTATATACCGTCCATTTCTCGTATATGTGTATTCAAACAGTGTTTATTTATTTATGACTTTATAGCGATAGCTTACAGAATAAAGGTCTGTATTAAAAGCTAGCGGTTAATTGTGAAAACTATGTAAGTATTTGTTGCTTACATATTTCATCGAAAAAGAAGACTACTATATAATTATAAGATATTAAAGGTAGAAGTTCATCTATAATGTTAAATTACTAACTATGACTATGGAAATAAATTTTTAGAAAGATAAGAATTGCAAAAAGAAACAGGAATAATATTCAAAATATTACTAAGGGGGGAATGAAATTAAAAAAATTAAAATAATAAAGGATAAGAGAAGAATAGAGGAGAAAAAAAAATATTCAATGGGTGAATTATTCAGAGAGGGTAGTCTGAATTTCATTTCTAATAATTCTTTTACAGGAACAGTCTGCACACAAGTATCTGTCGTCGCCGGATTTTGGAGTGGTAGAGCTTACTTCCTCTACTTCCAGAAAATTGTCAATTTCTCAACTGGTTCTTAATATCTACATTAACACCATGCTTGTAATCTTTATATAGTTGGTGTGAGCCTGATCGGTCCGTCGTGAGAGTATCCAACCAAGTTTGTTACTTTGGCCAGTATTACGGAGTTGGTTTTCCTATACCTCCTAGAAATAATCGACAATAAATGTCGGTGTGTGATATGTAGGATTTGCAAGAATGTCGTTTGCCTTTTGCTGGTCAAGTGAAATCATGGCCATTTGTGCACCTGTCTGTTCATGGTAGGCAAACAAATGCTTGGCTACCGCGATGTTGTCGTAGATACTACGACCAGGTACACAATAGGACTGTTCCGGGTGTATTACCGAAGCAATCACTGAGCGGAGTATCGCCCCTAATGCTTTGCAGACGATTTTGTAGTCTACATTGCATAGGGTTACTGGCCTCCAGTTCCCCATCCTCTGCAAATCTCCCTTCTTTGGAATCAAGCGCATAACAGATCTCCTCCAACTAGAAGGAAAGTCTGAATGCGTCTCAACCGCCGAATTGAAGACTTCCAAAAGGTCAGGAATTAATAAATCCCTGAAACGTATGAAGAATTCTGGAGTCAAGCCGTCATAACCAGGTGAAGTGTGTCGCCTTAGATCCTTTGTCGCAGCAATCATATCCTCCAATGTGATTACTGTATCCAGGAGCTCCTTACTGTCTTCAGAGAAAGTGGGAATATTCTCAAGGAATTCATGAGTGGTCGAGGATGTTGTCGACGTCGATTCAGAGTAGAGACTACTGTAATAGTCTCGAATATATTCTGATAGCTGTTGTCCGTTGAGGACTTGTCCAGATTCATCAATTATCGATTCGACCTCACAAGAAGCAGTACGACGTCTAGTCGCCTGAAAGAAGTACTCAGTTGGAGAATCGCCTTCTCTCAGCCAGCGCGATTGGCCGCGCAGCACAAACTCCAAGCTGTGCTTGTAAGTCTGTGTCGCCAATCGTTCCTTTATTCCATTGAAATAAAGAATCAACCCCGGCTGAGTTGGGAGAAGAGCTGCCACCCGAGAGACCTCGGCCGACAAGCTAGAAGCTTGATAGCCACTTCGATTGAAACTCGTCTCGATAAAAGACCGAATCTGGAGCTTTCCAACATCCCACCATTGACTAAGAAAAAGAAAGTTAACTTTCCTCTCTTGCCAATCGTGCCAGAATTCAGTGAACTCATTGATGAACTGCGCGGAATTCAACAAATAGTTGTTGAATATCCAGTATGCAGTTCGTCTTTCAACTAGAGTGCTGGTCGCCACTACAAGAAGATGATCACTAACGGAACACACTTCATGAGTGACACCAACGAAATGTTCTAGTATTCCAGGTGAGACGTAAAGTCTATCAATTCTGGAGCCTGCGAGACTTCCATGGGTATTTCGCGAGACCCTCGTGTATGATCTAGTCGTAGGATGCATCCAACGATAGATATCCACGAGTCTGAAAACACCGACAAAATTCCTCAATCGAGTAGCATTGACAGAGTTGAACTCAACTCCAGAGTGCCGATCCATTGAGGGATTCAGAGTGCAGTTGAAATCACCTCCGAGGACAGTTTCGCCGCTAAAATTCACCAGACAGGACTGAACACTATCAAGAACTTGTCTTGTAATGTCCTGGTCATGAGGAAGGTACACGTTTACTACCTTGATATTTTTGTCTTGAATGACAAAGTCCAAGGAAGAAGCGAATCCTGGGAAGATATCTGTACACACAGGAGACGATAGTGTAAATTTGTTGGATACAATGATTGCCACCCCTGAGCCTCGGCGAGGCGCAGGTGTGGCAAACATTGCATAGCCAGTGTGTAGATAAGCATAGCGCTCAAGTTGTGTATAAGTGTCTTGAGTGAAATTCGTCTCCTGCAGAAGTGTAATGTCTATATCGAACATTTTGACATGTTCGATAGTACTGTGTAGTCTTGTATGAGCACTTAAACCCCCGGTGTTAATAGAACCTATCTTACACATTCAAAGAGATAAGAAGCTCAAACGATGAATGTGCGACGTCTATTGACGAGGAGAATCGGCCAAGCGATGCTCCTGAAGCAACTCCTCCACCTTCCTATGGAGACGATCTAACCGAGCTACATGGTTGTACTTCCTCCTCTTCTTGGACTCCTGTTGTAGGATTCGAAGCTGAGGAAGTAACAACTCTGGCCTCTCCAGCTCCTTTACAAGAATGCTCCAGATTTTATCTGAGTTCTTCTTGTACTGGAGCTAGTCAAGAATTTCAGAGCTCTTCTCCCTAGGAATGTTTTCCATCCCCTTCGAGATCTCAAATTGGCTACCAGTCGAAATGGTGCTACCACACGACTCGTAGCCACTGAAGCTCGAGAGACCAGTTTCTTCCAAGCCGGTCATATCGCAGTCCGAAAGCTGTTCGAGAGATGCTTCCGCCTCCCTCACAACAACCTTCGAACCGCGGGCACCACTATCGTCCTCCTCCGAGTGGGGCCGCTTTGGAGCGACTGGCTTTGCTGGCTCTGGAGGAGGCAGCATCACACGGTCCACCTTCGTCTTCCTCCTCGTCCTCTTTTTTTTAAATAAATGGCTACTCGACTCCTCGTCGGAAGTAGCCGTGTTTTCACGTGCCGACGTGGCACCGTTTATAGCCTTAATCGTTTTTGCCTCTGGGACAGCTTCAGGCACCCTAGTCACTGGCTGCTCCAGAATAGTAGGTCGAGTGCCGGCCGAAGGCTCCTTCTCCAGATCCACTACTGTAGTAGTGGCTTCCTTCGAGGGAACCCTCGGCTCAGCCTTCTTCCCGGTTCTCCTGGGGCAGTCAGCAATAAAATGCCCTACCAAATGGCAAGCATGGCATTTTGCTTCGGTGCCAACGTCTATCCAGTGCCTCGAGCCGGATAAGCTCAGGTAAAAGCCCTTTGGAAGCGTACACCCCTTATTTAAGGTGATGGACGCCTCCCGGCTAGTACCGAAGATACCCCGCCCGAGACCCTCGTCCCTAATTTTTAAGGGAATGGCACGAACGTTGCCATGAACCTTCCCAAATCTTCCCAAGAAATTTAGGAGGTCTTCATGGCAAGCTCGCATAGGGACCCGTGAAAACACGACCTTCGTGGGCTTTTCCCTGAGTGGGAACGGCACAAGGTGTCTACCCTCCACCTCGATGCCCTCAAGCATTAGCTTGGTAGCACTCTCGAGGGTTGTGGTATACACCTCAACCATTCCCCCAGCTATTATCCCCATGGAGAATAGCTGCTCACAGGAGACGTCGCGGAAGATTGCCTTCAGGTATGCGTTCTGAGGACATCCTCTGATGTGCTCGAGCTGCATACCGTAGCTCTCATCCTGCCATCTCCCGTCGAAGAAGCCCTGGAGACCCGCACTGGTCTTGGGCCGAGGCTTACCTGCGTCCAATGGGGCTGGACGAGCAGTGATGCCTGTACCTAAAATTTCAATAACAGACTCTTTTTTGGAACTGCCACTTACCTGCTGGGCATAAGAAATCCCTGCAACTAACGCCGGGGATCGTGGTGCTGCTGCTGGTTTTGTTGTTGCTGCTAGCCTTTTGCTCTGGCCAGTTGGCTTCGCTGAAGACAGTGGTGGCCTCATTATAACTCCGCTGGGCTCTGGCGCAGAAGCCGAAGCCATTTCGACGACTTCCTTCAGCTTTGGACGATCTTGTAGGTTTGAAGCCGTCGTCAATGCATTTTCTACAGCTGCAGCTACTGATACTGCAGCAATAGCGGTAGGTTTTGGAGTTGCTTCCCCAGACTCTTGCCGGACAGCCTTGTCTGTCCTAGAAATATTCTTCTCCAGTGGAGACGACTTCGAATTTTGACCTTTGGCCTCTTCAAATGGGCCCTTATTGGTCTTTTCAGTGGGCCCTTGAACTTTTTTTCCAGAAGAGGAAGCAGACGAAGCTTTTCTATTCTTCTTCCTCCTGCCATTTGGTTTGAGGGGATCATCAGTCCCCCAGAATCGCTGCTGCTCATACTCATTGTGAGTACAGGAGCGGTGCTTTCTATCCTTTTTCTTTTTCCTTTAAATTATATAAATTTTTATAATTTAAATTTGCTTAATTTTATATTTTTTATTTTTTATTAATGTTTTCTTTCAAAATTTATTCCACTATAAATTTTTGTACGGTTGCCATGTTGCCATGGCAACGACCGAAATTAATTAAAAACGTAAAACTGTCACTCGTTTTTGGGAGCTTTTTCAATTTATTATTACAAATTTTAATACACTTTTTTGCATTGAAACTTATCAAAAACTTTTCCAATTGATAGTGGCTACTACCAACAACACGTTTTCACACTTTGGTACTAGTTTTTTCACGAACTTCACTATATTTTCAAAGTTTATCGACCGGCACTCAAACTGACGTCCGCTCACTTTAGGATAATAATAATTTTTATTTTTTTATGTATATAAGCTCTTTATTTTTTGGCTCTTTGGCTCTTTTCAAAATTCCTTAAAAATAGGTGGCAAAAGGCTCTACAAAGTGTAAACAAAAGGTCGCTAGCTAATCTAAAAGTTGTAAAAGGGTCAATAGGGACAATTAAACAATTAAAACAATTAGAAAAACTAATCAACAAGAAAAAAGCCACAAACAAAAGGAAACCAAACAAGACAAAATTCTCAAAACAGACTAAAAAACGGCTACAAGAATTTTGAAAAGGATCTAAAAGATAGACAAAAAATTTAAAAGTCCCAATTTTGACAATTGGGTAAGTGGCAGCTCCAAGAAGTTCCAAATTTCCAAAATAAACTAATAAAAATAATTGCCTAAACGAACGAATTTTCAACATAAAATTTTGAAATTTAGCACCGACACCGAAACCGAATTAAAAATAAATGATCGAACGAACGAAAAATTTACGCGATACCGTTATAGAGTCCCGCGAGGGCAGCCTGTAGTATCATAGACCTCTACAAACTGCCCTCATCATCCCTCCAGCTTAGCATCTCTAACAGAGTGCTTGTCCTTCCCACAGCACTTGCAACGATTCCTAGATTCGAGACACTATCAAAAGCCTTTTGCTTGCCTGAAGTATTTAGGTGTGTATATCGGACGCGAGAGTAAATCAAATAATAGCCGCATCGCTCTTGAGAAACTCTCTAGAGCTGTAAACTCATGGCGTAGTCGACTGTTTCCATTATCCTTAATGGGTAGGTCAGTCGTGATAAACTATTTGATTACCTCGTCCATCGTTCATCTGCTAAAGTCTGAGACGTTTGATGAAGGCTTCGTAGGTCTTCTTCAAGCAAAAGCGATAGACGCCTTTTGGTGCGGAAGTCGATGGGTTGCTGAAAGCACGCTCTGTCTGCCAGCCAAGATAGGTGGATTAGGTCTCACTAACTTGGTTGTGAATTCAAGGTGTCTCCAAGTGCGTGCATTCCAAAGAGTGTTTTGCCAGAGAGACAGCTTGATTTCTCAACTGTGGGTGAATGTACTGGGAGGGATCGGCATAGGGGAGTATTACTACCTACTCTCTGTTCGACCACCTTTTCCTCGTGATTGGCCACAGGATCTAATCTCAACGATTCAGACCTGGGGCAGAATCAGGCCAGCATTTCACCTTCAGTGGAATGCTCTAAGGTACACGCAATTCGCATCGATTCCAATCAGGTTTAATCCTGAATTAATAGACTCAGTGTTCAGTAATGCTCGGGGTTTTGAAGCTGACACGCATACACTGACAGTTCTCGGAGATATTATTGATATCTCTGGAAACTGTCGAATAAACACTAACACTTCACAACTACACGACCTGGCTGCTTCTGCGCGTGAGAGATTTCGCCAACTTGGGACTAGTGACCCTGGCACTAAGTTGGAAGATGCTTTCGTTCTGAACAGGCTACCACACACACCTTTCAGCACACTTACAACACGTGTGCTCCGTGACGTGCTTATGTCAATAAGACCTCCGGAGTATACAGGATACAACAGATGGCGAACACACCTCGGGGTGAATATGGGCGTGATGAGAGGGATAACTTGCAGAGTAGTCTACAGTTATCCTTCTAATTACAAAGATGCGGATGTAGCATTCAAATTGCTGCATCACAGTCTTATGCATCCTAATCAGTTGTCACATATCGACCGCCGAGTTCAGAGGATTTGCACAGTTTGTGCTGGTGAAGGCACCCTGTTTCACAGGTTCTTCACCTGTCCGGCTTTGCAGGGTCTAATGGATCTCGTGCGCGGTATGTGTCAGTTGATCCACCCGAATTTCGGCATTGCTAGGACATCGTTTCTATGGGGACCAAAGGTATGTAGTCGAGTGAATTGTTTGATTAGCTTTGTGTTAACACTGGCCAAATCTACAATTCACCTGTACTACATGAGAGTCGAAGCTGGGAATCAGAACACTGACCCACAACACCACGCACACGCACTTAAGCGCCACTTCGTTGACAGGTTGAAGAGACGTTTACGTCTTGAATATCTGGCAACGAACGCAGACACATTCAACTGCACATGGCAACCACTATCGTCGGTGCAGAACGGAGCTCTTGTCTTTCACTGGTGATAGCAGGCCACAGCATTCGCAACACTAGTCCACGGGGCTTCTCCCCGCTTAGGAATCGTTGCAAGTGCTGTGGGAAGGACAAGCACTCTGTTAGAGATGCTAAGCTGGAGGGATGATGAGGGCAGTTTGTAGAGGTCTATGATACTACAGGCTGCCCTCGCGGGACTCTATAACGGTATCGCGTAAATTTTTCGTTCGTTCGATCATTTATTTTTAATTCGGTTTCGGTGTCGGTGCTAAATTTCAAAATTTTATGTTGAAAATTCGTTCGTTTAGGCAATTATTTTTATTAGTTTATTTTGGAAATTTGGAACTTCTTGGAGCTGCCACTTACCCAATTGTCAAAATTGGGACTTTTAAATTTTTTGTCTATCTTTTAGATCCTTTTCAAAATTCTTGTAGCCGTTTTTTAGTCTCTTTTGAGAATTTTGTCTTGTTTGGTTTCCTTTTGTTTGTGGCTTTTTTCTTGTTGATTAGTTTTTCTAATTGTTTTAATTGTTTAATTGTCCCTATTGACCCTTTTACAACTTTTAGATTAGCTAGCGACCTTTTGTTTACACTTTGTAGAGCCTTTTGCCACCTATTTTTAAGGAATTTTGAAAAGAGCCAAAGAGCCAAAAAATAAAGAGCTTATATACATAAAAAAATAAAAATTATTATTATTCTAAAGTGAGCGGACGTCAGTTTGAGTGCCGGTCGATAAACTTTGAAAATATAGTGAAGTTCGTGAAAAAACTAGTACCAAAGTGTGAAAACGTGTTGTTGGTAGTAGCCACTATCAATTGGAAAAGTTTTTGATAAGTTTCAATGCAAAAAAGTGTATTAAAATTTGTAATAATAAATTGAAAAAGCTCCCAAAAACGAGTGACAGTTTTACGTTTTTAATTAATTTCGGTCGTTGCCATGGCAACATGGCAACCGTACAAAAATTTATAGTGGAATAAATTTTGAAAGAAAACATTAATAAAAAATAAAAAATATAAAATTAAGCAAATTTAAATTATAAAAATTTATATAATTTAAAGGAAAAAGAAAAAGGATAGAAAGCACCGCTCCTGTACTCACAATGAGTATGAGCAGCAGCGATTCTGGGGGGACTGATGATCCCCTCAAACCAAATGGCAGGAGGAAGAAGAATAGAAAAGCTTCGTCTGCTTCCTCTTCTGGAAAAAAAGTTCAAGGGCCCACTGAAAAGACCAATAAGGGCCCATTTGAAGAGGCCAAAGGTCAAAATTCGAAGTCGTCTCCACTGGAGAAGAATATTTCTAGGACAGACAAGGCTGTCCGGCAAGAGTCTGGGAAGCAACTCCAAAACCTACCGCTATTGCTGCAGTATCAGTAGCTGCAGCTGTAGAAAATGCATTGACGACGGCTTCAAACCTACAAGATCGTCCAAAGCTGAAGGAAGTCGTCGAAATGGCTTCGGCTTCTGCGCCAGAGCCCAGCGGAGTTATAATGAGGCCACCACTGTCTTCAGCGAAGCCAACTGGCCAGAGCAAAAGGCTAGCAGCAACAACAAAACCAGCAGCAGCACCACGATCCCCGGCGTTAGTTGCAGGGATTTCTTATGCCCAGCAGGTAAGTGGCAGTTCCAAAAAAGAGTCTGTTATTGAAATTTTAGGTACAGGCATCACTGCTCGTCCAGCCCCATTGGACGCAGGTAAGCCTCGGCCCAAGACCAGTGCGGGTCTCCAGGGCTTCTTCGACGGGAGATGGCAGGATGAGAGCTACGGTATGCAGCTCGAGCACATCAGAGGATGTCCTCAGAACGCATACCTGAAGGCAATCTTCCGCGTCGTCTCCTGTGAGCAGCTATTCTCCATGGGGATAATAGCTGGGGGAATGGTTGAGGTGTATACCACAACCCTCGAGAGTGCTACCAAGCTAATGCTTGAGGGCATCGAGGTGGAGGGTAGACACCTTGTGCCGTTCCCACTCAGGGAAAAGCCCACGAAGGTCGTGTTTTCACGGGTCCCTATGCGAGCTTGCCATGAAGACCTCCTAAATTTCTTGGGAAGATTTGGGAAGGTTCATGGCAACGTTCGTGCCATTCCCTTAAAAATTAGGGACGAGGGTCTCGGGCGGGGTATCTTCGGTACTAGCCGGGAGGCGTCCATCACATTAAATAAGGGGTGTACGCTTCCAAAGGGCTTTTACCTGAGCTTATCCGGCTCGAGGCACTGGATAGACGTTGGCACCGAAGCAAAATGCCATGCTTGCCATTTGGTAGGGCATTTTATTGCTGACTGCCCCAGGAGAACCGGGAAGGCTGAGCCGAGGGTTCCCTCGAAGGAAGCCACTACTACAGTAGTGGATCTGGAGAAGGAGCCTTCGGCCGGCACTCGACCTGCTATTCTGGAGCAGCCAGTGACTAGGGTGCCTGAAGCTGTCCCAGAGGCAAAAACGATTAAGGCTATAAACGGTGCCACGTCGGCACGTGAAAACACGGCTACTTCCGACGAGGAGTCGAGTAGCCATTTATTTAAAAAAAAAAGAGGACGAGGAGGAAGACGAAGGTGGACCGTGTGATGCTGCCTCCTCCAGAGCCAGCAAAGCCAGTCGCTCCAAAGCGGCCCCACTCGGAGGAGGACGATAGTGGTGCCCGCGGTTCGAAGGATGTTGTGAGGGAGGCGGAAGCATCTCTCGAACAGCTTTCGGACTGCGATATGACCGGCTTGGAAGAAACTGGTCTCTCGAGCTTCAGTGGCTACGAGTCGTGTGGTAGCACCATTTCGACTGGTAGCCAATTTGAGATCTCGAAGGGGATGGAAAACATTCCTAGGGAGAAGAGCTCTGAAATTCTTGACTAGCTCCAGTACAAGAAGAACTCAGATAAAATCTGGAGCATTCTTGTAAAGGAGCTGGAGAGGCCAGAGTTGTTACTTCCTCAGCTTCGAATCCTACAACAGGAGTCCAAGAAGAGGAGGAAGTACAACCATGTAGCTCGGTTAGATCGTCTCCATAGGAAGGTGGAGGAGTTGCTTCAGGAGCATCGCTTGGCCGATTCTCCTCGTCAATAGACGTCGCACATTCATCGTTTGAGCTTCTTATCTCTTTGAATGTGTAAGATAGGTTCTATTAACACCGGGGGTTTAAGTGCTCATACAAGACTACACAGTACTATCGAACATGTCAAAATGTTCGATATAGACATTACACTTCTGCAGGAGACGAATTTCACTCAAGACACTTATACACAACTTGAGCGCTATGCTTATCTACACACTGGCTATGCAATGTTTGCCACACCTGCGCCTCGCCGAGGCTCAGGGGTGGCAATCATTGTATCCAACAAATTTACACTATCGTCTCCTGTATATACAGATATCTTCCCAGGCTTCGCTTCTTCCTTGGACTTTGTCATTCAAGACAAAAATATCAAGGTAGTAAACGTGTACCTTCCTCATGACCAGGACATTACAAGACAAGTTCTTGATAGTGTTCAGTCCTGTCTGGTGAATTTTAGCGGCGAAACTGTCCTCGGAGGTGATTTCAACTGCACTCTGAATCCCTCAATGGATCGGCACTCTGGAGTTGAGTTCAACTCTGTCAATGCTACTCGATTGAGGAATTTTGTCGGTGTTTTCAGACTCGTGGATATCTATCGTTGGATGCATCCTACGACTAGATCATACACGAGGGTCTCGCGAAATATCCATGTAAGTCTCGCAGGCTCCAGAATTGATAGACTTTACGTCTCACCTGGAATACTAGAACATTTCGTTGGTGTCACTCATGAAGTGTGTTCCGTTAGCGATCATCTTCTTGTAGTGGCGACCAGCACTCTAGTTGAAAGAAGAACTGCATACTGGATATTCAACAACTATTTGTTGAATTCCGAGCAGTTCATCAATGAGTTCACTGAATTCTGGCACGATTGGCAAGAGAGGAAAGTTGACTTTCCTTTTCTTAGTCAATGGTGGGATGTTGGAAAGCTCCAGATTCGGTCTTTTATCGAGACGAGTTTCAATCGAAGTGGCTATCAAGCTTCTAGCTTGTCGGCCGAGGTCTCTCGGGTGGCAGCTCTTCTCCCAACTCAGCCGGGGTTGATTCTTTATTTCAATGGAATAAAGGAACACTTGGCGACACAGACTTACAAGCACAGCTTGGAGTTTGTACTGCGTGGCCAATCGCGCTGGCTGAGAGAAGGCGATTCTCCAACTGAGTACTTCTTTCAGGCGACTAGACGTCGTACTGCTTCTTGTGAGGTCGAATCGATAATTGATGAATCTGGACAAGTCCTCAACGGACAACAGCTATCAGAATATATTCGAGACTACTACAGTAGTCTCTACTCTGAATCGACGTCGACAACATCCTCGACCACTCATGAATTTCTTGAGAATATTCCCACTTTCTCTGAAGACAGTAAGGAGCTCCTGGATACAGTAATCACATTGGAGGATATGTTTGCTGCGACAAAGGATCTAAGGCGACACACTTCACCTGGTTATGACGGCTTGACTCCAGAATTCTTCATACGTTTCAGGGATTTATTAATTCCTGACCTTTTGGAAGTCTTCAATTCGGCGGTTGAGACACATTCAGACTTTCCTTCTAGTTGGAGGAGATCTGTTATGCGCTTGATTCCAAAGAAGGGAGATTTGCAGAGGATGGGGAACTGGAGACCAGTAACCCTATGCAATGTAGACTACAAAATCGTCTGCAAAGCATTAGGGGCGATACTCCGCTCAGTGATTGCTTCGGTAATACACCCGGAACAGTCCTATTGTGTACCTGGTCGTAGTATCTACGACAACATCGCGGTAGCCAAGCATTTGTTTGCGTACCATGAGCAGACAGGTACACAAATGGCCATGATTTCACTTGACCAGCAAAAGGCTTTTGATAGTGTCTCGCACGAGTATCTCTTGACTGCTCTCGAGACATTTGGGTTTCCGCCCAGGTGGCTCGATATCGTCGGGAAACTGTATAGAGATTCAGCGATTTTAATTAAGCATCAAGGACAAGTTCTGGCTCCTATCTCGTTTCATCGAGGTATCAGACAGGGCTGTCCATTGTCAGGTATGCTTTATGATCTTTCGTTGTAGCCGCTACTGGTGAATCTTCGTCGAATGCTCGGACGGTATGCGGTTCATCTGCCGTATACCAATGTGAGGCCTCTTATGTTGGCGTATGCGGATGATCTGTCTATTTTCGTGACAGGAGATGAAGCTTTTCCGGTCGCTCGTGCTGTTTTCGAACAGTTCGAACGTATAGCGGGCGCTAAAATCAACCTTAGTAAGAGTCAAGGCTTGTGGTGTGGAAGGTGGAGAGATCGTACAGATACTCCACTGAACATCCAATGGACTAATACTTGCCTGAAGTATTTAGGTGTGTATATCGGACGCGAGAGTAAATCAAATAATAGCCGCATCGCTCTTGAGAAACTCTCTAGAGCTGTAAACTCATGGCGTAGTCGACTGTTTCCATTATCCTTAATGGGTAGGTCAGTCGTGATAAACTATTTGATTACCTCGTCCATCGTTCATCTGCTAAAGTCTGAGACGTTTGATGAAGGCTTCGTAGGTCTTCTTCAAGCAAAAGCGATAGACGCCTTTTGGTGCGGAAGACGATGGGTTGCTGAAAGCACGCTCTGTCTGCCAGTCAAGATAGGTGGATTAGGTCTCACTAACTTGGTTGTGAAATCAAGGTGTCTCCAAGTGCGTGCATTCCAAAGAGTGTTTTGCCAGAGAGACAGCTTGATTTCTCAACTGTGGGTGAATGTACTGGGAGGGATCGGCATAGGGGAGTATTACTACCTACTCTCTGTTCGACCACCTTATCCTCGTGACTGGCCACAGGATCTAATCTCAACGATCCAGACCTGGGGCAGAATCAGGCCAGCATTTCACCTTCAGTGGAATGCTCTAAGGTACACGCAATTCGCGTCGATTCCAATCAGGTTTAATCCTGAATTAATAGATTCAGTGTTCAGTAATGCTCGGGGTTTTGAAGCTGACACGCATACACTGACGGTTCTCGGAGATATTATTGATATCTCTGGAAACTGTCGAATAAACACTAACACTGCACAACTACACGACCTGGCTGCTTCTGTGCGGGAGAGATTTCGCCAACTTGGGACCAGTGACCCTGGCACTAAGTTGGAAGATGCTTTCGTTCTGAACAGACCACCACACACACCTTTCAGCACACTTACAACACGTGTGCTCCGTGACGTGCTTATGTCAATAAGACCTCCGGAGTATACAGGATACAACAGATGGCGAACACACCTCGGGATGAATATGGGCGTGATGGGAGGGATAACTTGCAGAGTAGTCTACAGTTATCCTTCTAATTACAAAGATGCTGATGTAGCATTCAAATTGCTGCATCACAGTCTTGTGCATCCTAATCAGTTGTCACATATTGACCGCCGAGTTCAGAGGATTTGCACAGTTTGTGCTGGTGAAGGCACCCTGTTTCACAGGTTCTTCACCTGTCCGGCTTTGCAGGGTCTAATGGATCTCGTGCGCGGTATGTGTCAGTTGATCCACCCGAATTTCGGCATTGCTAGGACATCGTTTCTATGGGGACCAAAGGTATGTAGTCGAGTGAATTGTTTGATTAGCTTTGTGTTAACACTGGCCAAATCTACAATTCACCTGTACTACATGAGAGTCGAAGCTGGGAATCAGAACACTGACCCACAACACCACGCACACGCACTTAAGCGCCACTTCGTTGACAGGTTGAAGAGACGTTTACGTCTTGAACATCTGGCAACGAACGCTGACACATTCAACTGCACATGGCAACCACTATCGTCAGTGCAGGACGGAGCTCTTGTCTTTCGCTGGTGATAGCAGGCCACAGCATTTGCAACACTAGTCCACGGGGCTTCTCCCGGCTTAGGAATCGTTGCACGTGCTGTGGGAAGGACAAGCACTCTGTTAGAGATGCTAAGCTGGAGGGATGATGAGGGCAGTTTGTAGAGGTCTATGATACTACAGGCTGCCCTCGCGGGACTCTATAACGGTATCGGGTAAATTTTTCGTTCGTTCGGTCATTTATTTTTAATTCGGTTTCGGTTTCGGTGCTAAATTACAAAATTTTATGTTGAAAATTCGTTCGTTTAGGCAATTATTTTTATTAGTTTATTTTGGAAATTTGGAACTTCTTGGAACTGCCACTTACCCAATTGTCAAAATTGGGACTATTAAATTTTTTGTACATATTTTAGATCCTTTCAAAATTCTTGTGCCCGTTTTTTAGTCTCTTTTGAGAATTTTGTCATTTGTTTTACATTTTTGTGTCTTTTTTGATGTTTATTAGTTGTTATAATTGTTTTAAATGTTATTTTTTGTCCCTATTGACTTTTTATACCATTTAGTTTAGCTAGCGTGTTTTTTTTTTACACTTTGTAGAGCCTTTTGCCACGTATTTTTAAGAAATTTTTAAAAGAGCCAAAGAGCCAATAATAAAAGAGTCGTATATACATAAAAAAAAAATTATTAGATGGTATAGAGTGCCATTTGCCCATTCGAAGCTAGTTTTTCTGATTCGTTTTTAGGAATTTGTGGAACAGTAGAGTAAAATTTTTGTTGAAGCTTTTTGTTGAATTTGAAGAGGTCCATTGGAGTCTAAGTATATCTGTGCTGACGAATAGAATACTTATATGCCGTCCATTTCTCGTATATGTGTATTCAAACAGTGTTTATTTATTTATGACTTTATAGCGATAGCTTACAGAATAAAGGTCTGTATTAAAATCTAGCGGTTAATTGTGAAAACTATGTAAGTATTTGTTGCTTACATATTTCATCGAAAAAGAAGACTACTATATAATTATAAGATATTAAAGGTAGAAGTTCATCTATAATGTTAAATTACTAACTATGACTATGGAAATAAATTTTTAGAAAGATAAGAATTGCAAAAAAGAAACAGGAATAATATTCAAAATATTACTAAGGGGGGAATGAAATTAAAAAAATTAAAACTATAAAGGATAAGAGAAGAATAGAGGAGAAAAAAAAATATTCAATGGGTGAATTATTCAGAGAGGGGAGTCTGAATTTCATTTCTAATAATTCTTTTACAGGAACAGTCTTCACACAAGTATCTGTCGTCGCCGGATTTTGGAGTGGTAGAGCTTACTTCCTCTACTTCCAGAAAATTGTCAATTTCTCAACTGGTTCTTAATATCTACATTAACACCATGCTTGTAATCTTTATATAGTTGGTGTGAGCCTGATCGGTCCGTCGTGAGAGTATCCAACCAAGTTTGTTACTTTGGCCAGTATTACGGAGTTGGTTTTCCTATACCTTCTAGAACTAATCGACAATAAATGTCGGTGTGTGATATGTAGGATTTGCAAGAATGTCGTTTATTGATGTCATGCCATTATTTGGTAGAGAATTCGATAGTTTGGATAGCACTAATGTTCTGAATATGATGGAAATCGTGGTTGAATTTCTATTTCGATTTGGATTTCGTTCTCTCCCTGCTCCAGAAGTACCCTTACCACATATTGCTGCATGAACATTAGTCCTTAGATAAAGTCAAAAGCTGAGCTGCTGATTAGCTTATGAAAGAAGCCTACGATCCAGGGTCCACCAGCGTTCTCAAGTGCTCATAATGTCCTTTCAAGCCTAATGGTCTTGACTTTTACTAAGACGGTTGCTGACAGTATGTGAAGGTCTTGTTAATACTTTTCTTTTTCGATCCTCTGAGGGTAGTGTAGCAACAAGTGATAGCCCGTTTGCATATAACGCATCGTTTCTGACTAATCCATTTCTCGTTTGTATTATGCGTCACCAAGTGGAGAAAAGTAAAGTTTTGTTTTGGTTTCACCCTCAGTTCCGATCTAGATTCTCTCTTATGTGCATTGGCGTAACTAGGACTTATTTCTGGGGTGGGCCAGGCCCCCCAACTTTCGTAAATTGGTTTTATAAAAATTTTGTTTGCGAAGCATACCTATACCAGCTTATGAGTACTCCCAAATTTATTAAGGCGGGGGGTAGTTTCAGGGTGGGGTTGGAAACCCAACCAAATTTTCGAACAGCTGTATTTTTGTCAAATTACAATCTGTCGTTATGAAAAGTTACACGCGAATACAACTTTTGAAATACTATTAGCTGATATAAATTTTTATTAATTTTTATGAAAGGGGAGGTGTCAAATTGGTTAGGTACCAACATTTTGATATGCTCACAACTGCCGCAATTATAAACCGATTTCAATGAAATTCGAACACGCAGTACAAATGTATGGTCTCCATCTTCTCGCTTGTTTGATTTTCGACTTTCGAAAATTTGAATAAGCTTGAAATTTTTCGAAAAAATCGATGTATTTTCAGCGCAAGATCATACTATTACTTATTATTCAATTCCAACATAGCGGACCGCTAAAACATACCCAAGGTAACGGGGTTTTGTAATCGAAAAAAAAATCGAAATTTCGAAATTCCTACCAGCGCAGCGCAGCATGAGCATTTATTTCAGGGTGGTAAAATACGTGCTTTTCTTAATTTTTTTGAAAAATTTCCCCTCCACTCCCCAAATTTCTTTCTATGCCCTATATGCGCCTGCTTGAGGTGCATCTTTTCCGGGGAGGGCGAGTTATTTTCGTGGGAAAGGGGAGAATTTATCTGAACAAAAACTATTTAAAAAACGGTTTGTCCTTCCCCCACCCCCTCTTATAGTTCTCCTAAATATTCCTTCTATCCCTCTATAACTTGCTCCTCCTTACCACGGAGATAAATCCCACATACACTTCCCCCACCTTCCCCTCACGTTTCCACGGAAAACTAAATTTTGTTTTTCCACGTACAATTGTACTATTACTAATTATTCTATTCCAACATGTCACACCGCTAAAAGTTACCCGTTTTATAAATGTTGAAAAAAATAATGGAATATCCAAGTTCCTACAAGCGCAGCAAGAGCATCTATCCAACGGGTGCTAAAATACATTCTTTTTTAATTTTTCCTCACACATTTCCCTAGATCCCCTCAAGATTTATACGCCTCATATAAGCGTCTGTTAAGCCTCCATCAAACAAATTTTTGGCAGGAAGGGGAGAGATTTACCTGAACAAAAACTGACAAATTAACGGTTCGTCCTTCCCCCACCCCCTTATACTTCCACTTCCTACCGCTCTGAGGGCTGCCCCTACCCATTCCCTAAATGCCCACCAAACATCTTTCCCCCGTTAGTATTCACGTTTCCCGCCAAAATAAGAAATTATTTAAATAACATCACAAGGTACGCTAAATTAGATTCAATTTAATTAACTCCATGCGTATGTGTGTGTGCTACTCAAGTCAACACCTTTTTTCTCGGCCAAATTCAAGCCGATTTTAAAAATTCTTTTTGCTAAATTCATTGTGATTTTTTAAGTCTATTAGCAGTATCATCACGGGGTACTTCAGGGTGCGCGGTTGGTGCCCCCGGCGGGGGGTACTTCTTTTACAGCATGTTGCATATCAAATGAAAGGTCTCGGCGAGTAGTATCGGACGGTGTACTTTTTTTCCAATCTGGAGAGCTTTGTTGAAAGACATTTTTCAAATTAAAACCCCGTAAAGTGTACAATTTCATCCCCACCCCATAACTCGGCTAAATATCATCCGATTAGCAAAATTCCTTCTGCTAATTTTTTTTCCGATTTTTTTCTGATTTTTGAGCATATTTTCTTTACCCTCCCGATTACATTGCCAAAATTAATTTTCGACGGCCAAAATTTCGGTCTGAAATATTGATTTCAAAACTTATTTAAACGAATTGTTGAATAATCCAAGTTTTTCTTTATGAATCCGCCGCTATTAGGAGATTATCTATATAAAATTTCAGGAAGATCGGAGTTCATTTACCTATTTAAAAAAATAAAAACTTTACGAATTTTGCATGCCCACTCTGCGCCACTTACCGGCGGTCCTTGACAACTCACGGGCATACCACTTACACTATTAGATAACCAAATATCTCCTCTGTATTTAGCATTTTCTTTGAATCAATTTGCCGCTTTCCTTCAGATTTGAGCATTTTGCGCCCATGAAAAATTCCAGATTTTTACTTTCTCCCAAACCCCTGCATGTGGGTATCTTTTGGAAAGGCCTCGGCGGATGCATTACAGAAAATAACTTAGTTCTTTTTTTCACCCCACTTTTCGGTCGATTTGGCGCCAAAAACCTGTATTTTTGAATTGCTGAATCCACTTTTTTCTAACTGATGTCACCTCTCGGCACTTTCTCGAACTACTTATAACATTATGTTATGACCACATTAATCCTTGGGATGTCTACAATTTTTCACGATTTATTTCATGCTAATAGGACAATCTTTACCCTCTCCCCCCTCTTTAAAGGGAAATGGTAAATGGAAAAATTTAAAAATAAAATCCAGACATTGCTCCACTCTTTTCTTCATATCTTCAGTCCCTCAGCTCCATTTCTCTTCATTATTTTTTCATATAGTAGCTAGCCCATCCCCCATACCACGCCAGTCGTTTTCCCCTCCTCCACTCACAGCGCAGCGTAGCAAGCGGGCACCAACTAGATGCAGAGCATGGTACATCGCTTATCAGTTAGTATAAGTCATCAGCATTCAATCAATTTTTTGATAACTAGTCAGTCAACATTCGGCGATCGGGCGATATTTATTGCTTATCGAGAAAACGGCGTCGAGTATTTACGAAATAGTTTTAGTCGGACATTTCAATTATTGTGAAAATAGATAATGTAATTGGCGATACTCATATATTCCGTAGAGTCTACTCTAAACATCCGACGCAATTTTATTTTTTCTTAAATCATAAGAAGTAGTGTTTATTTGAAAAATAAAATAAAATTTGTACGATTTTAAAAGAAAAATAAAACAAAGTGGTGTCATTTAATTAACAGAGACCTTTGTTTTCCGCATCCTCTTCTGTCCTTCTCTCACGTATTAAGGAAAATAAATCAAAATCCTCAAGCTCTATATACGAAACTTATATGATAGTGACGCCCTTCCTAATGCCTGTATTTATTCCAAGTACCTGTAGCAGGACCCATACTTCAAGTATTTTAAGTATAAGTACAAGTTCCGTTACTAGTACTTACAAGGTTCAAGAGCTTTCGAAAACTCAAATCAGAAATTTCGAAAAACTATAGCCAGCTAAAAAACTGGATGAGGTTTCCTTTTGCGAAATATCATAAAATATGTTCCAAAAACATAAAAAATGAAACAGAATCGTATAAGCTTTGCTTTATTAATTTTCAATTTTGGAAGTTCTTCATACAGTATTTGATTGCCTTTGTGTAGCATTCATCACAATCACCGCTCAACAGGTGCGGAGAAATAGAGCGGGGTGTTGGACTTGATTGGAAACCTGCTCAACAATTGCGCTAATCGTCGTTCTATTTTACTGAAGACAGTAAGATTTCTTGAGGCACTGTCGAGGTGCACATAACCTCTATTATTAGAAGGCGTATTTAAATAATTTACAAGAGCTGAAGTATTTCGCGATATGACGGTATTTGTAATAAGTGCGTTAAGTATCGGGACTTTTACTTGAGAATATTTTAAGTACCAGTACCGGGACTTGGACTTGTAATTAAAAAAATATTTAAGCCCAGGTCCTCGTACTGGTACTAATACTTAAGTACCAATGTACTTAAGTACTTTACATGGCTGATTTATACCATCTGCATGCGTTTCAAATAATAAAGTTAGATACATATTTTAAAATATTATTTACGTTTTTATTAAGCACTAATATAGAGATAGGTAGTTAAAGTTTATATAAGCTTAATCCTATGGTTTTTAGTGGTGTTAGTTTGTTTTTAATTATCTCGATTTCAATGTTTAAGAGTGCCATGTTCAAAACTTCTCCAGAAGCACTTGATCTTAAAGAAATGTTTTAGCTCGATGGAAAAGCTCCGTTCACAGCCGGCCGAGCTGACAGGAAGACCCAGAGCTGCTTGCAGCAACTAGTATTAATTTGGGCAGAAGTCTTTATTAATTTCCGTTTTGAGTCTTGTTTTGGAACATATTCTTTATTATTGCAAATGTGTACATTGTAAACATTTTTATAATTATCTGCAAATGCCTCTCCATGTTTCAGGCACAGCTTTACAAATGAGTCATATGACTGTGCCAAAGGTAGATTTTCAAACCAACCTATTTTTGAAGTTAGTGATAATGCCGTCCATCATTTGGTTGTAAATTGGTATCTTCCAATATTCGCAAGGCCTTGTATCTGATGGAAAATCTACTAAATTACTTTTACCTAGAGTGGATTCTATCACGAAGTGTTTTGCTCTCCCCGGTTGCTTTCTCCTTTTCGAGACTCAAGTTGGTTCTAGACAAATTTAATATTTTTCTGTACGCATTCTGGGGGGCCCGGGCCCACTCTGGCCGCTACCTACTTACGCCAATGCTTATGTGGTGCCAAGGTATTCGTTTGAACTAAAGATGACGTCACATGTTTGATCTGGATCCGACCTACTTCACGTTTCATATGTTGGAGGAACTGAATATTTTCTCGGGTTCAATTCAGATTTACCTACACACATTTGTCCATCTTTTAAAATATTATATTTTGGAAAATTTTATTAAGCATTCATAATAAACTTAAACTTGTCATGGATGATTTTTAAGTTTAAATTTTATTACATGGACAGTCATCCAATCTAGTGTTGCACTTCAAAATTATCAATTGATTCTACCTGTTTCTACACAAACACGACTAAACAAAGCATTTGCTTTAATGGCGTCGAATCCAGTTTCAACCTAAAGCTAAAACGAAAACGACATTAATTCCGGATTATTAGATAAATGTCTGCTTTTGATTCCAGAAAATATTATGAACTAATGTGTTCTTTTTTTAATTAGGACATATTTATATTTTGAAGTAATGCTCTACTGTTTTTTTAATATATAGCTTCTTTTTTTAAAGTATTGCACTTTAAATTAATTATACCTAAAGTAACAATTTAACGTTCTGCATTATATTGAAGTTTGAGTAAAATTCGCCCAACTTTATCAAAATGTCCTTAGATTTTTCCAATACATAATCAAGTGCCTTCAAAGCATTCGTATATATATTAGACATATTTCTTCGGCCTTTGGGAAAATAAATTGTGTAATTTTCGGAAGCGTTGTCTAGGCTTATTAATTTGATATGTCATATTTTTATCACCTATTCGCATTTGCCACCACAAGTGCGGAGACTATTTTGAAGAAGGTATCGCTATTTTAATGACATTTTTGCAACTAACGATCAAATAAAATCGTTCAGATAATTTTCACTATAAACATTATTGGCTTTTATTGTGTTATGCTATCTTATCTGTTGTCTCTCACTTTGAACATAGCCATAAGCTTGTATTGAGTTGCACTAAATAAAGTTACTTCATTCTAATTGCAGTGTTTTGGGGACTCAACCAGGAACTAAAACGATGGAACCTCTGTGCAACATCTTAACAAACAGTAAAATCATTATAATAAACATCGTGAAAATTACATAATTTAATCAAAACAAAAATTAGTTGGCAATAAATGAAGAAATTGAAACATGACTGATAATAAAATTTGCAAACTCCGAACGTAAAATTCTTATCCCTTGAATTGAAAGTAGTTAGCGTAAACATTAAAGACTTATTATTAAATTTTTCCGTGATGTGAATACTTTATTGGGGTCCAACTAAAAAACCAATAATAAGGCATAAAATATTCATAAATTGATTAATTTCCTCTCTCAAAATTGGAACATTAAATTAAATTGCATACATTTAGGCTGTTATAAATAGTTGTCCGGATTTATGTGCAGGGGTGAACACGTCTTCTTAAACAATATGCAGGGTGTTCCAGAATAATATGACTATATTTTGCCAAAGGATTCATCTAGTCCAGCCAAGTAAAAGAGGAGGGGGGCAAAAATGTCACCTTACCGAGTTACAGGGTGATTAGTAAAGTGTGCTTTTTTTTATAAAAAACATGTATATTTAAAAGTACATGCATTGATTATTTATAAATAGATGTGCCCAAAATCATAGACGTCTTAGAAAGGAGATGTTGCTACGTGTCTTTTGCTTGTTATTTCCAGCTTTAAAACTTCTAATAAAAGAATTATTAATGACTGGTAAGGAATTTTGATTTAGTTTTGAAACATTTTTATATTATATGCTGGAAAAATTGTATTTTTCCATTAAATAAAAGTTTCAATCACATTTTTGGAAAGTAGCGACATCTCGTTTCTAAGACGTCAATGATTCTATGCACATCTATATATAAATAATCAATGGTTCAGGGTATACGGTCTATATGCAGAATTTTGGGCTCTTTCCTATGAATGTTAAGCCATCCCCGTCCCCGTTATTTTTTTTAAAAATACCCCCACTAACATACTCATCTCCTCTTTAATTATATTCATGTCACAGATAAATTTGTTGCCCTAACTGAAAACACGTAATTTAAAAAATATATCGTCTAATTTCGGTATGACCTGAATAGGTTAAGAGTTAAGAGCTAATAACTCCTTAACTGTCGCAGATAGAACACAAATATTAAAATAAAGAGGAGACTCTGGGCTTTCGAAATTTTGTAACAAAAATATATGCTAGGGGAGGGGGTCACGTGCACGTCGAACTGTAGAAAATGGGTTTGGAATTTTGGGTCAAAAGTTTCAAATTTTCAATAGACGAATAAAATCACAGCCTGAGCACGTTGATGATATAATTTTAGCTACTTGTGTAATTCACAATCTCATTCGAGCGAATAGTAACAACCTCATAGAGAATAACGAGACCGCAAATAGAGATAGAACATACCAAAAAATCTTTCTTAAAAAGGAGGTAATGCATCTCTCGCAGTATTCAATGTAAGAGATGCATTCAAACAATATTTATCTTCTCCAGCAGGAAAAATTAAATGGGAATTACAACAATAAAATAAATGTGATATTATTTACCTGTTTCCTTTAATTTTTCAGCAATGTCACACCATATTTTGCCTTTAAAATTGATATCAATATACTTTTTATTAGTCATATCAAAAAGTACAGCATTCTCCCGAACTATGTAGCTCAATAAGTTTTTCTTGAATCATTGTTGTTTTTTCACTTTAAAAGAGTTGTGTGCGAGACATTTTGTACATTAAAATTACTGACATGTGTAGCATGGACTGCTTCATTTCACATATTCTTTAAACTCGATTCTTAAGGAAAGGAACGTATAAATTTAAGATCAGCGGAATACAGCCGTTAAAAGAAAGGGAGAAAACTATAGAAATGTGATTCCATGTTTAACTTCGCAACTAGATCAGCAACCGGCAAATGCCGGTCTGGTTTCTAGGCACCGATAGCGACCGGCTATATAGTTTCCGTTACGTGCCGGTATTTGCCGGTGCCGGTTAATGTAAATTAGCTAACTTGGTTTCATAGAAAAATATTTTGTCTGTCTGTGCCGGTAAGTATGTATCGATCTTTAGGTTATCCGGCAAATAATAGAACAATTGCAGGAGCAACACGAACCACATTACGCTGTCATTTATTCTAACTTTTTCTGTAATAGTTAAGGCTGAAACACAGTGCTTGCGTACACGACTTCGACTCAGCCGGCGTTTGATAACTTCGGCGTAGTGAACTTTAGCTTAACACAATTGAACGTTTGATAGCTTCGGCGTAGTGAACTTTCGTTTTAACACAGTGTAGTACTTGATACTTTTATTTTCTGACTTTTATGTGTTGTCAATTTAAATAATTGGAAGAATTCATAATTTTTTTCCAGATTTCCTATAAATCCCGGCATTTTAAGATATAAATTAACTCCGCCTCTCGCACCAAACTAATCAACTTTTCTTCTGACATTTTTATTTTATTTATTTATCAAATCAGTTCAACGTGTTGAAATTTCCCCAGCTTATGAATTTCGCTAGATTCAAATCAGCTGCTGGCTATAAACAACGAAAAACATCTTATCAGCGCATTGGGCGCAGCCGACTTTACCAACTTCTTCTCATGTATTCTACAGGAAAGCTGAAAGGCCGGCAGCGCTCACGCTGGCACTATGTTTCAGTTGCGCTGGATTAGAAACTAGAGCAACCCACTGACTTATAACAATGGACTGAGCGACTTGCTATTTCATGTGGCACAAAAAATATTGTGTTTCTGGATATCACCGTTAGAGCACCCTTTAAAAAGATTACATAAAAAACATGTAAAACTCAACCAATCATATGAAATTTTACACCCGTAAATCGAATTTAATTTAAAAAATATATTTTCTTGTGCCCAAAAGGTATTTTAATCGCTTATAAAGAATTGAACTCATTCCGACTTTAATTTTCAAAAGTTATTCTTAACTGAATCCTGCTTATGGGCAAGAGAGACGGAGCATGGTAAACACTAACTTTACCTTATTCCTTCTGAGGTGATTGCATCTGTAGCCAACATAAAACATCAAATGGAATAAGCAAACGTTCCAGAATGCTATATTTTGTGTTGGTAGCTCGAACTCTGCCATAGGGCGAAAGAGAGAACTATAAAACTTGTGCCATGCTTTCCTATAGGAAAATACCAATACGCTCAGTCCATTGTTATAAGTCAGTGTTCCCATGCCATTCGGCTTGGTCAAAACCCTCGAGAATACTTCACAAGCCATGAAACAGACTCCCTTCCTACCACATGCGAGGCCCCCCGTAGTCCTTACATTCTAAAATATTTGCAGTGTTCTTATGTAAAAGTTTGATTTGAATAGCTCCTCCGCCCTAAACTACTCTTCATACAGAAAAATGGCGTTCCAATAATCTTAAGCTTGCTTTCGTATCTTCCGAACCGTAATAAAATTTTCATACCTTTCCTAACAAAATTATTTAAAAAAATTTATCTTAACCAAATGACTACGATTCCTCAAACAAAAATTCTCAGCTGAGTAATCATTATAATGTCGCTGTGCCGTCATGGCATGCCGTGGGCTGATGATATCGAATGTAGCTGCCTGCAGATTCGGACTACGGCTGCACATAAACACGTGCAATTATCACTCAGCAGAGAGGTATTGAGCGTAAAATGGTAAGGTTACATTGTAATCAAAACTATTTTATTATTTTGTTAAGTAAGCTATATAGGAAGTGTAGCCTTTGGGAAGGTAAGGAACCAAGCTTTAAATTACTAGAAGACTATTTTCCTGTATGGATAGTAGTTTAGGCTCTATAGCATATATAAAGTCAATGTTTGGCACTTTTCCATAAGTATCAATATAGAACATTTTAGAGAACAGACTCCGAACGCACACATATAGATTTCTGTTTCATGGCTTGGGAAGTATTCTCGAGGGTTTTGGCTTGGTAGAACTATCAAACTGTCACAAATCTTATTACAGCCATTTTGCCTGTTGCACTGTTCGTGGAACGAACACCACCTTGCAATCAAACAGCTCTTTGGTAATAGAACACTGGTGCTGGGATGTGTACTTACATAAAACTAATACTTCTCCCAACCATTGTGCAACTAGCTACTGTTCGTTCATTTACATCCGTATCATACTTAATAGTTCCCTCTTATGG
This sequence comes from Dioctria linearis, assembly GCA_963930735.1. Lineage (NCBI taxonomy): Eukaryota > Metazoa > Arthropoda > Insecta > Diptera > Asilidae > Dioctria > Dioctria linearis. The sequence continues at coordinate 197,272,929 of OZ005741.1, read as the reverse complement.
GAGAAATTTTGAGGTTTTTTTTTGGAATTAAAATTCTAAAATTCACTTTTCAGTAGTTTGTTCTAAGCTGGGCTACTGTATATATCACGCGCTGCCACATCGTTGTCATCATGAAAACTCTCATAGTTAGTGATGTAAAAACTAGCGCGAGCTTTGAACACTCGAGCCTTTAAGGCTCGAGTGCTTAAGGCTCACAAGCGTTAAATGCTCGATAGAGAGCGCTCGAGCCTAAGCCATTAAAAAAAAATACAAATTGAAATATATTCTATATTTTTAAACATTTATTAGGTTTTAAATTATTCATTTAGAAAACATGATTTAATACTAAATTTTTTTCAACCAAGAGGATAAACACATGGAAGCTTGTATTGTTTTGTTGCCCAATCTGTTTCTTTTTTTGTAATAATGCTTCCCGACCTGGAAAATTCTTTTAAGGTCGGTATCGTATACTATCGGGTCTACCCGTGGAACTAGACACTCCAGCCTTAAAAGCTCGAGTGTTCAAAGCTCGCGAGCATTAAACGCTCGAGCGTTAAAGGCTCGTAAGCATCTCTACTTAGGCTCGAGCTTTGAGCTCGTTATGGTCGAGCAGTTTATTAAAACGCTCGAGCCACGCTCGAGCTTTTCACAAATTACTCGAGCTGCATTTAAAGCGTTTTTATAATGCTCGAGCCACAACTCGAGCGTTTTAGCGCCGACTCGAGCGATTTCACAACACTACTCATAGTACAGTGTGCAATCATATTATTTCTTTAACTATTGATATAGCCTCACCTCGCCTCGCCACACCACTCCACGCCTCGTTGTGCATAAATATCGATTTCTTTCTGTTTTTGTTTTCTATATGTTTTTGTATATTCAGAGAAATTCGGGTAGTTTATTTTTAAGCTTTTAAATATATCCTAAGCAGATAAGTTACTTAAAAAAGAGAATAATGTGTTATGTATGCTCACCGTAATAAATTTATCTATCTAACATATCTCCAAGAATGTTGATTTTTAGATAAAGAGTTTCAAAACATGAAGCCATTGGGGAAAGAAAAGTAGAAATTAAAATTTTATGAGCTTTCCTTATACAAATCTTGGAATCAACATGATGTCATCTAATAAGATATAGAAAGCATTAGTCCTTTTGCCTTGATTATTTGGCTCAAAAGAAGTATACAATGTTTTATTGAAAATGGCAATTCAATGTTTGGTTCCAAAGGTAATTGGAGATGTCCAAAGTTTTACTCTGTGCAGTGCATAGGTTGTTGATTAGACTTAGGTGCAGAGCTTATGAATTTGTGGATAATGGGTCTAGGTACAATACCTATGCACAATTCGTAGAACAAAAATTAAACACTTTCACACGTTTCCGATTTTAAAAATCACTGAGTGCTTTATTGCCAATCGTTAACATAATTATAATAAATAAAATTGCTATATAATCAAATTGATAAAATGGTTAAATAAAATTCTCAATACGTAATAAATATTAAAACAAACTAGGTGTGCCATCGCCTTGTGTCTTCATGACCTTACGGCGGAATTAGCATGATATGTTAAGAATTTACAAAAGAAATTTTATCTTGTCTTTTTATGTTATTGATGTCACTGACTTATGTTTACAAACTTAGAAATTAAGTTGATGTTCTTAGCTTAGTTAATTATAAGTTTGGGTTTTAACACAACAAATGTGTACCGAGATATAACAAATACTTTTAATTCAAATTAATAAAAAAATATGTTCAGAATGATTTAACAGAGTCGTTGATCTCTGAGGTAATATCTGTTTTGGACTTCGATGAGGGTAGCTTTGTAATAACTGAAGAAACTGAAGAATATTATATATTATAGACGAGGCTTCCGACATGCCATTTTAATTTTAATAAGTAGTGCTCCATTTGCAAGTTGTGTACACTTTTTTGAATTCACGCGTTCATTCTATGGTCGCATGAATTGAATATGTGTTAATGTAGCAGTATCCTGGAGTGTGTTCAATACTTTTTAAGTGGAAAATTTTTGTTTAAAAGACTTAAATTTATTGAAGAACAAGAAGTTTTGCCCGGCTGCTCCAAGACTATAGAAGAGCAAATCCGTCAAACCATAAAGGAGCAAAGAATACCTGTTCAGAATACACAAAAGTGCTGGTCTTCTTCAATACAGCGTGTTTTACTAGTTTGAGAAACTGTCAATTTCTTTACAGATCGCGATTATGTGTTTTATTTTGCAAATGAAGATATGGAAAATTGAAAATTCATCAAAAGAATAAGTTTTTAAATTTATTCTTGCTTTCGACTGCTATTAAATATTTCCGTAGAATCCATTTCTAAGCATTTATAAGGTACACATAAACTGGTAATTTCCTTTTATAATATATTTGACTATCACCAGCATATAAATCCGTCAGTACTGCTTTAAGGAATATACTTTACTTTGGATGATAAAAAGATGGTGGATCCAGGCGCGTATACAGGGGGATTACGGGAGTTATGATCGCCCCCCCCCCCCCCCCAAGGCCCACCTAACCTTCGGGCTGAATTGCATGTGATGCTGGACCGCAGAGTGATTGGTTTGTATGGTTTGTTTGTCTTCTTATGAGTAGGAATAGTGGATTGGCTATAATAGTCATTCACTCGTAGCTCTTCGTCTTTTAAACGTGTACAAATATTTTAGAATTTTCTTGCGGTTATATGTAGTGTCGATCATATCTATCATAGGATAGTAAGTAATTTTGGAATGCATATTTATTTTAGTATTTCATTGTTTAGAAAATGGCACGTAATGCTTAGCAGCCCAGTTATGAAGATGCTCATATATATGAAAAAGCACACAATTTCGAGTTTAAAAAGTGTTGTTGTTTCTAAGAAATTGGTCAGCAATCAAACATTTTTTTTACCGAAGATCGCTGTCAAAACCGGTAGTGTAAAAAATGGGAGTAGGTACAATTGCAACGACAGGCAGTGACCGGCGATTGTGAAAGAAGAATATACTGAAATTTCATTCGTTATTAGTTTTGAGGGCTTTGAAACAGATTTTTATCGAGAATATTTTATATTATTTTGAAAGAATTGCAATGGGCCAAAGTGTGGAAAGGAAAAATTTAAAATACAGAAATTAACTAAATTAAAAACAAACTAAATGCAAAATGTCACAACTTCACCATTTGCATTTAAGCGCCTCGAAATATCCATTCAAACCATGTCCTTTTTGTCAACTCGTCTATACTGGTTGTCTTGTAAATCATAAATTATTTTATGATTTCGCACTTCCTTAATCATTTTTTTCCCAAAATTCATTGTTTTGAAATTGACAAAAATAAATGTCACAACAATTTTATTCGTTTGATTTTGTTGGTAGTACTGCAGCTATGACGACAAAATTAGAAATTGATCAATCCCAACGGCAACTTCGTCGACTGCTGACCGTCACCCGTCGTAATTTGGGCATTCGCATAAGACGCTGCGCTTTTAGAAGTTTGACAGCGGCATTTTTTCGTCGTTTGCCAGCCGCAATAATATTTAATTATTTTGTTTTGCGGTTTTCCAGTAGAACCATGGCTCCATGCAATCAACGTCTAGCCACACGTTGATTTTTCATAGCAACACTGATTCAAGCCTGAGATGTTCAAAATTTTTACGTTCGTAGGGAAGCACTAAATTTTTCTTAGAAATACACTTGCAAATTGTTCTTAAGAATTTGAATGAATAACTATTCATCGACAACGGTCCAAACGAATTGGTGCATTGACTCTGCTAGTCCACTCTATCGGACAGGGGCACAAGCATTCAGTTTTCTTAGATAGATTTGAAAAATTTTCTTTAGATTTTTCATGCACCATTTGAGGCGAACCATGGTTCCAAAGAGTTATACTGATTCAGGTGATTTGGCTGGTCTGGGTCGCTAAAGATATTTATAAGCGTTGGCAAGCATATGTACATTTTGTTCTTAGAAATTTACTTGAATATTTTTCTTTCGAATTTTTATACACTATTGGTTGCTGAAAATGATCAGTTGGATTGATGCCACTAAAATTGATTCTACAATTTTTCTTCACAATTTTTACGGCAAGACTATAAGAATAAAAACCATTCGCTTTCCTCTGCCTGCGGTAGCTGCCGCTGTTTTGCTTGTACTTTCGTATTAATTCAAGTTGTGCTGTTTAATTTAAATTCACGTTTACTTTTAATTTATAGGAGAAGAAAAAGCTTGCAATTTAGCAATGGAGGTAGAAATTGTAGCGAAAATGGAAAGCAGAAGACTGATAAGACCATTCACAACGTTTTTCAGAAGAAAGCATTTACTTCACCCGCGGCAGAATCGGTTGGGTCAAATCTATTTCTACAATCTTTTCAAGAGAAGGAGTATCGGGATATCAGTCCTTAATGTCTGTCCACTTTGAAATCGACATGATGTGGATAATAATTATCGGCAGGTTTTCCAAATCAAACCGAAAATTGCGTTTTGTGACATCTAACTTAAAAATGATAAAAAATTAAATGCGACCACTTCCGACTTTTTCCTACCCCCTCGAATATTTTAGTTGTGACCACCAGGCTGCAGGTCTGGATACGCGCCGCCTGGGTGAATCGGCATTGTTAAGTAAGTTTCGGTACAAATTAAGAAATAAATGGTTTCTCTATTTCTTTACAAAATTTCACGTAAGTAATGTGTATAAATTACATTTTAAATTTTGTGCAAATATTTAGATCTAGTAAGAGATACTGATACTGTTACAGCGACAATAGTGAGATGGCACACGAGTAAAACTGTTGATGTGCCTTTGCTTTCCCTTGTTTGGCAATTGGGCGATTAGGCCACTAGGACCATTCGGACACCACCACCAAATTATTGCCCTTGGGGTTAGATTACAAATCTTATTCGAAAACATAGCTGTTTCTCCAGTGATTTGAAACCTTTAAGTGCGAGACACTCCCATATAATATGCTTCGAGATTTCATCTTCTTCCTTGCACAGCTGAAACAGATCGCTGTCGCATTTGCCTATCTTCTTCAAAAAATAATAGAAGGAGAGTATGTCCAGTGACTGCATTAAAAACACTCTGAACGACTGTCTACTAAGGCCAATTAGTTGACTCGTCAGGACTCGTCATACCGGGACCGCTACGCCAGTTTTCTGTTTTCCCATTTATGCAGTTCCCTTCTAAGTTGGCTTCTTGGTAGGCCAAATGTCGGGTAGAGACTACAGGGACTGTCGGCTCCAGTTTCAGCCAATTCGTCCGTTTTTTATTACCGGCGGTTGTTTTTTCAGCTTGTATTTATGATTTGATTCAGAATCGTTAAAAATAAAAGTTCTTAAAATTTTTCTATTCTTCATCTTTGACAGATTCTAACAAGTGTGGATTCGATTCCCGTCCGAGAAAAATAAGTTGAATTAATGTTGCTGTTAATAACTGTATTTGTTTCCTGCAATCATCATAATTCTGCGATATAATACGAGAGTATTGGAAGGTTCTTAATTTTTCCATATTGCTCATAGTTTGAATAATTTACCAAATAAAATAAAGAGTGCGGGTACAGTTGGAGAGTTCAGGACCCTGCTATACTCCCATATTTTTTAGTGGTGGGAGAATTGCTTCTGCTGATTAGTTGTTTAGTAGGTACTATTAATTCTTTAAGTCTGGTTGTTTTACAATTTTTATTATTTTGTTTTAACTTTAGTACTATCATTGCAACAGTTATTTATTCATATAAACCCCTCTTTTGTATTAGTATATTCCTGCTTTAGAAATTTGAATGAAATATTGTCATTAATTGATTTTGTAGAATATTTAGAACTTACGTTTGTTTTTTTTGTTTGTTTCTTCAATTGTTTATCTTTCTAAATTTGCTTATTGCCTATTAGTTCTCTCATAATTTTAATCTACTTTAAACGATTATTATAATCTTCTGTACTTGATCAGAAATATACGAATTAAATTGAAATGAATTAAATTAAAATGAATTAGTAGTTAAGGAGTTTTTTTTTGTATCTACAAAATCGTCCCCTGACTCCCATGACTAATACGATTGTTCTGAGTTCCAAAGGAAAAAATCTTCATCACTGGTATTCTTGTCTTTTCTAGTTGACTGCAAAGGATGGTATGACTAGTCTAGTACAATTGAATCAGATTCTGTAGAATTGTACGAACAACTTGGTATATTTGAATTAGTTTTGCTGCTAATTTCATGTCCATATGAGACTTTAAGGTTAATAAATTAAAATTGAGTAACCACCTTCCATTTCTACAATTTCTACATTTCGGCAAAATTGCTTGTACTTTCGAAATTCAACTCACAACCATTTTAGTTATTCGTTTTACTCCAGAAAACATTTTTATTTGCAGTTATCCTTTTCATATAAACTTACAAGTAACGGCAAGTCACATTCTTTAGTATTATTCTTTGAATCGTTTCTCTTTATGTATGATGTATCAAACAGTAGCATTAGCAAACACCAGCTGCTAGAAGTGATTCAACCCTAAATTACAATACTACGTATGAAAGAAGCTAGCTACAGCAGACTTCGATTATCAAGAAGAAAAAATAAATAAAAATAACAAGAAAAACATAAATTGAAAGGACGCAAAATAGTAAGTTTACAAAAAGAGAGTGATATTACTTATAATAAAAATAAATTCTATACACTAGTTTCATGCACAAATTACATAAATTCTTATAAATTTTTGAGAAAATCCCACTTTCTGTAAAAGTATTGTTTAATAAAATAATTGATTGTGTATGGATTTTACTATAATAAATAACCCAGACAGCTCTAAGTTATTACAGTAAACTCAAACCAGCCCTGTATAATAATTTCGTAAGAAATTGCATGCGTGCTTTCACACCACTTTTATTAAAATACATTATTCACGTGCAATACTACAATTAAATTTATCATTAGCTAAAAAGCAAAATTCGAATGTTTGTAATTGAAATAATTCAATCATTCTAAGTGTCTACGACATCACGTGAAAAAACCTGTTGGAAACTACATCTGAAAATTTTGTTATGAGAATTGTTTAGTTCCACACTCATTAAAAAGTCCACAAATCAATACGATTCCCGCGTTAATCTAAAATAATTAATTTACCACCACTTAGCCACGATAGCCCTTGGTTATGTATGCGTTATGACTAGATGTAAGATTGCTTCAGCAATACCATGTTGTTTGATAAATTACCATTAAAAATAATTAAAGAACAAAAATCAATTTAACTAGCTTGTTGTCTTATTTTATTCAAATGACTACTACTGGCTTTCATTTTAAATAACTTACTTTCAAAAAAGTTAATAGATAAGTAAAAAATTAACGATATTATTTCAAAAATGTTTGTCCCTTCGAAAAATTATCTTCTTTCGGGTCAAAAATCTACTAAAGTAGCCATATTAACAAATTGCTCTGAACCCACAAAAAATATCTCTGATTAGATATTTTTGTTTCCAACATTATTAGCCTAGCTCAAATAGTCTCTGACATACAGCAAAAGATGTCTTGCAACATACTTCACCCATACTTGAGCGAAATTATTTCGAAATTCAAAATATTTTATAATGGTGGGAAAACTAAGCACTTAAACAAGAAAATCGAGTGAAACCTACTTCATAATTTTAAGATTTATGTTTACGTCTGTTTGTAACATATTTTGCACAATTAATTTAAATCTGTCATTATTAAATAAAACAATGTCGAATTATTAATTAATATAACATTTTCGACTGCAAATCACTTCATCTTTTAGGAGTTTCAGTATTGCATACTTCTCCTGGAACATCTTGTACATGGTGTCCAGATTTTGGTGTTACACCCGGAGGCTATTGATAGGTCATGCCTAGACAAGCAAACAATTGTATGGGTGAAGGGAGAGGAATCCTAACGATCTCCGAGTTAACGGGACTTAGAGATATATGTGTATGTCACCTTGTAACTTCATCGTATGTTGATAATTTAAAATTTTTTAGAATTTGGATTTTTTCAATGGTCCACAAATTTTTCCCCTGTTCTTCTTTGTTATGAAGTTATGGCTATAAAATTAAATTTTCGGAATTTTACCTCAGTTTTCTTTATTTAACTACTAATTTTATCAAAAACCACGTCGTGAACACAAATTTTTCATACTCGATTTGAAAATCCCAAAAGCTTCGCCTGCAAATGATCTATGAGAGTCCATACCTGAAATGTAAAATCCAGGGAAAAAGTTCAATATATGCCAAAAAGTAGGCAATTATCTTTTGGGACTGATATATGTAGATATGTTCACGAAAAAATGCATAAAACGCAGAAAGGGTGACATTTTGCGTGCAGAGAGTGATATGTAATTTCGCTTCATTTGGGCTTCTTATATTCAGTATGAAAAATTGGTGTTGATGACGTAGTTTTTGATAAAAACAGTAGTTAAATGAAGAAAATACACAGAGGAGCATAGATCATGGTGAGTGTCTTACTTATGTGATCACATTTTTACTAGTTTAGGACTGCAAATTTCAATATAAGACATTGAATGTATATAAAAGCTATTTGAGGCAGCAAGCGGGATATCAGATAAAAACTGATAGAAAGAGATTTGACAGGGTTGAACTGCAATCTATTGAATGTCGACCACATTTATATATATTCGGTACAAGTCAGAATTAATCTGAGTCATGTAGTCCTCAAGAAGTCTGATGGGCCGACTTAGGTAGGACTGATTTAGAAAAAACCGACCACTGACCAATGATGAAATCAATAAGAAAAACTATCTTTTTTTTTAAATAATTTTTCTCGAACGATTACTTAATCATCTGCGTTCATAAGCATATCAATTCCCACGCTTATAATTGCTTAAGCTAATCTTAAGACACTAAAAATTCGTAATTTACAGTCTCTCATTACTAATTGTCCGTAAAAATTCTTAGCAAGCAAATTGCATGCATACATTTCAAGTCATATTCGAGTCATATTCTTATCTTATTATTTGTAACATCGTATTACATAGTTTAAGCGCGGTTAAAAATATTTTTGTGCACTCAATTAATTAGCTAGCCCAGCATTATTTTAATATATAAATAAGATCTTTCAATAAAGAACCTCTCTTGTTATTGTTCAGTATTCGTATTTATTTCGAAGACTTAAAGCGAGTACGACGTAAGGGTTAAGGACTCTTGGACCATCAATCAACATAAAGCAGAGGTACAGGCACCTTTGCTATAGAGCCATCGAATACTAATAAACAAGTGTCTATGCAAGGGTGTATCACTATCTATCATCGTACTAGTGCAGGTAGGTACATAGAACCTGCATAACCACTAAATTAGCGGCCAAAATAAATAACTTTTTCGCGGTATACACAACCGATATGACTTAATTACTACGTGCTATAAAATTTATGAATTTTTTCCTTTTACGTTCATTGAATTTTGTACAGAGGCAGTATCGCATGTATCGAACGCTTGTTTATACTGCCACAAAAGCGTCTATGTTAGGGGAGTGCTTTATTTTAAAATTTTTTTTTTAATATTAGTCCAATATTTTTCGATTGGCCTTAGTTCCGGAAAATTTGAAGGATTCGCTTCTTTCGGCACTACGGATATGCATTGGGCATCGTAGAAATCTTTTGCTTCTCTGCCGTAGTGACATGTTGCTAAGTCCGGTCAAAAATAACCTGATGCATCATGCTTTCTAAAGAATGGAAGAAGACTCTACTGAAGACACTACTTAATACCGTATTGATTGTGCCTGTTGTCATGAAAGGTATTGATTTCTAGCCAAACGAACATATTGCTTGTCAAATTAAGTATTTATAAGGAAATTTGGTGCAACGACGATTCTTAAACTTGGGATCTGCGTCACTTCTCTTTTTTGTCACATAAAATTCCTGTCCTGGAAGCTGTTTGAAGTCCCGTTTTCACCTATTACCCTAGACAGATTGTCTCCATAATGACTTAATTTTTAATTAAATGGAGTCAAATGTGCAGTGTGTCACACAAATGAAGTTCATCAAGGACAGATTTGCAACATTTAGCTTTATTTTCAAATGGAACAAATTCTAATCCTTTTAGTGAAATTTCAGTAAAAGTGCCACCTACCGTCATTGAAATGAACTGAATTTATTGAAAAGTGGAAAGTTTTTCCAATAAAGCTAGCAGTGACAGCCATCAGCTAATCATGAAAAACATTTCTTTCCGTTTTCTTCTCTGTTTGGTCTCTTTCAACAACAAAAATTGTCTTCTACTAAATCCTTTGCAACTATAGTAAATACTCGTAAATTTTCTTGATAGCATTTGATTAAATTATCATAATTTTTACTCACATTGGGGAACTGTTAATGACATTCAAATTAAATAATTTTTGTCCACAATCTTTCAGGTCTTCATTTTGTTGAAATGACTGAACTTCAAATTAAGTCATTATGGACATAGTCTGTCTAGGGTATAAGTTTCATCATTCATCATAATGGAACAGTCGAATTTCATTAGGAATCCATGCAGAATCAGACTCCTAGATTTCGAAACTTGGTTTTTTTCTCTGGCCGGTATTTTTTTAACATGGAAACTTCGTAAGCCTTCACTTCTTTTAGTTCGCTGAGAGCTGATGAGGTTTCAGCATTATCAGCCATCAACGACATGTTGGCATGTCATTTAAAGTTGTCTAACGCTTCTTTGGCCAATTTTTGGTCTATATTCTATCCAACCTGATTTTCTCCTGACCAGGACTATCACTGAACACTACAAGATTCCTGAAATTTACTGAAAATATTTTCGTCTTCGGGATTTCCAACTTTTTAGCTAACCCGGGGGTTACACGAGATAGTACAGCTTGCATACAACTTGCATTGCCATACTTCTTGCACGTGTAATCTCTACTGCTATGCTGGCAGCTCAGCTTTCAGCGAACTTGCATGATGAAAAATTATGGCAGCTGATGTGATAGTAATTTGACATTATACGGTTTGCAAGATGACGGAAAAAAATGCTTGAGAGAAATTGATAAATTTATACTGGGAAAATGAGATTTTCTGCGATCATTTGCATTACATCACTCTACCAAGACCAACACCTTTCTCTTCATTTTTTCTTGGGTTTTTGTTATTCTGCTACTTCCGTTATTGCTATAATTTTTCAATATACGCAAGACTTTACGTCTAAATGACCTTTGTTAAATAAACTTGCATGCAAGATGATTAGATATCAAGCAAACTGCATTCTGCTGTTAAATTTAAAATCACGTTGGAAGGGAGGTTCATGCAAGCTGTACTACCTCGGGTAACCCCCAGATAAGCCTCCTTGAGACATATTCAGATTTTCCAATGTGTGGAAACAATTATTTTGTGACGTTCTTCTTGGCTGACTTCGATTTTCACTGTATAAGAACTTTGCACTTAAGTGCACAACTTTTTATAAATGTAATCTTATTAGCATTCCCTAACTATGTTAAGCTGATGATGAGTAATGGAAGGGCTTATTCTAAATCAATCCCTATAATTGTACGACATCTGCAATCTACATCTACAATCACATCGTGGACTATATTCCGTAGAGTGAGAAAAGAAGGCTGAACAATAATGACACTCAAATAGATCCTTGAGGACCCCATGCTTATTGGGTGGCTATGTTCAGAAAGGAAATTAGCTGGTCGTATGTCATTATTTAAAGAACTCGGCAACACCAACACTGAAATATTTGCATTGATTTTAGAGCTATCCGATACCCGAACAATGAATTTTTTACCACCCACAAATTGTTCTACATTTAAGACCTTAAAATAATTTGAAAATGATTGAATTCCAATATTACTCTTAAGTTTTTTGGTTTCATACTCTTAAATTTGTCGGTGAGTTATTTTGAATGCAAATGAATTCCACGGAGTCATCAATGGTGAGTGGTAAATATTCTCTGGGCTTGGATGTATTTCCTTAGAAAATATTGCAGCGCACAATAAGTTGAACCGGCTCAATTATTATTATTTCGAAATACACTCAAAATAACATATAACATTTTTCAATGGCTTTATATGTATATAGTGAATGTCAGAATGGCCCCATTATTTCTGAACACAAATTAATTACTGCTCAGAATTTATGGCATATCAGCGCACACTCTTGGATTAAGTTAGAAGAAATTGGAAAAATTTCCAAATCCAAACTTCAATGCATCACCAAAATTAAACTCGAACCTCTAAACTCGTATGGTTGCTATTCAAACACAAAGTTAGAAACGATTAGTTAAGGTAAGCCGCATTAAATCTTAGTTATAGCAGCCTTCCAATTTTTCCAATGAATTGCAGTGAACTTAATTGGCCCTATAGGTACTCGAATGGTGCAAGTAATACTTGATTTATAACACAAAATTTTACACTTCTAATGAATGGGACAAGTGCAAACACATCATATGTATCTAAGTAATTAATTTCATCAACAAAACCCACCACAAGGCGGTCCTAAACAGCCAAAAAAACCGTAGGGCGACAGTTGATTGCAGAAAGACGTGCGTAGTAGACATACTGAAGGCCACAATTTTAATTAATAATCATCCCTACACATTGTCATAGGATGTTGGCCTGAGTGACCTCTGGACAATGGAACACAACTGCCGCGCTCACACGGAAACCCCTTTGGGCAACGCTTTTTTGGTTCAATAATTTAATTGGCAAAAAAAGGCAAACATTCAGGAATAATGAAGCACGCAAGCACACATCTGACAGCCCATCCTGTGGGCGGAGTGTATAAACCGTTTAAGAGTATGAACAATGGAGTGCAAACGATCTGGCTCGGCTCTATCTCCTTTTAAATGTTACCAGGAAAAAGGTTTTTGTGAATTTTCCCACTGGCGGCTTATCTCCCGGGGATTGTTTTCATGTTGTCCTTTGTCGCTGAAATAGTGATGCAGCGCTATTTTATTATGGAAAAAAGGGGCCGCGTTGTTTTGAATGGAATGCCATGGGATGAATTCTCTCTTTTCGATAGGATTAAGCCAAATTAATGTATATACTCCAGGTGGAACCTGAAATTGGTTCTGAATATGTTTATTAAATTATTGATTATTGATAACTTTGAGACGTGTCACGGCAAACGCAATTAAATATATTGGTATTATGTTTATGTATGTGAACTGTGCATATTAGAGAAAAATAATGTTGAAAATCAATATACATATAGAAGCCTAGGTACTCTAGAATATGGGTTATTAATTGAAAAATGACAGGAAATAATTTGTTTAATATATTTCCAGTTAAAATGAAGAGTTGAAATATTAAAATTTCTCATGAAATTAATAAGGCATATTCAAAGAAAAATATATCTAGGTACTTATACCATATACGTAATACATGATTTACGATATATAAATGCCACAGCTAAGCTGCACCAAAATTGCTTCATTCGAAATTTAGTAATTTTGCTGCAATGTGTCTGACAAATTCCACACAAATAGATTTCATTTAAAAAAGTGAAATTCCGTAGATTATCTATCGCCTGTCTCTCTGATATGTGAAATATTGAGAAATCGTTTCATTATTAATTTTCAATAAATGTTATTACAAAAGTGTCGAAAAATAAAAGACTACTAATATATTATTTAAGGCAGAATTGTTTTCTGTTTAATAAAAGACTACTAATATATTATTTAAGGCAGAATTGTTTTCTGTTTAACCAAAAGGTCCTCGCAAAAATAAAAAGGACGACAATTTGTTACTGTCCTACGAAGAGGACGAATCAACTGGATGTCCAGTGATACAAAAAGGAAACCACTATTATTGTGAAGCCAGTTTGTTACCGGAAAATTTAGGGGTCACAACTCTGTAATAAATCGAGGGTCACCTCGCAACATATTTATGAGTGTTCTGTGTCCTACGTGTCCCCATTGAATGCTTTTCCATTGAAAAGGCAAAGTAAAGGGTGAAACGCAAGATGTAGCCTATGAAACTGGAAAATCTGTGAGTTATTAATTAACACATTAATTCTCAATTAGGTAGCATACAATTTAATTGTACATAGACATCTCGTTCGGTTTACTATTGCCAACAAGGGAAATAAGTTTTTTCGAAGCTTAGTCAATGGTGAGCTGGAAGGCAGAAGTTCTCCGGAAAAGAAACTCCAAAACCTTCTTCAGTCTTTCGGCCTACTTCTTGGAGGCAGTTTTCTCAACGAATCAAATTAGAGCAATCCAGAACGAGTTCCACAGGAAAATATTAGAAGAAAAGATTATCGAACTTCAATAGTCGCTCTTTGACTCAAGTGAGACAAGTTGTGCCGTTACCTACTGGAAAAATTTCACGTTGGAATAGCTAAACCAAATCTTGGAATAGATAAACATCAATTTTTGGCAAGTGCAAAGCTTAAATCAAAAGTTGGTCTAATACTGCAAAAGAATCAGGGTCGAAACACGAAGACTCGCAATGCATTAGATGAAACCTGCGGGACTATATACAACCTGCAGTTCTGATATCCTTCAGAGCTAGTCTGGCGATAAATATAAGGCCTCTAGAGAGGACAAAAGTGACCACCATTGCAGTAACGATTAATGAGGATGCCCGGTTTTCTCGTTAGTCATTTTGAAATTTAAAGGTAGACATTGTTTAACGTCCTTATGAACTAGTATTAATAGTCTTGGCTCAAAAGTAATAATATTAATAACAGAAAATAAACAAAAATAAAAAATTAAAGACTGACCTGACCCGGTGTTTAGAGTCGCTAAACTTCGAAGGAAGTTGGCAGACCGTACATTGTCTCTAGGAAGCGATTTGGGGCTAATCTTATACCGCCCACTAAGGCTACGGAAGTGCAAGGCCTTTGCAACAAATGGCTAACAGAAATTCACACTAGGACCAACGTGGTGGTGCGACACGTTTCCACAAGAAAATCAAGAATAGGAGTCATATTCAATTATTCCAACTGAATCTCCACCAAACAAAAGTTGCTTCGGATGCGCTTAGCTGGAAATTTATTTGAGATATATTGAAATAGCCTTCCAGCAAGAACCCTGAATTCATGGCTCCAAATAATAGGACTACTAATCAAATAGGAAGATCATAATACGAAGGAATGACGAAACCACACGATTGGTTTTTTATATTTATATAAAAAAATTACTTTATTCTAACTCCAGAATTCCAGGGACGTTCTGCAAAATCTTTTTCGCAAAGCGGACACTTATAGTTGAATAAATTTGTAAGCATTTCGTTCCCCCTTTTTATTTTCCACAGTTTTTATGATATTGATTTGAAACCTTCGGCAAAATATTAGAAACTCTTAAGTTCAAATGATACTGGGCTTAGATTTTTGAAAAAGATTTTGAGTTTTTTTTAAAAAATCAAAAACCTCAAAAAATAGTGTTATTTTCCTCTCCCCCCGAATAACTTTTTCATGTACACACCAATTTTTATTATTTTTCGTACATAGGTTTTCCAAACATATTTGTAAATGCTGGTGGAGCGGTTTTTTCAAATTTGTTAATATTTTTCATGTTATAATTACTTTCATAACATTAAGATTGAGACTCTTGTAACTTGAATAACATTTGTTGCTACACGATTATTTTAACACGATAATGAAGATTGAGGTGATTCTATTCAGTGGCCCGAAAAACTGGATTAGTCCCGAAAGTAGTTTATTTTATAAAAATCATTTTATAAACCTCTATCGTGATAAAAAGTAAATGATAAAATTGGTTTTTATTCATTTTAATTCTCAAAAGCTTTCCGAGATGGCGATAAGCTCCAGTAAAAAAGGCCAACAAATTTATCTTATGTGTCTCTAAAAATGAGTATCGATAACGGCGCGTCATAGCACAAGCACAGCCAAAACCCTCGAGAATACTTCCCAAGCCATGAAACAGAAACCTATATGTGTGCGTGCGTAGTCCGTTTTCAAAAATGTTCTATATTGATACATATGGAAAAGTGCAAAATATTGACTTTAGATATGCTATAGAGCCTAAACTACTATCCATAAAGGAAAATAGTCTTGTATTAATTTAAAGCTTGGTTCCTTACCTTCCCAAAGGCTACACTTCCTATATACCTTACTTAACAAAATATTAAAATAGTTTTGATTACAAAGTAATCTTACCATTTTACGCTCAACACCTCTCTGCTGAGTGATAATTGCACGTGTGTATGTGCAGCCGTAGTCCGAATCTGTAGGCAGCTACATTCGATATCATCAGCCCACGCCATCCATGACTGCACAGCGACATTTCAATGATTACTCAGCTGAGAATTTTTGTTTGAGAAATCGTAGTAATTTGGTTAAGATAATTTTTTTTAAATAATTTTGTTAGGAAAGGTATGAAAATTTTATTACGGTTCGGAAGATAAGAAAGCAAGCTCAAGATTATCAGAACACCATTTTTCTGTATGAATAGTAGTTTAGGGCGGAGGAGCTATTCAAATCAAACTTTTGTCAACTTTACATAAGAACACTGCAAATATTTTAGAATGTAAGGACTACGTTGGGCCTCGCATGTGTAGGGAGGGAGTCTGTTTCATGGCTTGTGAAGTATTCTCGAGGGTTTTGGCACAGCCCGTCTGCTGCTAGCTGTGTGTGCAACTTTGTTGTTGGAGTGGAGAGAAAAGGGAGAATATTTGTTAATATTTTCCGTTTATGGTTTAGTTAAAAAGAGACGGAAGATATTTATTTAGAATATAAGCCGAGGGAAAATTATTTTTAATTTTTTTCTCTTTTCATATTTTTATTGCATATTTTGTTTGAGATTGTAAATTTGTTTTATAATCCATGCAAATACTCGGTTTTTTCGCTCTAGGTGTATTCTGCAAATAATTAAAGTTATCAATTGGGTACATTCTATATGGAAATATGTATGCGCATCATTTTGAATAGTAATTGAGTGATTCCTGGAACAGCCTGTACATTACATATATAGAAGGCAAGGGATGTTATATTTCAAAGGCTGTATGGAAAGCGATAATAAAATTACAAAAACAGTTCAATGGAATTTCGAACAACAACAAAATAATACTCTTCGGTTTGAATATGGCAGACATGTTTCCCAGAGAAAATAAAGAAGAAAAATGTTTGCCATGTCAATACAGCATTGATTATGTACTGCTGCTAGGTCAAGATACTTATATACAGCGAGTACTGCTTCTGCGTGTGGCACTAAATCGAAAGCTTTGTACGAAAGCTCACGCTACTACTACATAGTTAAATGGAAGCTCGGAATCGAGAGCTTTATTTTCTGCCATTCGGCCTTAACAAATGGAATTTATATATGTACTAGGCGAGCCCGGAGTTGCCCGGTGAGAATGTAGATGCCTAAATGGGTGGGGGTTGGAGTACTCTAACGTTACACTGCGTGCCTGTGTGTGGGCGTGCTCGCGCGCGACTTACGTATCTATATTTCTTGGCAAATAAAGATATAAGAAAACATAAAATTATAAAGAATTAAAAAATCAATAAATGAAACACAATCCTTTATTTGGGGAAAGAGATATGTATACTTTTAATCAAACAAAATTAATTCGCGAACAACTCTTCAGAGTGTTTTCTAAATCAAACCGGTCTTAAGACTAAATTTTTCATTTACATTTTTACCGTACAATAATTATTCGTCAAAAAAGCTGAGATTATCTTTCGGGTTCTCAGGCGGAGGAGTTAGTTCAAATCACGTTGCAAGTATACATGAAATTTGTAATCTTATATGCTTGACAGTTTTATTTTTGCCAAGGTGAAAAGTCTTGGTTACTGTTTGTACTATTTGCTTCGTTAGTAATGTTTTGTGCGATTTTGAGCTTTGGGGATGTAACTCGCGCGCGCATGCGTTTGTTTTAGTGTGGGCGTGTGTGTTGTAGCGCGTATGGGGGTGCGTTTATATGTGTGGTACAATATAGCTATCTGCGTGGATGCGTTCTCAGGCAGTAAAAAACGAAAATTTTCGTATGATCGATTGGTACCATTTTCGAACTTAAATTTGTATTTTTTTAAAAAGGATAGTGTACAAAATTTCAGCTCTCTACGTCGACGCATGGGGCAGTGTCCAAATATATAGTGAAAAACAAAAATTTGTAGGGCAATACCAAAAAGGAGTCGCACTTTTGAACTTGTATTGGCAATTTAAATTTGAGCTCTTTACGTCGAGATAAACTTTACGCTTATCCTAACTGCATAGCTTAATTATTAGTTGTAGCTTATGGAATGTATGGTGAGTAGGGTCAAAAGAATAGAAGTTTGGAACAAATATGAACAATGCTCTGTCTGAATACAATAATGAATTGAAACGATTCAACTGAACTTAAAGAAATTTCTTCGAAGATATTGATAGAGACAATAGTAATATTATTATTATAAACTCCTTTTTCCTGCTTCAACTATAGTAGAGAACAATGATGCAGAGTTAGGTATTTAGTGTAGAATTTCAAATTGTGAGAAAATCCATGCGCCTTCAGATATTTCAAGCCATTCGAATCGGTGCTGATGGCATCTTTTATATCCCAGTATGGAGGGTGATCATGTATTCAACCCAGCTTTTGCCGACCTACCAGTCTAGCTTCCGTCTTCTTTAAATGTATAGAAAAAGTCCTAGGTATTCACATCAGGATTAGAGTACCCAAAAATTGCCTATCAAGTGGTTAGGTGTACCGACCACACAGTTTTCTTACATATTAGGGTACTTTCGACAATGTTTTAAATCTGTAGCAAATACAGCGACTGAAAGAACTCTCACTGGTCGAAAATGAGATGAAACCAATTCTTAGCATAATAATAACATAATAACCTAGAATTTCTAAATCTTTTACTCATATATTAATATCAACCTTATACTCTTGTTTTAAATGCTAAAAAACTTACATTCTTACTGAGTATTTTTATGAAATTTCAACTTTCAAAGAGTTATACTCTCAAAAAATTTCCCATATGAGTACCTGGTAAAGGGTAAGCTATTGTATTTAAGTATAAAACTACTTACAAGCATGCTCTTATGATAAAGTGATAAACTGCTCTGTATCTTCTGCCGTAAGTCGAAATTGTCGTAAGTCGAATTTAACTAAAAATTAATAAATATAATTATAATAGGAGGGTGAGGGTGCGATAGGAGAACATGCTTTAGGAGTTAAACAAAGATGGTTCCTTTATTCAAAAATTAGCCAAAATATGAATCAAATAAAATTAAAAACAAGTAAAAACAGCTAGAATTGGTCTAAGACCAATTCTTATGATACACTAGATGAATGCCCGTATGTAATTTCGTATGGCCACCCATCGGTGCAAGTTTGATTTTTGAAGTGGTTTTCTAACCAATTTCATTGTATTTCATACTCTCAAGAACTTATCAGCACAATAAAAACGTCTAGGACTGTTCATTTTTACAGTATACGTAAAAGACCTAAAGTTGTATATGGCAACATCAAAAACGGGTTGACCTATTTAGACCATTTCTGAAGTTTTATTTACTATTACTATGAAAACACTATGCACAAAATTTCAGCTCTCTACATCGATGCGTTCTCAGGTAGTGTTCAAATATATAGAAAAAAACGTAATTTTTGTATGGCAACCCTACGAAGGAGTTACCCATTTACGAACTTAAACTTACCTTTTTTTTTTGAAAACTCGTGTGCAAAATGTCAGTACAATAAGTGAACGCGTTCTCGAGTTATCGCGAGGACGGACAGACGGACGTACAGACGGCCGGACGGACAGACGGACGGACAGACGGACGGATATGCAAAAATCAAAATAACTTTTAATATTATACGCGGGTATTAGAAACGGAATGACAAACTTAGTATACCCTCTAGATTTCAAATAGGGTTTAAAAGAACATAAGCTGCTATGGTATAAAGAAATTCATTGAACTAGCAAAGAAAACACGCACGGCTCGATACTGGATCTGTCTCTCCCGGCAGACTCTCTCAGACTATCCTTTCCACCTATACCTGTGTGTGTTCGGTGGGTAGGCGTGAGTGCTGCCATCGCACACGTATATAAAAATTAATAGCTGTTATTTCTGATTTGTGCAATTGTTTACTACATTTTAGAATCTAGTAAATAATTACATACATACATAGTAGTATACAGATAAGACTCCAGGAAATAACATCCAATGAAATAACGGCCAAAAGCGATAAGTGAATTAAGACCCTGTTGGGATCATCAAACGACTGAAATGAAATTCAACACTTTAATTCCGATACCTAATGCATGCAACATTTAAAATAGTCCCAGGTATTTGATAAGCCCAACAGATATTTCGAAGAGGTATTTGATAAAGGCATAAATGTATGCGTGTAAATTAAATTTCACAAATATTGATATTTGATTTAAAGTAAGAACTCAGTCGCGCGGGTGGGCGCAGGCAACAATCAAATTGAATGGGATATTTTATCTTTTTTTACCTTATTTTCTTTATATTGATGGGAAAAATGTCCGAGATAGTTTATACCATAGATGGCACAAGAACTTGATGTCGCATGCAGTATCAAAAAAGTATACAAAATTTATATGGCTGAATGATCCACTCCGGAATGGACCAAAACATTTGAAATGTTGTGTATGTCGAGTGATTCATATTTTTTCGAATCTGAAGTGTTGAGGAAGTTGATCAAATGTAATCAAAACTGCTATTATAAAAACATTTGCTTTCGGCATGCTCTAAAACGTCTTAAGTTCCATTTCACAATCTGTATATATGCCATGCCACATCTAGTTCTTGTGAGATCTGTGTTTATACGCATCTTTTCACATATATTGAAAAAAATATTTTTCACTTGGACCCTTCTACTTTTATGACGGACTTCGAAATTGATATGCGAAAAGCCATATAAAAGGTTTTTCCTACTGCAAAGCATAGAGGCAGTTGGTTCCATTTCTGTTATAATTATAAATATTGTTGGACAATACTTCCATCATTTTCTCAAATTATTTTTGGGCATTATTTTATCAGAATCAATTTTGTTTCTTGGGCTTTATTTCATTTACGAATTTTGGATTTTAAATCATTGTGAAATAACGCCCAAACGCAATATGTGAAATAACACCGAACATTTTTGGACATTATTCCACATTTAACACGTTCAAATTTATATGAAACTTTTGGGTCTTATTTCACTTAAACCTTTTGGGCGTTATATCCTGTAGCCTATAGATAAGCATTATGCTGGATTATCGTCATCATCTGTGCTGCTGATATTAATTGCTGACTCCTGAGTTTTATCAGCGAGTATAGTAGTACTGTTTTTTGTTTTTTTTTTTATAAATCAGTCTAACTCTGTTTCTTTTCCTAATAAATTTTACCATAACGGGCAAGTGTGTGGTGAACGTTGCGTTGTAACTTCGAAAATCAATCGCTGTCTGAGTCCATTATTTTAATTTTTTGAAATACCTCATTGATTTGGCTAAAAACTGATGCAGTTCTTCGTGTTCATCCAGTTCTTTCAGCTCCATTAAATTTCTAACTGCAACTGGTTGTTCCTCAATCAGGCCTTGGTTTCCGAGGTTCTTCCTATTATTTTCCCAAAGTTGATTTAAATTTTCATTATCAACTTCCACATTTAATTGTTGAGTAAATTGTACAAAATTAATTACTTCTCCTATTTCCTTTTCCCTATTAAAGTTCATATTGTCATTAAAACTTTCTATAAGTTCGATCCATATGCCGTTCATACATTTCGCTGTTACATTGAACCATCCTTCTAATATATTTGTTACTGCATGTAAAATGTAATAATTTTTCCAAAAGTCTCTCAATGTGTGATCTTAATCAGGTCCCGTAATTTCTTGGGCAAAAGTGATTCTTAAATAATGCACTTTGAAAGTTATCAATACACCTTTGATCCATTGGCTGTAGTATGCTTCTGGTATTAGGTGGTAAATAAGACAGTTTTATGTTTGGATGGGAATTTCCTATGTATGGAGGTTGACCTGGAGCTGCATCGAAGCAGTTTAAACCAGTCTTCAAAAAGGTATTATGTCATCCATGCCTTCTTATTGCCACAATAATGTAGTGGTAATTTATCCTTACTCATTCCCTTGAAGGTTCTTGGGTTTTGGGAATGATATATCAATAATGGCTTCAATTTATAACCAGTGACATTTCGAGCCAACGAAAGGGTAGCACGATTTTTAAATGCTTCAAAACCAGGCATATATTTACAATCTTTTTTTTGAATTTATGTCCGTTCTGGCTTTTCTTTTCCCTTGTAACGCGGATTCATCCATATTAAGAATTGTCCTTGAAGATTTCGGCAGCCTGCGAACCTGCTCTTGCTGCTTC
Organism: Dioctria linearis; assembly: GCA_963930735.1. Classification (NCBI taxonomy): domain Eukaryota; kingdom Metazoa; phylum Arthropoda; class Insecta; order Diptera; family Asilidae; genus Dioctria; species Dioctria linearis. The sequence goes on along the minus strand of OZ005741.1, from coordinate 197,250,743 downwards.
TGCACAAATATTCACATTATGGACGTTTTCACGTTTTTTAGTTAGTTAGTTAGTTTGGATGGTCATGAGACTTAGTGGAATATTCTTTTGTAATAAATTTTCCCTCCAAGCTTCTAAACATTTTTCCATTCAATGTATGTGACCATTTTCTTTATTTATGATGATGGGGTATTTCACTGATGCCGATCTTCTTACTGGTTCACGAAGTCGGTCTTTGTCATTTATTATAGTGGAAACGGTTGAATGCATTAATTTGACATTGTTTTGCAAAACTTACGCTCTCCCATGATGAGTGTGTACGACACGTTGCGGTAGTGACGTAGTATCGGTACGATATTTGTCCCGTCGATGGCACCGCATAGAACTCCCTCACGGACTAAATCAGCAAAATTTCGGGACAAAATTCACTAGTCAACCCGGTAAATGCCGCTTATCGGCTGATAAGATATACAGCAATGCTGCATACCGAAAACTTGTTGCATCTAAAACCGTGCTGTGCAGAACCATGTGTTGGTACTGATGCTGCAAGTTTATCCAGTCAATGTCGTATCAATATCGTACCGACCCATCAGGGAAGAGCTTTATGCTGCTTTATTCATTTTATTTTCATCTCTAGGTCTTTCCTTTTCTATCACTGGTCTTACAAGCCATTTTAGGACTAAAATATCACAAATCAATGTAAAATAAAGAAGAACCTTTTCCCCAAAGGATTAAACCTTCTCCATAAAGAATTAAACAAAATCCACAAACAATAAAACTAAATTCATATACAATCACACCAATGATTTTTTTATTTGTTTTATAAATTTGTAAATTGTTTTTCTTTAGTGAAGTGGTTCGCCACGCGATGCATCATTCCTCATTATTTTCATTACGAAATTTTCAACATCTGTTGCATTTATGTCCCTAACGCTACTTTCTATAACGGAAGTAAGGTTGTCCTCAAAAGATGTATCTGCGAGAATTCTCCTCGCAGCTCCTTTAATTTTTGAAAATTCTTCCTTTTTTGGATTGAGCATAGGTGAATATGGTGGAAGTAATTGATATCGCAATTTATTATCGGTGGCAACAACCTGTCTTGTGTATCGCGGCATTATCCATTATTTACCAGAATCTTCTATATGCGAAGTTTTACCTATAAGCTCTATGAGGAATGAACAAAACAGATAAAACAATCTTTGGTTTAATTGTTTATGAATTTAGTTATAATTCCATGTGGAAAAGGTTTAATTATTTCTGGAGAAGGTTTAATTAATTCTGAAAATGCTATATAACAGGACAATTTTCCGCCTTACAGAAGTATACGCGAAAGGGTAGCTAACTTCAGAACAAAACTAACGCTGACGGTATCAACTGCAGAAGTGCGCAATCAATTGCCAGAAGCGTCCAGTATATATTTATATGTATATGTAATATATTTGACAAAAATTAGAAAAATATTATAAATTTTTGTAATTTTTGTACCCTAGATGAAATCTATGGGCTATACTAAGTTTGTCATTCCGTTTGTAACGCACAGAAATAATGATGGTAGAGCAAAATGGATTGGACACCTACGCATAATATTTAAAGTTATTTTGATTTGTGCATGTCCGTCTGTCCGTGCGCGCCGTAACTCGAGAGCGCGTTCACTTAGAAAGCAAATTTTGTACATGTACTTTAAAAAAAAAGTAAAATCAAGTTCGAAAATGATGGCAAAATCGGGCAACTCCTTTGTGGGGTTGCCATACAAAAATTTCGGTTTCCACTACATATTTGTACACAGCCTGAGAACGCGTCGACATAGAGAGCTGAGATTTGGTACATGGTGTTTTTAAAGTAATAGCAAATAAAATTTAAAAATTTCTTATAACCAGAATTTTATTCTCATAAGAAAACCATAGTCAAAAGCGGCCATATTTTCCTTTAATATGCAGGTCTTTTAGTAAAATAGAATTCCACAAGTGTATCTAATATACGCAATTTAATGTATACAAAATATTACTTTTTTTCAGAAAATAATTGCTTTTAGATGAATTTGAACCAAATTATGGAGCAATTATTTTCCTTCGTTGTTATTAATTAATTAATTATGAAGTGCTTTACTTTTTTCGAAGTAAAATTATTACTATACTTGCGTACTATTATTACCAACAAAGTTTCAATCGCTATAAAATATTTGCTTATAGGTTTTGTTACGAGCAGGAGAAAAAGGACAAGCGACATTTACACACTCCGCGTGGAAGTATGGACATAAAAAAATTTCCGAGAATCGTATTACAAAAAGGGCAAGCGACATCTTTAGGTTCGGAGTATCGATGTTTCGAGAAGGGAATATTCAGGAAGGTTCTAGAATAATTTATAGAGTATAAATACCGCGTTTCTCACAGCCAGAAAGCGAGTGAACGAAGTAAACTATTTGGATTGCGTTAATTAGAGAAGTACAGTACTAGCGAAAACTAAAGCAGAGTTGATTTGAAAATTGTTTTTGATTGTTATAAAAGTAAGAAGTAAAGTTAAATAAAGGAAGAGCTTGTGAATAATATATGAAATATTGTGTTTTGAATAAGGAACAAAGGTCCCGCTCGTAACAACCGGTGTCAGAAGTGAAACCAATTCGAGAAATGAAGTAAGTGGTAGCATTTGACTTAAAACAAAGTGTGCTTAATTTTGTGAAATTGAAAGAAATCTTGTAGAAGATAATCTAAAGCAATGGGAAGCAAGCTGGAGGAGCTTCGCGTACAAGATTTGAAAGTGGAGTTGGGGAAGCCGTCGTTACAAACGGTAGACACAAAGAATGTTCTAGTCGAGCGAGACAGGCTTTGGAAATAGAAGGAACGTATCCTGAGACATTTATTTTCGAAGACATTTCGCAAGAACCTGAAGCCGAAGAAAAGTCTGCGATTGATCATGGAACATCTTTTGGGTACTTCAGTTAGTAAATTGGAGCTTTTAGCCCTGCTGATGAAGAATGCTCTTGAGGAACAAAAGCAATCTCTCTTGGAGAAGCAAAAGGATGCTTTTCAGGAACAGAAGAGTGCTCTTGAAGAACAAAAGAACTCTCTGTAATCCCTTTTAGATAACAAACGAAATTCTCTGCAAGCATGTTTAGAAGAACAAAAGAAATCTGTGGAAACCCGTCTAGACAAAAAACAGAAAATTAGTTTGGGGAACAAAATAATTCTCTGGGAATCCTGTTGGGATGAACAAAAGAATTCTCTGTAGAATTGTTTAGAAATTTGTTTGGAGGAACAGAAAAATTTTCTGAGAAATTCATTAGACAAGCAAAATGTGAAAATTGAAGAAATCCAGCTGCTTTCCCTTACTTTCAATCCCATCCATAGTTTCGCAGATGACAGTACTCTTGATTTCGCTTACTCCTTTGACACTCTTGCGGAATCCAGGGGGAATGCCGCATGTGTTAAACGAGATTGCATGACTAGATCATTGAATAACGATCTTAACAGTATCCTCGCTTGGGGCAAAGCGAATCGCGTCGAATTCAATGCATCTAAGACTCAAAGCTGTCTCATCTCATTAAAACAAGATCATAACTTAACCACACCCGTTTCTTTTGATGGAGCATTAATTTCTGATTCACCGTCACTAAGCATTCTTGGCATTAATATTTCCAGTAAGTTAAACTGGACAGATCACATCTTCTCTGTTGCCAAAGAAGCATCGAAATGTCTTGGATTTCTGAAAAGGTGTAAGAAATATTTCAGCCCGTCAAATCTAGCGCTCCTCTACAAGTCCTATATTAGACCTAGAATGGAATACAACTCCCATATATGGGCCGGGGCTGGTCGCACAGCCTTAGCTTCATTGGATATTGTCCAAAAGAGAGCCTTCAAGCTCATTGGCGATTTGGCAATAACTTGTCATATCGACTCACTCGAGCACCGCCGCAATGTTGGATGCCTTTCGCTCCTTTATCGCTATATGCATGGTCAATGTTCTGATGAAATCTCTAGTCTGATCCCTTGTAGAATGATTCCTGCACGCAATACTCGCGCTGCAAACCGCGCACATCCTTTAACCCTTCAAATTACTTTCGGCCGTACAGTAAAATTCCGAGATGCTTTTTTATCCCGAACAGTGCGAATGTGGAACAGCTTACCATCTTCTGTTTTTCCCCCGGCATACAATCTGCGGAAGTTTAAGGGCGACACACATCGGCACCTCCGCCACTCTCCTCACATCTCCTAATCCTTTCCCTATCTCCTTCCTGCCATGCTGTGCTTTGCATCATAGGGTATCCCCTAAGCTTGGCTTAATAATAAAAAAAAAAAAAAAAAAAAAGGAAGTGTTCAAAGTTCAACAACAAATGTCGGTAGCTCAGGAACAGGTAGGTAGCTTTGATAGGTAGGTAGCTTAGCTAGGTATTTAGCTTAGCATAGGTAGGTAGGTGGATTAGCTAGGTAGGTAGCTTAGCTTGGTAGCTACAATAAAATGTCAGAATTTGAGATATTTGGTGCAAGCAGAATGAGACTTCTAATATTTGTTGGACAAAATTTGTGGCATATTTTCAAGAGACAATTCGGGGCATTTTCCGAAGTAAGTGGATGGAACGACGCAGAGAAAGCTACAGCTCTCGTATTAGCACTTCGAGGTCCTGCGTCAGAGCTATTACAAACTATACCAATTGAAAGGCAGCGTGATTATAATTCATTAGCGCAGGCAATAGAATTACGTTATGGAGATGAACACATACAGCAGAGCACGGGATTTAAAAGTATGGCGAATCACTACAACAACTGCAAGCTATTTTGGAAAGATAAGTTTATTTTTCGTACTCTGTGGTAAATGCTGGTTTCCTTAATGAAGGGGCAACAGGGGCATTTGTGAACGCTATTGCAGATCAAAATTTTCAACAAGCGCTGAGGCTAGCAGGAAGGAAGTCAAGAGCAGATAGTGCTGAAGCTAGCAGGAAAGAAGTCAAGAGCAGAAGCGCTAGCGAATGCTTTAGCATATGAATCTGCCTGACAAACTTCTCGGAATGTAGGTCGAGTGAGAGAAATGTATTTGCAGCAGAATGCAGTCATCAAAGAGCACTCCTTCCCTTGGTATCCTTCGAGGCTGGAATTTTAATGACCGGGACATCTTCAAAGGGACTGCTAAAAGCGCCGACGAGTGGAATATCTAGAAAAGAGTAGAGTGGTATTGCAAAGTTGTCGAGCTGGGCAGAAGACTTGCAAAAGAATGCTGTGATTACTGAACACCCCTTCACGTGGTGTTCTTCGATACTGGAATTGTCATAAATTGGGGCACCATGAAAGTGACGGCAAGAAACTCCGTCGAAGGGAATCAACAGGAACGGAAGGGAGAGAAGAATGCCAAAGGTGGCGAGCTACGGAACAACCTATTCGTAGAGAGACTAGACTTCAACCTTATGGCTTTGTGATCAAACACAAGAAGGGACATATCCACGGAAAGGCAGAAGCACTTGTACTTGAACCTGAATGTAAACACTGTGGCCGGGAGAAAGAAAATGAGACAACAGCTACTGTTTTTGCCACATAAATTCATATAAATTTCTTGATCCATAACCTTATTTCGATCCACAATCAAGCCCCTACAAATATAACAAAAGGGAACACAAAGTATCATTTCCCTGCTGATGCTCAAATACTTATCGAATCATTGCACCCTATGTGCTGCCTGTAGCCGTTAGAGAGCTACATATTAGCTTATAACCTATTCTTAAATTCTAATATAGGTATCGTCTACTTTCGGTATAACCTGAAGATGTTATGAGTTAATAACCCCAAGGGCTACAGACAGCACATAGAGTGTAATTCACAGTTTACGGTTTTTATAAAAAAAAGTTATGTTAACCACCTTTCTGCAAAAAAAATACAGGTCAAATTAAAAAAAAGGTAAGAAAATCCGAAATTTTTAGTTTAGATCAAAATAAATCTTGAGAGGAGAGAGGATTGAGCTGATTAAGTAGTCGTTGGAAACAGGTGCGTATCCAGACCTCCAGCCTAGGGGGCTCGCAAGGTCACAACTAAAATGTTCTAGGGGGAGGAAAAAGGCGGAAGAAGTCGCTCTTAAATTTTTTTTAATCATATTTACGTTATATCACAAATTCCAATTTTCGGTTTGATTTGGAAAACCTATCGATAATATTATCCAATCAATGTCGATCTCAGGGTGGACATTAAGAACTCATAACCAGATACGCCTTGTCGTGCAGAGATTATAGAAATAGATGCTGTCGCAACCGATTCTGTCACGGGTACAGTAATTGACTGAAAGTGAGCTTGCAGCTTGTGTCACATTAAAAGGAACGGGAGTAGCGGTGCATTATATGTGACTGACTATTTCTTTTGATGGGAACTTAAGAGATCTTGCTTTCTTCTGAAAAAAGTTGCCAATGGTCTTAAAAGTCTTCCGCTTTACACTTTCGCTACTATTTCTTCCGCCATCCCTATCTAATGTAGCAAGTTTATCCTTCTTCTACAAATTAAAACTAAACGTGAAATTAATTTAAACAACACTACTTGAATTAATACGAAAGTGCCAGTAAAGCAACGACAACTACCGCAGAGGAAAGCGAATGATTTTATTTTTATAGTTTTGCGTAAAAATTCTGAAGAAAGAATGTAGAATCAATTTTAACGGGACTCGAATCAATCCAACTGTATAAAAATTCGAAATAAAAATGTTCAAGTAAATTTCTAAGAACAAAACGTATGATTGCCAATGTTCATAAATATCTTTAGCGACCAAGACCAGCCAAGGCACCTGAATCAATGTTAGTCTTTGGAACCGTGGTCCAATATTGCATGAAAAATCTAAGGAAAAAATGTCAAATCTTTCTAAGAAAACTGAATGCTTCTGGCCTTGTTCGAAAAAAGTGAACCACCAGAATCCATCCACCAATTCGTTTGAACCGTTGTCGGTGAATAGTTAATTATTAAAATTCTTAAGAACAACAATTTGTAAGTATGTTTCTAAGAAAAATTTAATGCTTCCCTAGGATCGTAAAACTCAGGCTTGAATCATTGTCGCTATGAAAAATCAACGGGTGGCTATACATTGATGATTGTATGCAACTAGGGTTCTACTGGAAGAACCGTAAATTAAAACCCGTTAAGACAGTTTTTATGCTTCTGTTGCGAGCTGCGCACCAAATTGTGCTGTCATCGATTTTATGTCGGAAATTCAGATAGGTAAAAAAAAAAATTTGTGAACGCTGACCAATTTCTTAAAACTGGCTTCCCACGTCGCGTTTTTTCACGAGCCACGCCGCGCGATCACTAGCCAACGCCGTGGGAAGGGTCCGATTGGAGGTGGCGCGAGCTCGCCTGTGCTAACTCGTTCGATCCATTTCGAGTGACTCGGCTCGTGAAACCACGCGCCGTGGGAAACACACTTTCAAACTTTCAAATCTCGAAATTGTGTGCTTTTTCATCTATAGGAGTAATAGGTCCAACCAAAATATAAAAGTATCACAATAACGGGGCTGCTAAGCATTGTGTGCCTTTTTCTAAACAATCCAGCACCAAACTAAAAAAATTAAAATTTTTTTATCGAGGTGAGTACTGTCACCTCCTGCTCTACTGACATTCTAAGGGGAAAGACCCTGTATAAAACACAAGAAAATTCTAAAAAGATAGTACACGTTGTAAAGACGAAAAGCTACGAGCGAATTACTAATCAAAAGAAGACAAATAAGCGCCCAACCCAGCGCCAGCTGTCGCTGCAGGTTGGAAATGTGCGTTATAGCACCAGCATTAATCACTGGCGTCAGCTACGCATTATCTGTGTTCTTTTGTGTCCGCAGAACAGTTCGGAACAAAAGATACACAAAAGAATGCCTCATACATTTTCATAGAAAGATTTAAATGAAGCGAGCAATACAAACAGTTCGCTTCAATCGACAAAATAATTTGTTCTCTCAAGTATATGGCTAGAACAAGGTACACAAAAGAACACAGCTATTGTGTCCATACCATACGAAAGTCGTCCTGTTAAACTTTTACAACTCACTCTACAGTCCAGCGCCACATTCAATTAACCGCGAAGGTGAGGTGGTGTTTTGGTGGAGGGGTTATGACCCCCCGTGAACCTTCGTCTGTATATACGCTGTAATTTTTAGGATGCAGAGCGTTTTGTGAAGAGCTAGCGTTTTTCTTAATCATTCTGTAACTCCGAAATGGTTGATATGGACCTGCCCTGTAATACAATTTTTTGTTTGCTAGGTGAATACCACCTTCTGCTCTATGGACCACCTAGTTTGAAACACCCTGTATTGACATTTTTGTGTTTCCGTGAGAAATATAGAAGCTTATCCATTCGCTTTTATTTTGTCTTCGAACAGTACCAACGTATTATAGGAGCTAAAATTAATCTTAGTAAAAATCCTTTATGTGGAAGCATTCCAAAGAGTGCTTCACCAAATGGTTTCCTTGATTCTCCAGCTATGGGTATGTAGATGCGTTGTGAGGCGTCAGCATTAGAGATCATGTATATACCTTTCGGTCATCCAATTGCTTTTTCTTCATGTTTGGTCGCATGATCTAATCTCTATGATTCAGATCTGGACAAAATCAAGCCCTCAAATTATAATTCAATTGCATTTAATATTAACCCAGTGTTCAGTAATGTCAAATCTTCGAGCAGACTACGACGTACACTCACATCTACTGACGGCAAAAGACAATATAGAAATTCTGGATTCAATTTTAGACATTGAATGTGCATTTGATAGAATTAATTCGAAAAAGATTAGTACCAGGGAAGATTGGTAAAAGAATAATAGCGCCGTGATTACCTAATGAAAAACCAGCGGTACATGCCCGTCAGAGTCCGTTTTAGCCTATGTAGAATATATTTGTCTCTACCATCAAACTTGTAATCTGCAAAATCTATTTAATAAGGATCATCTGCGTAGTTGGACCACACTTATCAGAACATTAAAAATTATATATAATTGAAAACTGTACCTATTCTTTATTCTCTCTATATATAGCTCTAGCTTTACCGACATCAAAAAATTGGTTAAAAGTAAAACTTACTCATACTCTCATCTTCACTATAACCAAAATCGGACTTAAAGGCTTTATACGTGTAAAGTCTTGGGTGAAATTCGTATCATTTCAGGATAACCTTTCTTAAAAATAGCGACAAGGCTGTTCTTTAGAGCTTCACAAACTAACTAGAATAGATAAGAGCATAAATAATGCTGGGATTCTTGGAGCTACAGTTTTAAATTTAATTATTTATGTAACAATGAGTAGATAAAAGTTATTAACAAAAAAAAAATATAATAAGGATCGATCTATACTATTTCTTGACGAAGTAATGAAAAATCTACATATTTATTAAATATATTAAAAATTCGTACACATTTATTAACGCATTCAAGTTAGTTCTATGAGAGGAAGCATAAAGATATGAGTTCAACAGTACCAGAAGATTAGAAAAATTTATAGCTGAAAAGAGAAACTTTTTAACGAATAAAGCACATTGAATGTCACGTCTATAGATCAGTTTAGGCAAACTCAACAATAAACGTCTTGATTCATATGTAGGTGAAGATAACTTAAGATAATAAAAAAATACAAAACAAGTAATGCCTTTTCCGCTGACTCGAGCCTATTAATATGGTTTTGATAATAAAGAAACCAAATTATACAAGCATACTACGAATATAGACCCGATCAAAGGCCTTAGAAAAATCTGTGTAGATACAATTATGCAACCTGAAACCTTTCCTCAATGGAATTAATGCAAGAGTTTAGAAAACAATGCTAGATATATATATGGTAGGATATAGCGCTGGTGTTGTCCCAAATGTGACCGTAGTCAAGGCATAATCTTTCAACAGTTCATTTGGGGTATTTCTCCAAACTATTCTCTGGAAATTTTGGTATTGAGGTACCATCTGGATCATTCTCTACATTTTTTCTGTATCTGCTGTAAAAGCGAACTTGTACAGACGCCATCTTAGTAAGGTAGTCCAAAGTGTTGGTTGGATTATTGTAGGTCCCACTAGCAGTTGCTCATTTAATGATTTGCCTTTTGACGTACCAGAGGGTAGACGTTTTGTTGTGTCTTTGTACAAGCTTTGACACAGTTGATCTTCGTGTGACAATGTTGTTCGGATGGTGCATTCTTCGTGCTCCCAAAATTTTCTGAACTGATTATCCCACTCAGTATTTATTGTAGTGTGGGTGGATAACACACTTTTGGTACTGCTCCAACCAGAATCCAGCCAAATTCTGCATTTTGGGCTGTTGGCGAATTACCAGGTCCTCTTTTTGTTCCATTTTTAATAATGGCGGCGTAGATGTCTGTTCCAAGCAGAACATCGATTTCTCCTGGAATTAAGAAAGTGGGGTCTGCTAAAGTGAGATTGGTGATGTGTTTCCAGTTTGACACTGCAATAGTCTGGGCTGGCAATAGTTCGGTAATTTTTTTGATAATGACCATTTTGCTCTCAATTTTCAATTTGGGGTATAAGGAGTTAATTGTGACAGTTGCTTGCTTTACTGCAGTATTAGTGGGTGTTGTGCCAAGTCCAATTAGTTGATGTGTGATCGGCGATCCTTTAAGCTGTAATCGCTTAAGGGCTCTTTCGGTCATAATGGACACTTGTGACCCAGAATCTATCAATGCTCGGAATGTCATTGTGATTCCGGATGGTGCTATAATATTAATCATGGCTGTAGAAAGAAGAGCCTTTTTCAAGTTTGAGGTTAGAAAATTTTGAGCTTGCAGTTCATTACTTCTATCGGTTGGTGTTTCCATATTGGAATTTTGGGAGAGCTGAATAGGTGACTTTGTAACCGAATGATATTGCTCGTAATGAAGTAATGAGTTATGATTTTTCTTGCAATGATAGCACTTCTTCCTGCTGGTGCAATTTGATGTTGAATGGTTGGGTGATAAGCAGTTTTTGCATAAATGCTTATTTAGACAACTTCGTATCATTGTCGGGTGGTCAGAGCTCTAAAGGTTGGACAATGAAATATGATATGGTTTTTGTTGTAGGGGGTGTATACGTGTTGAACTCTTAGAATTGCTCAAGAGTCCATATATTGGTTTAGGTGAGATAGATTTTCTTTGTATCGTGTTCGTCAATGTATTTTCATTTCCTATCATTTCCAGAGTTGGGAAACGAGACTCTAAGAATTTTTTCAGTGTATTTAATTCTGGTAAATCAGTGCTACTATGTAAGCTCTGTTCCCATAATTGATGCGTATCTGAGTGTAGTTTCTGTACAGTCAAATATAAAATTATCGGATCCCCATTGATTGTTTCTACTTCTAAATTTTGTAATGCTAAAAGTGCTTTTGTTATATTATCTAATAGCCTTTTAATACTTTCGGGGGTATCATGATTTGTGGATGGAAGAGACAATAATTTCTTGAGTTGTACATTGACTAGGATTCGCTTGTTTGAATACCGTTCCTTGAGGAGCTGCCAAGCTGGTTTGGAATTTTAATCGCAAGATTCATAATGCCTGATCAGCTTTTCATCTTCTCCAATTAGATTAGTTTTTAAAAAATATAGTTTGTCCACGTCTTTTAAATTATTGTTGTTATGAATAAATCGTGGAATGAAATCCACGTAGAATATTCTCCATTAAATGTGGGTAGCTTGATTCTAGGAAGCCTTTGATTGTTACATGACATTGTGCTAGCAGATGCTGTCTGGGGAGGAATACTGACAGACGGCCTTGGTGCTAATCTGTCGATGTCCTATTCCATGCTTGCTGTCTTTTCAATATAGTATTGTTGAACCTCGCTAAATGTCTCTTTCGTGAAATAATCTAGCTAGAGATCTTCTGTTGTCACTCTTCTCTGTATAGACCTATGTCGAGTTTGGAATTCTTTCCAATACTCAGTGAACGTTTGTAATCGTTTTTCTGCCGATTTGACAGTCTTCTTTTTGCCTTCTCTTTGGTGCCTTTTGTATAGGTCTATCATTAGCTCTTTGACTTCGAGCTGGCACTCAATCAACTCTGACACAGAGTCAATAGTTTCGTCACCAACGTCAGATGAGATGGATTCTCCATCTTTTGCCATTTCGTATGTGACAGTGTTAAGCAATGTATTTAATTTTATATTTTACTGACTGAGTTATCCGGATTTGAAGGACCAATGTGAAATCTAGTCTCGAACGTGAGAAGTGGCCGGTTGAAAAAGATAACTCAGTCTATTTTAAAAATGCAAAATATAAAATTTATTCAATACAAGTAAACTTCTTACACTAATATCAGATAAATTCAGATCAGACAAGCTTACAACTAATACTAATACTACTAACTCAATAACTAAGAACTAAAAATATAAAAAAAATTCAAAAATGGTTCAATTTTGTCTGAGTGACGTCACGGAGTCCGCCACGTTCGCTTTATTCTTTCTGAAAAGAGAAGAAGGAGAAAATTAAGTTTCTACAGATTATATTGCTGTGGAATTATATGACAGCGTGTACTGTCTGAAGGTAGCATAGCACGATTAAAAGACTACAGCGCGTAATGCCGATGGTGGTAAAATGAAGGATGCTTCAGCGTGTGGGTGCAGGTTAAACTCCGTTCCAGCGGTGTAGAGCGGAGCGCGTCCAAAGGACTTTAAAATTGCTTCTATCAAAATCTTGCACACAGAATTCCTTAATGTACGCTTTTTTACTGATCGTGATTTTCATACAATGAATACCACTGTTGCTAGTAAAGTTCTATGTATATCTTCATATAGTATACCATTTGAATGTGCTTTTGATTTTATTGTTGGTTACTTTTATCTGCAATCCAATTGAAACACTAAATTGGAGAGATTGATAGACAGCATGTTTCGTTTGGAATGCTGCCATTTATTCCTTCAGAGTTGTCAATACCATTTAGCATGATCTAAAACAGTTTTCTGCCTACTAACGATGTAAGCAATTTTCCGCTGTTAGATAACGTGCATCAATTTATCAGCCTTTGACGATTTCATGTCCGAAGCAAACAAATTAAGAAACAACACAGCCTTTATCGCTTTTTCGGTTGTCGTATTACTGTAGTCCGTAACCTGTAGGATTCTACGCAGAACCGAGTATGGTCCATTTGTAGGAAACCCCTAAGCTAAGGATTGTTTTTTATATCTTTTTTTTAAATAGAAATGACTACATTTTTCTTAAAAACACCAGCTGTGATGACACTATTCCAAAAAAATCTTCATAATATATTTTCATTTTTTGACGTGGCCATATACTTTGTTTGACTACATCAATATTTAATCTCCCCATCCAAAAATTATTTTAATTTTATTGATATTTCTTGTCTTTTTTTTAATGGGAATAACATGAATTATAATATATCTACTATTTTTGAAATATCTTTAAATCTTCTTTCAAACACATTTCGTAACAGAGACATCATATTCATATGAGTTTTTTTTATCTGTAGATTTAGCTGCCATATTTTCGAATTGCTTTAATTCTCTTATCCTGAGTTGTGCTTCTAGGAATGTACATAAGTTTCTCCTTGAATGCATTCACGTCGCTAACAATTTCAGTCAATGTTTTGTTCTTCCCGAAGTTGAAAATTTAATTCATTTAGCTTTCCTGTAATGTCAGAGAGAAAAGCAAGATCAGGCACCCATATATTATAAGGATATGATTTATTAACAGTTGCCATAAATTCTTTTATTTCAAGCAAAAGATGCAAGAATCTTTTTCAAAACTTAGCACGGCGAACCCACCTTACGTGAATATATAATAGTAATTTCGCGAGATCTGTCTGAATCTAAGTCCTTCAATAATGCTCTAAGTCTGCGTCTTTGGAAACTGCTTCCACGAATAGAACTATTTTAAATGCGAAATGCATCACATCCTCTGAATTTAATATTTTTTAGCGCAATGCCTGCTGATTGATATTGCCATGGTAGTTGGTAAAACTTAGAACATTATCATCACTTTTACTTGTTATAAATCCATTATGTTTCCCAACCATAGAAGGACAAGCCGTAATCGATAGCAGTTTATGTATTGGAAATTTTGTTTTAGTAATGAAAGACTTAAACAAATAATATCCCTGCAAACAACTAAATGAATTCGAAATAAAGGAAATGCTCGTACCTCGAAATATTTTCAATTTTTTTTAACTTTAATTTCCGAGAATTCGAAATAGATTAACAGCTTGTGGGTCGAAATCTCTTTGATTTTTTTACCATAAACGACGTTTTCAAGCATGCCGAAATTTTCGAGAATTCGAAATAGATGCATCGCTTTGGCTTGAAATTTCTTCGATTTGTTTGCTATATATAGAAGTTACGATGCGACTCATGTTAATTTCCGAGGAAGTCGTTAAAGCAAATATTTTCTATTCATGAAATTATTCTTCGCAGGCATTCTAATTTGAGATTTTATTGAGTGAAGTGCAAAGTGAAGTTTTACTACAGTGAGCACTTATTTTTTTATTTATTCGATATCATATTTACTTATATAGTAACTCTGATAAACTATATTATTACCGATCGGCATCTCGTAGCGAAACCCAACTTCCCCGACCGCCCTCTGTTGATCTACGATCAGCTGGCTACCATCCGTACTCATGTCTGAAGGTTAACTAACTACCCTATGATTCATGCACTCGTTTACTGTTTACTTCAGGGTTATTATTGTGTTACTAAGGAAAGGACCTGTCCCGTCTTGTTTTTCGAATCCGTATTCACATGTAGCCCTGAAATCATTGAAGTCAATAATTCGGATCGCAACCACAGCAGATGCTACATGGCCATCAATTGAGAAATGCTTGGCAACGATACTTCATCTCTTTCCTCCGAACGACAACACGTTTGCTGCTTATGATTTCTGCTGCGTATCAGGGATTTTGTGAGGTTGCCGGATTTCCTCGTTAATTCCATTACCACTCACGATCTAAAGAAAATGTTCACATACACGAAGCTAATTCACTTTAAACGCTATACTTTTTTCCGGAAATATATGAATACTTTACCTAGCCTGCCCGGACGTGGCCAATCCCACTTCTGATATTATAGTCACTCTGATAAACTATAGTACTACAGATCGGCATCTCGTAGCGAAACCCATCTTTCCCGACCGCCCTGTGTTGGTTTACGATCAGCTGGCTACCATCCGTACTCATGTCTGAAGGTTAACTAACTACCCGACGATTCGCACTACTTGAGGGTTATTATTGTGTTAGTAAGCAAAGGACCTGTCTCATATTCAAATGCAGCCCTGCTCATCACCAACCGATCGGGGAAGAAGGCAGCGTGAGTTGCCTTATAAGAGAACTGGTGTTATCAACGGGGATTTGTCTGGTAATTACACTTAGCATTTGCAAAACGCCTTGCAAGGTAGGTCGATACCAGATCGTACTGTTAAAAAACATCGAATCCAAAACGAACTACCAACACATACAAGAACTAGGAATAGTGAAGCGGTGGACCAGTCAACCGCTGTCGATGGTTTGGCCATCCCTGATAACCCTTTAAGCCCTGACCCTCCCGATCGTGCGAGTCAGCTATTAATACATATTTCCTCCAATAACGTGTCATGGTTGTAAAAAGTATACTACTGTAAAAGTATGCTACTTTGTAGCATATCAGGGTGAATCGACTCCACTAGTGCATACTGACCTGGGCCTTGGACCCTCGATAGTTTTGAGATAAGTTCAGACTCTTCCACACTACAGCTTTGTTTACTTTGATCGGTATTTCACCACTACTCCTTTATTGGAAAAGTTGAGTGTACTAAAAATTGAAGGAACCGGTACAATCATGGCAAATCGAATTAAGGGGAGAAATCTTACTGACAACTGTAAATTGAAGCGTGGTGAAAGTTCTGAGCATGTTTCTTCTGATTCGAAAATTGTTGTTGTCGAATGGAAGGGCAGCAATAAGGTTTTAGTGGCATCAACGTACTCTGGTGTTCCTCCGACAGAAACTGTAAAACGTTGGTCTAAATTTGAAAATCGCTACACAGAAGTCGCATGTCCATCTGCGGTTCGCAAATATAACCAATGGTCAATTGATAGAGTGCTACCATACATGGTCCAAGACGTGAAAGTGGCCATGGAAATGTATTCTTCATTTTCTTGATTTGGTAGTAGTGAATTCATGGATGCAATACAGTCGAGATTTTAAAGCCAACAAAATTTCATATAGGGACTGAATGGATTTGCTGAAATTTAGACTAGAGCTCTCCGAGGTTATGATTGCTACTCGACGCCACAGAAGAAGAGTATTGAGCGACAGTGAAAGTAGTAAAACGCTCGAAATTTTATAATCCTCCTGCGAAAAGTCCCAGCATTGTAAAAAGCTACGGCAGCTATGAACATTTTTAAAAAATCCTCGTATGTGCAGAATGGAGACCTGTACAAGTCGTTCTAAGGTGGGCTTTGAGAAATGTGACATATATTTATTCGTTTTTAAAAATAAGACCTGTTTCAAATCACACAAATATATTTAATAATTAATTATAAGCTGTATATTTGAAAAATAAAATAAAATTCACTCCAATGATATAAAAAAGGTATTATTTCTTTCTTTTAATTCATCCTGTTTTTAGTACAAATAAGGCGGATTTTGTATTCAATAAAACCGGACCCACACGATCGTGCGGGTGAGCTCAAATGTCTCACAGACCTCAACAATTTTTCTTACTAATTTTTCCATTCTTTTAGGTCCCCAATTATTAAAAAAATTCTTTAAATAAATTTTGCGACCAAAAATTTCTCCGGTCTTAAAGGGATATATTGATTGAATTAAGAAAAGCACAAATAGTTGTTTCAAGTGAAATACAAAGAGTTTTCAATTGTGAAGCATGAGACATGAGGACACATTTTATAAAGAGGGATGAGAGCGTTAAAAACATATTGGAAGATCGTGAGAATTATTACGAAAGTGACTTCTTAGGAAATTTTGCAATAAATCTAATATATTTTTTTATAACTTATTCTGTTTACGGTTTTGAGCGAAGTTTATTCTCTTTGGATTATAGTTTTAGAAAAGATATTCGCACGCGAAAATATTTTTCTGGATATCCTCTGAATTTTGTCGCTTCTGGATTTTTCACTTCTGTATTTTATCTGTTTCGGATATTGTCACCTCAGGATTTTCTGGATATTGTCTCTTCTGGATTTTGTCTTTCTGGATTGCGTCACTCTGAATTTTGTCTTTCTGGATTTCATACCCAGCCCTTTCTGAATAAACTCTTGACATTCACTTAACAGCTAGGCTGTGTTCAACATTACAGCTATAGCTGCTTTTAGCTGATTTCACATTTGTTCTGCCCAAGACTTTAAGATAGCTGCTATCATAGAATGTTTTTGTTGCTTACACTTTTGACTCTAAGCAACAAAGCAGCTATGGTAATATTTAAATTTATGTATGTGTGCCTATAATTTTCTTAAAAATGTTGGCACTGAAAAATAATAATAAATTTAAGACTGATTGAAGTGGTAACCATTTGCAATAGAGACAAAAGCAACATTTCTGGTCGCTATGGCACACAATTTCCCCCACTTATATGGACCGCCTTAGCAAGTTCGAAAGAAAGATCCTTAGAGCTTGCACAGGGCTCCATGGAAGAGCCAACGGAAAATACTATCACAACGATGCATTGTACGAGGCAGCCAATGTAACTCCTATCAAAGAGTATCTGATCGGTCAAACCGAAAAACAAGTCGAGAAAATCCCTATCCATTCAAACTCACTCATAAAAAACTTGCCGGATGCTCTAATACCGGCAAACTTCAAATACCTTCACCCTTGCTCTTGGCTCAACCGGATGCTAGAAACATCTACCTCGACGAAGGTAGAATAAGTTTCTATGATACTAAAGGAGATTACTACAGGGGGTAATCCCAAGTAACCCACTCAAGAAACAGGGAATGTCTCTGATAAAACCTGCCAGTATAGGAACTCTCCAGTCCTTATCTTGCTAAAGATCCCAAACCATATCCAATCCTTACTCCCTCCCAGTCCCTCCCAAATTTAATAACAAACTCTTGCGAGAAATTCATTAACTACAGCTGATGTGACGCAGCATCTGTAATAAAAAGTATCAACAACAACACGAAAGGTGATCAACAACCAAACCAAGGATCAAAAAGAAGAAAAGAAAAGACATCGAATCGAACTGAGGGCTAAAGATAAGCCCCCACGGCCTAAACAAGACAATCCGAAGGACGTGAAAAATCCACAGAAGGAAGACAATGAAAAAAAATTTGAAAGCGCAAAAGCACTTGACTTGACTTGACTTTCTGGTCGCTGATTATAATGTGGATAGCAATTCAATATAAAAATTCGCAATTAAATACACAGCTTTTGACAATACACACATATAGATTGCAAAGCATAAAAACAGGTTTTGGTTGTCCAAAATCTCGCAACCGCTTTTCATGCTATGGCTAAAAATTTGACAGTTCTCAAAGTGTTGCTCTACTGGTCTATCAAAGCAGCTATAGGTGCAATATTGAACATATCCCTGATAAAAAATGCATCATAGTCATCGCTTCATTTGATGTATTACGCAAATTATTGTAAATAGTCGGCGGTTCATTTTGTGCCAAAACTGAGTGTTTTTTTTTTGTTTTTTATATTATTAAGCCAAGCTCAGGGGATACCCTATGATGCAAAGCACAGCATGGCAGGAAGGAGATAGGGAAAGGATTAGGGGATATGAGGAGAATGGCGGAGGTGCCGATGTATGTCACCCTTAAACTTCCGCAGATTGTATGCCGGGGGAAAAACAGAAGATGGTAAGCTGTTCCACATTCGCACTGTTCGGGATAAAAAAGCATCACGGAATTTTACTGTACGGCCGAAAGTAATTTGAAGGGTTAAGGGATGTGCGCGGTTTGCAGCGCGAGTATTGCGTGCAGGAATCATTCTACAAGGGATCAGACTAGAGATTTCATCAGAACATTGACCATGCATATAGCGATAAAGGAGCGAAAGGCATCCAACATTGCGGCGGTGCTCGAGTGAGTCGATATGACAAGTTATTGCCAAATCGCCAATGAGCTTGAAGGCTCTCTTTTGGACAATATCCAATGAAGCTAAGGCTGTGCGACCAGCCCCGGCCCATATATGGGAGTTGTATTCCATTCTAGGTTTAATATAGGACTTGTAGAGGAGCGCTAGATTTGACGGGCTGAAATATTTCTTACACCTTTTCAGAAATCCAAGACATTTCGATGCTTCTTTGGCAACAGAGAATATGTGATCTGTCCAGTTTAACTTACTAGAAATATTAATGCCAAGAATGCTTAGTGACGGTGAATCAGAAATTAATGCTCCATCAAAAGAAACGGGTGTGGTTAAGTTATGATCTTGTTTTAATGAGATGAGACAGCTTTGGGTCTTAGATGCATTGAATTCGACGCGATTCGCTTTGCCCCAAGCGAGGATATTGCTAAGATCGTTATTCAATGATCTAATCATGCAATCTCTTTTAACACATGCGGCGTTCCCCCTAGAGTCCGCAAGAGTGTCAAAGGAGTAAGCGAAATCAAGAGTACTGTCATCTGCGAAACTATGGATGGGATTGAAAGTAAGGGAAAGCAGATCATTCATGAAAATTAAAAAGAGAGTTGGAGAGATAACAGAGCCTTGAGGCACACCGGCATTTATGGGATGCGGTTCAGATGTAACGCCATCTAATACAACACGTATTTGGCGACTAGATAGGAAACTTTCAATCCATAATAGAAATAAATAAACCGGCTTTAAAGCTTATGGACAAATGTTTCAACTTAAATCACTATAATGGAGATGTCGAGAAGTGCGTATAAAACTGTAAAATGAGTAAAAGGATTTCCATAAATAACTTATCAAAGGTACAAGCTGCACAGTTTGAAAATCACAAAGGTATGTATAAAAAAAAAGTAGCTTTTTATTTGATTTGCTGTTTATTATTGTAATTTAAAATAGGTTTTATTTAATGTTCAATACTCTAGTTCTCGCATTTACATTCTGCTGGAGGGGCAGGTACAAGAATATGTATGTTTTATTTTTATTTTGTGTTTATAATTTTAACCGAATTCGCATGTGTGTATTTGAAAGAATGTACATCCCAC
Source organism: Dioctria linearis (assembly GCA_963930735.1). Lineage (NCBI taxonomy): Eukaryota > Metazoa > Arthropoda > Insecta > Diptera > Asilidae > Dioctria > Dioctria linearis. The sequence continues at coordinate 197,230,720 of OZ005741.1, read as the reverse complement.
AAAATATCAATGTATGTATACTTGACCTAAGTTAAGAACTTATATAAGTAATCCCATCGGGATAACTTAGACGTGATAGTTAGCTTTGCCTTTATGTATACCTACTAGCATTTCCCAAATGCCTCATAGCGTTTATTAATTATCTCTATGAAGGGACTTCAAGAAAACTTCTTGAATAAGTTAAAATACTTGGATCTTTGTCTTCTGCAGGCGGCATATGGATGACCTCATAAAATATAGAAATCGCAACATTTCGACACCACTGAAGCTGAGTTTGGTCCTATCTGTTCGTAATTGAAATGCCTACATTATAACGTTATGTGATCTTCTAAGATAACTCACCCTACCAAACTTGTGCGTCTGTAGGCGAAAGTTTAGAGAAAGCGTTTTAATAGGCAAAATTTAAGACCAATATACACCTTCATACATTTTGTGAGCTAAAAGCATGTCGCCTAAAATGACAACGTAGGGCCAATGGATCTGCTTTTATTATTCATAAGAATCTTTCAAAATTTACATGCCGCACTGGTTTACATGTGTACGTGCTTATTATTTCACTTTATACATATGTATATTTTACGTGGTCTGTTCTCCTTGGACTCGTTTACTTTTGACAATGTTGTATATTTGCTAAATAATTTCTGGAATATATGTGTTCGTAATAATAAAACTTTTCTAGTACTTACTCAAACATTCTACAACGCAGCTGCAGTATTGCTATATGTATGAACTGAACAAAAACAGTTGTATAGATATAAACTCTCACTCTCACTGAAACTTAAGCTACAATTCAGGTAAAAATCGTGTACACGTGTACTTTAACTTTACAGAGTTGTCAACTCAACACAATAACTAACTATGGTAAGTACAGATCTGTTGAAAATGTTTACGCAAAAGCGTACATGGCAACACTGAACAGGTAAATCACAAGTAAAAATAAATAAAAACTTCAAAGAAATTCAACGCGGTACACTGTGATTTCACTGCAAGCACAAAGAAATCTACAATATTTCTCAAAGATATTGTACTTAGATAGGTACGTCATCAGTATCGAATTTTTATTTATTTTAAGAAAAACAGCAACAGGAAAATGAACGGGGTATAAAGCACTAACAATTCACGGAAAACCAGCACGAAGTGCCTGATTTCCAGGCGCAACAAATAAACACCACAAACAACAAAATGTCACTTTTAACAGGGTGCTTTCCCATAAAAGAGCAAAGCCAGATATATTACTTCACTAGTCAGACGTCAGCTCCAGGTTGCTTGTTGCTTCTTATCACAGCGGGGGTGAGCAGAAACGGATACGAAACCAATCCCTGTTCGCCTGTGTATGTGCTAACAAGTGGTCGACGGTAAAGGGGGAAAATGGCGATGAGGATTAATTTGTCCTCACATTTATTCACGGAATCACTTTGATGCACGCAACAATTGGATCGTTTCACTTTAACCCCGAACTAAGAGAATCTTTAGAGCTTTAAACGAATCAGTCAATCAACTTGGCGCCTTTTACCGATTTCCGGACGGCATGGCATCTGGAAGATTCCTTTGTTTACCAGAGAAATTTTCTGCGAAAAACTTGTATCTATATTGATAGCTGGGCGCGCGGCTACCGGCCTTTTGTCAACAGGTACTTGATTCAACTTACGGTCACACTTTTATTTTCTTTCGACACTTTAACTCAAACAGATGGCCCAATTTTTAAAGCTCATCCTCTTGACGACGTTAAACTAATTTTTGACAGCACCATTGTAATTTACCAACACTTCTGAACAATGGGTGGTTAGTGCGCCTGCGCTTGATTTTTCTTACTCTATAGGCATTGCCCCCCTGAGAAAGCTCTCCGCTGCGATGGAAATTCCCACCTTATTGCATTTTATGAAATAACTTCATCACCTGCGCTTTCACAGGATATCTGTTGAATCAGCCAACCTCAATGTAGAAAAAAACGGACGTTGAAGTTTGTAGAGAGTAGAAATTTAACATGTGACATTTTGATGGCGTGTATCGGAATTATGCATCTTATCCAAATAAAGTGCATACGTATTCGGAGTCTTGGCTTGGTACCCATATTGAGTTGCTTTTGTTGTCCGAAGTGCGTTCAAGATATTAAGATATAAGCTTCATTCCCACAAAGCAGACAATTTATGCAAATTTAAAGAAATTCTATTTGTAGAACAGTCAATGTGCGTTCAAAATTTTATCTGAAGCTGCTCACAGAGCTGTTATTTGTAACTTTTGATAAAATTTGAAAGTTTTGTTTGAATACCAGAGCGGGAATTTAAACTTAAGTTTACGGACTTAATTAAATAATAAAGAGGATTAGATACAAAATTCCAGAGGCAAAACTTGGAACTAACTAAAGGTATGGGAATTTCGGAGGTTCGAATGGATTCTACAGAAGAGAAAGATTTGTCGAAATAGTAAACAATCCACAGGATAAAAGCAATATTGGATATCTTGAAGCGTGTGCATGCTTTTCTGAAAGTACCCGTTGAAGATTCTACGATTGTGAAGACTTACCGATCCAGAGATAAATCAAATTGTATGGATAATCCTGTGAAAATTATAGTTAAGAATAATTCTGAATTCGTTAGCGGAATATTAGCTGCATTTAAAATTAATAAAAGTGCTACGTTGGATGAAATTGAGTTTTCTGGTGAAAGAAAATTATATATTAATAAATTTTTAAAGCATAATAAACGCAAATGACTAAGTATATGAAGCTAGATTGTTTAGAAAGGAAAATATCTTTAAGTATGTTTAGATTAGTAATGAAAGAATTTTTCTTAAGCAAGATGACAGCTCGAATTTTTATGAAGTGAAAAATATCAATAGCTTGGATTACAATCGACATAAAATTAAAGTAAAACAATTAAATGAATTAGTGTCATATAGCTTATCACAATTATCGCACCAACACACAATATCTGTTTTCAAGAAATTGCAATTTAAAAGAAGTATTGTGAAGCGTACGAGGGCAGTTTGAGAAGTCAGTGACTTTTTGAATAAAAGATATTTTTTTCGGCACAAAGTGTTTTATTTCTCAACATAGTCTCCTTTGGAGGTCGATATATTTAGTCCGCCGTTTTTCCAATTTTTTTATTCCTTCTAAATAATACGTTTTCTCAAGGCCCTCAAAATAGGTGTTTGTTTCAGTGATGACCTCTTCGTTAGACCCAAATCTCTTACCGCCCAGACATTTCTTTAGGTTTGGAAACAGGAAGTAGTTTTTGCCATGCTGACTACACACGTGCGCACAGGTGTATTCCTTTGATGGACCAGCACTTTTTACTTCGCTAAATGCAGGCGTTTTTGATTCAAATTTATATGGAATGTGTCCAAAAACTCCGAATAATACTCACCGGTGATCGTTCTGCTTTTTTCAAGATAATCGATATGAATGAAACCGCGTACATGGAAAAAAACTGTAGCCATGACCTTGTTGGCTGACAGACCCACTTTAGCCTTCTTTGGTGCACGTTCACCCGGAGAAACATACTGTATTGATTCTTCTTTGGTCTCTGGTGTTTTGTGATCGATCTATATTTCGTCGAGAGTACGAAACGTTGCAAAAACTCGTTCGGATTGTGGCTGAACATCGCCAAACCTTCCTTTGTAGTGGTAACACGGTTGCGCTTAAGGTCGAGTGTGAGCAATCGCGTGGATACCTTCTTCATGTGCAAATATTCATGTAAAGTGTGATGTATCCGCTCAGTTGAGATGCCTAGAACTTCAGCCAGCTTACTCAATTTTATTCTCCGATCGTCCACTTGTCTCACTTGTGCTGGTACAACCACAGCGGAGCTCAGTAAACCACTTCTTTACAATTGAAATGGAAGGTGCAGAGTTCCTAACTTCAAGCATTTGTTTTGTTTCACTTTTTTCCATTTTCGTTAAAATTCACGAGGTTGTCTGCTTTCAATGGCTGTCAAACACATACTGAAAGACGGAGCTTGCTCAAAACTTGACAGTATTCTATTAATAAATGTCGGTTAGCGTGTGCAGACTGCAGTGTTGCATTTAAAGCTACTGCCCGCCAAATTCAAAAGGTCACTGATTTATCAAACTTCCCTCGTAAGTTCATGTTAAGCAGGCTTAAGTAAAATTTTTAAAAACTAGATTCAGATTAATTCGGGAACTCTTTAAAATCGTTGTTTTAATTTTTGTTAAAAAACAAAACAAAATAAAGTTTGTTTACTGGCGTGCGAGCAGGTACCGTTGTTGAATAACCAAAGAGTAAAGTGATAAAAAGCAACAACGTTTTTTCTTTTTTGGTTAGTTATATGAGATTTAAGCGTGTGTAATCTAAGTGCGTACCATAAGTAGACGACTTACAATCTTAACGTTTTACGCTAAAAGGGAATTCTACGGCTTATCCAGCACATCATATTCTCCAACAATGGAAATGCTAGAAGTTGGTACCATCAGGAGGCTGCTGACAATCTCAGCGCGGTAGGCTAAGAGAAAAATATATGGTTCATCCCCCATCATCCTGTAGCAACAGTTCCTAGAATTGGGAGAAATAAGACCCGCACTCACGTTATGAAATTCCTCATTCTAAGGTAAGTACAAAACTCTCACTTACATTAAATATATACACGCTGAATGTCTTGAAAATTCACAGTATCAAAGTGAGTTAAAAGCGATAAAAGCTAAGAAATAGCCAGCAATTAGAAAAATATTTTAAATTAGATAAGTGAGGAAGAAGCCATTAGAATAAAAGAAGTGAGTCTGGTTGAATTAATTATTAAAGATTCTAAAGTCAAGCCAAGTGCAAATTCAATTTATAACAGTTACAATAATATGCATTTACGGCAGAAAATCTCTTTCCCCCTCTCTAAGAATTTAAGTGATAAATTCATAAATCCCCTATATTAACGACACTAATTTCCGAAAATGGTGCAATTACATGAGGTAATCAAGCAATTTACAGGAGCATCTAATGCTTAAATCGAGTTGGCAAAAGAAATCAATCGTTGACTTCAGAAGTTAGAAAAAGAAGTAGCTGCTTCCCTAAATAAGAATATACTCCAAGCTCCACGAAATGAGGAGGAATTAAAGAATATTTGTAAACTTCCAGATAGTGTAAGGGAATTGCAGACATTCGATGGAAATCCAGTGCAATATATTTTTTGGATACATGCAGTTGAAAATATATTAAAGCACGAAATTGTTCGTAATAAATAAATTTATCGGGAAATCCTATAAAGTATACGGCAAAGAATAAGAGGTACGTACCGCTGATACTGCTTTAATTTCCGACAATATATTTAGTGACGATTGGCCTTCCTTAAAAAAAAGTGTGTATCTTTACATGCTGATAAGAGGGATATTCGCACTCTTGAGCATCAATTAAGCCTTCTTAGCCAAGGAAACATGAGTGTAGCTGAATTTTATGCAAACGTTATCCAATTTGCTCTAATAATTAACAAAATGAAAACAGAAGATTATTCTTCAGAAACAATCAATGTAATTGTTGAAACTTATAGAAATAGAGCCCTTGATTTGTTTATGAGAGGAGTAAATTGTGATCTGTCCAAGATGTTAGTTATACAAAAACCTCCCACAGTGCACTTCATTTATAGACATTCAGAACTTAAATTTTAGGAATATCACGTAGACCTATTCTAAATAATTCAGTGATGGTACCCATAAACCATATCTTCTGTAGCGATTAAACTTATAAACCACCCACTTCTAGAGCACCACCTAAACCAGCTTCGCGAGCCTCGCCACGGAATTTTCCATATAACCAACATGTCCAACCACCTCCAAAGCCAAATCAGCCAAAACCCCCAGTTGCAATGGAAGTTGATCGATCCATACAAACCAAACAAATTGATTATATGAATCGACCTTGCTATCTATTCTTGAATTACGAATGGGTTTTACGAATTCGGTAAATAACGAATGGTTGAACCCCATTCATCATAAAACAGACGGTTTGCATACGAAAATATCGAATATTCCCAGAATACAACGTGCACATTCATTTCGAACCTATTCAACCTATACGGAATCTGGTTTCGTTATTCAAGAACAGCGCCCCTGGTAATAATAATACTTATTTGTATACGAGATACAACAATTCTGAAAATTATCCACACTAACAGTAAAGAATAAATATCTTAGAAACAGAAGCTGAGCCATCATATGTATATTATATCCAAACTCATGAAAATGAAATAGGTGACGACTATTCTGAGGGAACTGATGGCGAAAAGCCTAAACTAAATTTTATGACGGAGGCCTCTCTAGCGTTTCATACCTAGAATACCAAACACGGGATGGCAAAATTCTCAAACTTTTAATTGACTAATGAAAATTTTATAAAATCGTAATGGGCAACAAATAAGAAACCAGCAAAAAAAGCTCTTAAAATAAATCGGCTGCGAAGGAGATAATAATACCTTAGTAAATTTTTACATTTTACCTGGACTAAAATTAATCGACGGAATTATCGGTTATGATACCTATTTTGAGAATTAAGCCAAATATCATAATACCTCTCAAAGAAAAACAATTCATTCAAGTTAATAATTTAGAAATAAGGGACAAACATCTGGAGCAAAAAACATAGAGATACATTGCATAAAATAATAAAGAACACTATAAATTATTTAAACCAATAAACCATCAGGAAATAGTGAATACAATCAGTGAAGCTAAAATCAAAACGACAACAGATGAACCAATCTACTCTAAGTCTTACCCTTATCCAGCTGATATGAGAGACGAAGTCGAACGTTAAATAAACAAGCTTCTGGAGGACGGAATAATCAGACCATCTAAAAGCGCTTACAACTCACCCATTTGGATTGTTGAAAAGAAAGTGGACGCTTTAGGAATAAAAAAATATGGAATGTTGATAGACTTCAAAAGATTGAATGCCGTACAACGTCAGATCCCTATCCTATACCTAATATGTTCAGCACGATAGCGAGCCTAGGGAATTCAAAGCTTTTCACGACCCTCGACTTGACGTCAGGTTTCCATAAAATAAAATTGCAAAAGGAGTATATCCTAAAGAAGGCATTTTCAACAATGAACGGGCAGTACGAGTATACACTGTTACCATTTGGGCTGGGCTAAAAAACGCGCCCTCGATATTTCAGAGAATGATTGCGATGATGTGATGTCCTCAAGGAACATATCGGAAAAATATGTTATGTATACATTGACGACATAGTCATATTTGGCAGAACCGAGGCAGAACATCTACAGAATATTGAGAAGATATTTTCTAAATTAAAGTCAGCCAAACTAAATGTAAATCTGTATAAAATAGAATTCCTAACAAGTAAAAAAGCTAGAATTGGTATAAGATCTATTCTTATGATACCCTGAATGCCCGTATGTAATTTCTTATGGTCACCCATCTGTGCAAGTTTGGTTTTTGGAAGTGATTTTTCGCATATATTTCTGGAACGGTTCGTCGGACAGAAAATGATTAAAGCCGATTTTATAGGATTTCATATTCTGAAGAACTCTTCGGTACATTAAAATCATATAGGACTTATAGTTTTCACAGAATACGTAAAAATCCAAATATGTTATATGGCAACACCAAGAAGGAGTTGCCCGATTTAGTCCATATTTAAAACTGTATTTACTATTTTTATGAAAAGACTACGAACAAAATTCAGCTTTCTATATTGACGCGTTCTCAGGTTATGTCAAAATATGTACTGAAAAACGAAATTTTTGTATTTCAATCCTACGAAGGAGTTTATTTATTTAATATTAACCAACATATAAGAATATAATCTGACTTATAAAGTTACATAATAATAAATAGTTGAGAAAGAAAGATTTTGCAATAAATAATAAAAAAAAAAATAATAATCAAATTACCCTTCAAAGAATCAAATTTCTAATTGCTCTTGTATCAATATTAAAATCCAAACAATTTGTATGTTTCTTGCAAATTCTACAGATATTACTAAAAGGCTCATAAAATCTATAATTCGTTGGATGACTCTCGATAAAAAGAATATTGCGGTGCCTTATAATTCTACCGAGAACATTCAAGGAAATAGATTTAAGAATTTCAGGCAAATCAATTAATGCAGGTAAAACGTTATGAATAAAAACACATGATAAACTCACGCCTCTTATGGAGCGACGTCATATTAATTAAGACTAGACCAGGGCTTCTTAAACTTTTTTTATTCACGACCCCAAAAAAACATAAAATAAAGTTATATAAATATTTTGTGATGATGTAACAATATATATGCATATGAAAAAAAATTGTTTTAGAATTTGTTTAAAAACATACACAAATATGAAATTAAAAATTGCAGTTATAAAGTTGAATTTATTAATTATTTAAGATTCCCTAAGCGACCCCATTTTGGGCCGCGACCCATAGTTTAAGAAGCCCTGGACTAGACGATCAGAATAATGTGAAAACTCAAACCTGTTATTCCATGGAAGGCGACGACAAATGACGTATCAACTTTTTCTTTTTCCCAGCGCCTAACAAACCCAAGCATTGAAAAGATTTTCCCAATAATATAATTAAGTTCGTGAGAAAAGTAAGTTTCGAAACAAAGATAATGGCCAGATCCTTCATCTCGTTTACTACATTTATAGGAACATTGTCTACATGATACTGGTACATAAAAGGAGAAAACTTACCGCTAAAGACAATAAAGTTACATTTGAAAATATTTAGTAATAAATTATTATGCTTACACCACAAATTTAAAGTACATACATCATTCTGTGGCAGTACACAATCATTCAGTGAATGCATCTGTTTAACGGTTTTAACATCGTCAGCAAATATTAAAATTTCAAAGAATTTTATCACAGATACGAGGTCATTAATAAAAAAGATAAACAATAAGGGACCAAGATGCCTTCCCTGTGGGACGCCAGACTGCGTAAAAATAACACTTGAAAGCTCGTTTCTAAAGAGAACTTTAAAATTTCTTCTACTTCTGTGGTATCAGTATATCACTGCCCTCTTGTAACGGAATTGCAGTATAAAATCCGTCAGTACCCGGAAATTTAAAATGCTAGAAGAAATGAACCATGAGCCATCTCTTTTTGACCGCCCTCCTGAAATGAGGACTTTCCTCCCCTCATCTTTCCATTGCATGCAGAAAGCTATTTCGCGTTTATATTTAAAGTGGAGATGAGTTTCACCACACCCTCCAGCCTCTCTCCCGACGTTTCTTAGATGTCTTGTGCACCTCCAGCCTCTCTCCCGACGTTTCTTAGATGTCTTGTGCAGCATTAGAGTGCGACCAGCTTCCGCTCTCCCTCCTATCCCTGCTCTGTTATCTAAAACGGCAGTATCATACAATGTTGTTTTTGTTTTTTTCTTTTATACAACGTGACTCATATTTGGACGAATAGTATTATATAATAATAATAATATAAAATATTATTAATTGATTAATAATGTAAAGAAAATTGATGATAAAATCATAGGGTATACTAATTTAGCCATTCCGTTTGTAATGCATAGCAAAATGCTGGTAGAGCAAAACGGGTTGGATACACCCTCGCATAATATCAAAAGTTATTTTGTCTTTTGCATGTCCGTATACCCATCCGTCCGTCTGTTTATCTGGATGTCTGTCTGTCCGTCTGTCTATCTGGACGTCCTCAGGATAACTCGAGAACACGTTCACTTAGATAGTGGATAATGGAGCAAATCAGGTAACTCTTTCCACACAAATTTCGTTTTGAACCAAATATTTGGCACTCCTTGAAAATGCGTCGATGCTGTAATGCTGTAATTTTGCACACGGCATTTTGATGGTAAATCAATTTCAAAAATGGAGTAAATCCCAACCCCTTCCTTGTGTTGCCATTATAAAAACTGAGGGTTTTTACGTAGTTGTGAAAATGATCGGTCCTAGACTCTTTTATTATATTGAAAAATTCTGCAGACTATAAAATTCTATGAAATAGGTTACAATTATTTGTAATATCTGACGAACTGTTCTAGAAATAAATGCGAAGAACCACTTTAACACTAAAGCTTGCACAGAGGATTGACCATACGAAATTACATATGGGCATTCATCTAGGGTATCTTAAGAATTAGTCTTAAATCAATTAAGGCTTTTTATCTCATTTATTGTAACTTGAAAAAGCTTAAGAACATATACATATATACTGTAACAAAACAGCCTACCGCTTTCTCGTAATTGCACTGGATTTTATATTTGTTGTAGTTATCGTAGATGCACGAGCACCACCTTCAAAATTCGTAACACGAAGGGGTGATAGCGGTGAACAATTTACAGAGATTTCCATTTTCGCTCATTTCATTTTCATGCCTTTAGGGTCCTTCGACTTGTCCTGGTTGGGCGTTGAAGTACCCTTCCCAATGCCACTGGGCTCTAGCTTGGGGGCTTTTTAATTCCCCACCTACGTCTGCAATCTTTGTTCTGGTAGCCAATTGGGGCTTTAGAACTGTCGCTTTGGCGGGTGGAAGGCCATGTTTGCGGCTGGTTTTGCCATCTTTACGACGCCTTCTTCGATCGAAGGTAGCTAAACTGGTAGTTAATCCTGATATAGAGATTTTTAGATTGTCTCAACTGATGCACTATCAATGGAAAGAATCAGCTGTACCATGGAATTGGTAAGATCTCAATAGATTACCTCTCATTGAGATGTCCTGAGTCCATTCTAAGCTTTCATTCTTTGCAGGATCTTCTCGTTGGAGTTTCCTTCGCTCGGTGGGGGGTATGCTGCGTAGACCTTGTGACTCCGAAGGTTTTTACCTTTCAGCACAACAAGCTTAACACCATCCCATGGGTTAAAGCTTGAAATGATAGCCTTAATTCAGTCAGCAGTGGCTGTGTCTCAGCTGTTGAGCGAGAGCCAGCCTGGTTTGAAAGAGCAACAAAAGAAGTTAAGCTTAACGTTCTGATCTGCTTGCTCTTCTATCCCTTCAACAACCATCTGAATAGCTTTGAGTTGGTTCATAGAGTGGAGCGGTGTTGAGTATCCTTCAGCCGCAATAGCAACCTTGACACTGGTCAGTACGTACCTGAACAGAGGGGTCCACTTTGGTCCTCTTTCCAGAATTTTCCAACCAGTTTTAGGTGCCGAAGTTAGCTTGGAAGCCAAGGTAAATTGCCTCTCGACGAGTTGGGCAACTGCACGCTCCTGTTTGTTAAGATTATTCTTATCCTGGTGTTGGGCATCTGTGCAGCCACGCTTACTGCTCAAGCCTTGTGAAGATGATCCGTCTGAGGGGGATCATTTACCTAGCTTTCACATCGGTTTCTGGGTCGCCATTTCTGTGGTTTTCTCTCTGTTGAAACCTGATTACAGGAGATATTTTAATCGCTTACGCGAAGAACCACTTAGGCGAGTATTCGATCTGCTTAGTACCATGAGCGGTACCCTCTCCATTCCCGATATAATTTTGTTGACGACAGTATCCTTACAAGCACTGTCCTCTGCTGGAAGCTGGCCTAGCAGTCCCCACGTTAGGTGCTCTTAGAGGGGAATCACGCTAAAAAATTATGTTTTTAATAAATCCATGCACTGGTGTGTTGGATGGTGGGAATTAACGGTCGACCATAGCTGAGCCTCATTCTAAGGCAAGGGGCTTGCTTGACCCCAGAGGTGGCTTGAAACCGGAGGGGCCCAATTATCCGGAGTTCGTCATTCTAGCGACCAAGCTCCCCTTGGGCATGCAGCCCCCGGCATATGCAGTTCCACCTTGGCTTGACTTTGAATTTACTGGTGCTATGCAGAAGGAATGGACAGACCATAAGTCGATAAACCCAATCCTAATAGTAGTTGAAAAACTCGCGTAGTTATTATTAGCGGCGTCGCTGCTGTATCCAATTTGGGGCTGTAGTGTTGCACTTGAAACTGGTGTTACAATGACACACGCTGCAATAGATCAAACGGCCATTATAAGAAATATTCTTCGTAACACAATAAATCTGTGCTTAGTAGCTAGCACCGGCATGAATTAACTGTAACCATAATTGGAATCTCGCTTAGATTAAGCGCACAACCCGACGGTGCTATGTTATCTAAAACAACATCTGGCAAAGGACGATAGACACTTCTGTTTCGTTACCTGTCATAAATTAAAAATTATGAGACTGTAGTTAAAATGATGATTGCAGCAAGTAGCATAAATAGGAGGAAAGTCTTACATATCCAATAAATGCATCCATACTAGATTCATGAACAAAACCATGATTTTCAGAATCTTTAGAATGTCACACCAGTAGAAACACAAAAACCATTCCAATTCCAATTCAGCACCATCATTACAATTCGGCTTGGAATCTAGTCTCGTTTAGAAAAAACTCACTAAAGCCGACTTCGCAAAGAAACCGTGACGCGCCACAATAAAGCGATGAATATTTCTAAAATTTTCATTTATTATTTAGCAAAAGTAGAAACGAGATAATGTAAAGAACTTCAAAACAAACTACGTTGAAACGTCGCAATACAAAAATAATTTGTTTTAACCCAAAAGTAAAAATAAATGAGAATGTCCCAATAACTTTGGAAATGAACTATTTGACACATCTCAACATTTTTAACCCCCAAAAGCAAAAAGTGGAAATGAAGTAGTTTAAAGAATTTTGAAATAAACTACGTTGGCGCACAACCAAAAAAAAATTGATAGAAATTGTCAATAAATAATTTTAATACTTATTAGCTTAGAATATAGAGACAACAAGAACTGTTGATACCTGTAAAATTCGTGTGCATGAGCGTGGATTTCAGCGTACCGTGAAGTAGGTCAGCATTATATTGAAGAAAGACACAAATATTTTCAGCTGTCAAACGAAGTTTCCTAATTTGCAACAATTTGAAACTAATTTAAAACTTGTGAAAAGTGAAAAATATTTGATTTAAAAGTAGTGCTAAATAAAGTAAAGAGTAAAGTAACTATCTGTGGATATTATAGTGAGAAATTTCTAAGTGATGTTCATGTATTTTCAGAATGAAGTGTACGATGAAAAATTGCCACAACAACACCAAGGTAAGACGTGGGAAATCATTTTTTAGGCAAGTATAGTTATAAAATATTATTTTGTGTACTTTACACACCTTTCTATATAAAATTAAATTAAAAAATATATAACAAAAACGATGAAATATGTTATGGTAGTATGTAGAGTGATTTGCTTGGACGTGAAGTCCACACTGCCAGCATCAGATGACAGATCACTCGGTGGATAGCGTTGACTGCAGGGCGGCACGCTAGCTCGCCTCGGCTATTGGCGGAGAGTGTGGGGAGGTTCCATGAAGACCTGCCGCTGCCACCAGCCATATAAAAAATATTTCGTGCACAAAAATCAAAAGGCCGTAGCACACATTCATTCCTTAAGGCACCCTTACATCACTTACCTACACTCAGAACAAAATCATTGGTAAATTCAACTACAAAAAATTGTCAGTGAACAATTATGCTAAAATTTTAATATTAACTAAGCATGTAGTTAATTTGATCAACATTCCTGTAGTTAGTTTAACCAAGGCGAAATTGTACTTTTACAATTTCTCGTTGTCGTTTAACCACTCGAAGTTGTAAGCGAATCAAACATTACCATAAATGTTGTGTCCCTCTATTAGAAGAAACAAAAGAGTAGATAGATTTCATTTTAACAAACACACTGCTTTGAATTCCATATAAATATATATGTAATAAAATGCGTTATTTTGTTACCATTTATTCCTATATGTCCATTGTTAAAGAACTACTAAACTTGCACAACACGTTGTTGTTTAACCACTCTCGTTGTTACATTACCACATTTTACTTTACAGTGTAGTTCTTTTACAAAATTTTCAATAGAATTGGTATTCATAAACAGTTATTTTTCATATATATAATTTTTGGACTACATTGTGATTTCATTGCGTGAGTTGATAACATGTATTGCTATTTTTAGTTCCAGTTGCGCTTCAGGTAGTAAAACTTCTATATGAACAGTGGCAGTATTTTAAATATTAATACAAGGGTGAAAAGTGGAAAATATTTATAATTAATAGTGTTTTTCGTGCTTTTGGAGTAAAAGTTTTTACAATTTTCTTCGGTTTATTATATGGGATTACGCGGTAATACCTTGTCAGAAATAATATAAATTTAAACCTTATTATTTAAAATATATGCCGGTTTCGAAAAATTTAAAATCGTAAAATTTAGAAAGTTTTGCGTTAATATAATTTAACAGGAAATTTGTTTTCTAGGGCTAAAATCTTTACGTTAATTTAATATTTTGTAAACAAAAAAACTATTTCAATAAAATGGATAGCAGTTTTATAAGAGCGGTGGAGAGTTTTCTAGATAACAATTCTACTTCTGCCTGTGAGCAAGTAAACGAGATTAATTCTTTGCAACTAGTTAACAGCCCATGTCCTCCGCGACAACTCACTGCAAACAGTGAAGCTGAAAATTTTAGTGGTAATCTCACTGCTCTGAACCAACTAGTTGAAAGTCAATAAATTTCCTACCCTAATCTTCTATCTCTTTTAACCGAATGAGGGTTTTCTGATCTGTACGATGGATTTCTTGGTAATACAATATTCAACAAATAAAAACATAAATATGAGCATTTTCAATTTCTCAGAGCAAAACATTACCACTGAAACTCTAAAAATTCTAGATGATAGAAACATTGATGAGCTATTTTCGCCTAATAAATTGTGAACTAAATTTGAATTCCGATTTAAATTGAATACCTGGAGGCAAAATAACGTATACCCATTTTAATAAATTAATAAAGCACCACTGTTATTGCTGTTTTACAGAATATTCCAATACCAATATTTCCTGAAAAGCAATTGCAGTCAATTGTTCACGAATGGTTAGCAAACAATTTGAATCAACCTGGGGTATCATCTCCATCCACATCCACTATAGCATCGAGTGATATCTTTGTAAGAATTGAATGTCACATTTTTAACTAAACATAACCATGTAAGTTTTATTCAAAATTTATAGAACCTTATTGAAGCAATTAAGTTACACCCTAATGGGAACTTCGTTCTTAAAGAGTTCGAGGATATTAAAGCCATAACGGATATATCTACGAATATAATAATTGATTCAACTATATCCTGGCATATACAGAATAAAAGAAGTATTAGCAGAGAAGCTTTTCAAGAAATTGCTTCAAATATTGAACGCTATTTTAATGATAGCAAAGTGTGTTAATTTCGCCTCAACTATAGATATCATTTTTAACTAAGCATTATACGTTTGTAGGAAATTTATTATTGTGCTCCTCCTACTGGTTCTAAAGGAAATCTGAGTGGAAAGCTATATACCAAATATTATAATACAAAAAAAAGATACAGAAAAATTGGTCTTTTCGATAACGAAACTTCAACTTCCTCACAACGTGAAAGCACTCCCGAGAAGAATTATATTTATTAGATGAAGGCCAACTTCCAAAGGATAATAGTAATCTAATTATTAATTAGTTATTGTTTTCTATATTTGTACTTATTTTAGATTTTTCTGTGGATATTGCGTGGCTTAAAGTACATTCTGAGCCTTGGAGTGATGTCAAAAACAAGTGGACTATAACATACCCAGAAAGAAGAAGAGATATTTTATCTATAAAAATTAGTCAAGGAAGCCTAGATACTGTATTGCAAAAAAGGCCTTTGTATAAACATTCACATGGATTTAGTTTGGTGCGCCTCTAAGTAGTTTTCACTCATATAACTACCTTTAATTTCATTATAGATTGAACTTGATTTTAAAATTTTGTTTCCAAACAAAGAAGGAAACTTACTGCGTGGATGGGAATTCTTTCGACAAGATATTTTACCTGTTCTAAATCAAAAAGTTAAAGACAAACAGAATTTACAGAATGTCCTTACTGGTAATTTTAGTAAAGGTGTATGGTAAATTAGAATAATTTTTTTCTGACAACATTTGTAATTTTTAGATCGTGAATTTGTCGTGATAGCACTACTACTGCACACTTTACTACAACGGAGTGTTAAAATAACTAAGAGGGAAGGTGGCAAAAAAAGAAAAATCATAAAAAGCACCATTAAGGACTCACAGGACTCATTCTTTCAAGAAATAGAAACCTGCAATAATTTTGACTCTACACTAAGGAACTTATCAAAAACGCTAAAGGAATAGAATCAAGCATTACAGCCACTGTTGGTTTTTTGTAAAGGTGACAGTAAGTTTTTTGTACATTTTAATGACACTTGCTACAAATTTGACTATTTTCTACCTGCCTTTGATATATGTTTTAAAATATTCAATGTATTAAATCTTGAATATTCGGAATCTGCAAAATCTTTTTGGCAATTTATCCAAAAATATTTTTTTGACATTCATTTCAAACAATACCACAAAATTTGCCCTAATGTCCTTTGTTTAATTAATAACTTGAAAAATTCAAACCATTGAAATTTATACGAATTATCTAGCATTCTTGTCATAAAAGGGTTAATTTCTATTAATGTAGTAGTAACTTTTTATTTATTGGTCTATGCTGGTTTTCAAAAATGATTACTTGTTTTATCTGTTCAGCGCAAATATCATTTCCTGATATTGATGCAATTATTCTTCATTATAAATATTTTCATTTTCTGAAACCTTATGATAACTACAAATGTTTAGTATGTAAGCAAACTTACCAATCTCTTAGTAGTTTTAAAGGACATTTCAAATGTAACAGTAAATCTTGTAATCAAGAAGCTGATATAAAAATTAGTTACGTCAACGATCAAGAACTGTGAAAAAATAACAAGCTACCAAAATACTGAAAATATCACAAATGATATTCTGTATCAATCTTCCCTATCATTACTATGCAAGCTATATTCTAATCCAAATTTATCAAGATCATTTGTAGATGAAATTCTAACGGGATTAATAGACGCCGACGGCTTGTTTACTCAAAATTCCAAGTAGTTAAGACATTGCCTGGCTTTATCTAAAGAAGACGGCGCATTAATTCAAAACATTCTTAATTATTTAAAAGATCCTTTTAAGGAAATTAAAACATTTCATTTATGTAATCAAAAGCTTACCAAGCTTAATTTGTACCAAGAGCCCTCCAGATATATCATAAACAATGAAATACGACCCCTTGTTGTAAATAGTGCCCCTAATTTAGATGAAGATCTTTCTGAAGGAATTTTAATGCCACTAATATTTCAATTTAAGAAATTTTTCGAAAGCCCTGGTGTCTTGAAAGAAACTTTAACCAATATGGATAAAATTGTGGTATGAAAAATTTGAATCACTTTATCAATGCTGAATTTTGGATGAAAAAAACCCAAAATTAAAAAAATTCCGACAAAATTGTTATACCTTACTTTCTTTACTTTGATTAATTTGAATCCTTTAGGGAGGATGTCAAGCGATAGGTGCCACATATTATAGCTTTCCATCTCTACCACACTGGAAGCTTTCAAGTCTTAAAAATATTTTTGTGGCTATGTTATTTAAAAGCAAAGACAAAATTTTTGGAAATGAGCTGCTTTTCTATTCTTTAGTAGAAGAAATTGATAAGCTTGAAAAAGAAGGTATCAAAATTATAACAATAGATGGGACGTTTCGTGTATACTTTATTTTAGGTCTTATAATAGGAGATAATTTAGGACTTAACACAATTTTGAGCTTCGTTAAAAGTTTTAGTTCAAATTTTCCTTGCAGATTTTGTAAATGTTCAAAAGAAGAACTTCAAACAGAATTTGTAGAAATTAAGGAAAATTTACGAAATAAAACCAATTACGAAAACGGTTTACTATCTAGTGATGACCCAAGACAAGCACTTACAGGAATTAGAGAAAATTCCATTTTTAATTTTAAATATTTCTTCTTTTCACGTTATCGAAAATTATGCTGTAGATATGATGCACGATATATTTGAGGGGGGTGCCATTACGACATTTGTCAAATATTGTTTAATTTAATAGATAATCAAGGAATTTTTAGTTTAGATATATTGAACAGTAGAAAATTACTGTTTAATTACGGGGTTACTGAAATATGTAGGTAACATAAGCTCTGCCATAAAAATGGAGCACATAAGTAGAAATAAATTAAATATGTCGGCAAGAGAAATGTGGACATTTTGCCACTTTTTACCGTTAATAATTGAGGACTTGGTCCCAATTAATAATAAAAATTGGAAACTATTATGCTTGTTGATAGCAATAATTGATATACTCCTAACGTCTTGCTTTGAGAAGGCTATATTATTAATTTTGAAAAACAAAATTAAGACTCCTCACTTTCTTTATAAAAAATTGTTTTCTGAATTGTTGAAACCGAAACACCATTTTCTAATACACTATACGTCAATTATTGAAAAAATAGCACCTCTGAAATATATATGGTGCTTCCGTTTTGAATCAAAACACAAAATATTAAAAAGTTATTGTAATAACACTAATTCCAGAAAAAAGTTACCACTTTCTTTGGGCAGAAATTGTTGCCTAGACTTTTCAGATAAACTATTGAACCAAACAAGCTCAGAAGAATTAAGATATCCTAAATGTCTTAAAGAAAATTTATTCAAGCTTAGCTTACACTATAATTTCATAGAAAATCGCGACAGTATTTCACTATGAAATTTATTCATTATGAAAAATTATGCACGATAAATAGCGTGACTTATAGAAATGTTGAATATAAGAGAAAGTTCTACTTAATTAAAAAAAAGGGTAATAATGTTAACTTGTACTTGGTCGTTGACATCGCTGTTAATACTGAGTCAAATAAAAGTGTTTATATAGTTGGCGAACAATATGGAGTTAAATTTTTTAGTAAGCACTTCCAGTCTTTTGAGGTGGATAAATTAGAACATAAAAAATATTTTATACACAACATAAATGAATTTAGTGGGCCACCAATTCATGTCCACACGTTACCTAATGGAAAAATTTACTTTATAGCAAAATATTTCTAAATATAAAGGTGTTATTAAAACTAGATTGTAAGTTGCTCCTTAACTAAATTAAAAATGAAATTATATATTCATATCTGTATAAAGTATAAATAAAATATATTATGTCTCCAGTGAAGCCTTTTTTTAAAGAAATTTTCTATAATTTATTTTGTCCTCAGTATAGTATCGTGTAGCAGTATGTATAACAATATTTTTGATCACTCTAAAGTTACATAGTTACATCAAACAAGACAACCGTTCCGTCACAAGAAAAATCGTGAGTAACAATGTAAAGGAAAACTTAAAATTAATGTTGGTAATTACGTACGAAATAATGGTTATTATACAATATTCGTGACAATTGAACATTTTTCTTGTTACTTTTCGATTTTATTGTACCTTAACAATATTCATTGTAGATCTATCATGGAATTGTTTATCAAAAATATTGTACTGTAATAGTTTTACCTTGTAAAAGCACAATTTTGAATTGGTTAATTATACCAACTTCCTTAGTTAACTCGGAATTAACTAAGGATTTTAGTTGATTTTACCAAGTTTTTTTTTTGAGTGTACATCCATTTGGAAGGCGCAGATGTTTGGCGTTCTCTGCTTGCCCTAACCACCCAACTGACTCTGAGGGCAGATAATTTTCAGAGTCCCTGTGCTGACCTGAAAAGAGAAGAGTAGCGGACCCAGACGACCTTCACACTAAGAGGGCTCCAGGAGAGTGAAAGGAGAAATAAAAGTATTTAGAGCATAATTACGATATAATAGTTCATTGCCTTAAATATGTTTTAAAGTACAACATTTCTGAATATTAACACTTTCATAGACGTAATATATTCCGCGTTTGTTGTTTGAATTAATTACAGTGATAAAAAGAAATAATAATAATAATACTAATAATAATATTGATATATGTATACATATATATATATAAATAAAGAAACAAATAACTTCTACGAAAAAAATTATTATAAGATAAAGCGTTCTTATATTAGATAAATATTGTTTCAGAAGAGATTACCTAAATAAATTTGAGGAATCATGCTAGAATCCAGATTGCTTAGAAATTAATTTAAGATTTATGCAATAAAATTTTGAATTTAAAGATAATGAGAAGTTTTAAAAATTTAGCATAAAATTGCGTTGGCTTAGCGAATAAAATAGAAAGCATGCATTAATTATAAACAATTCATTTTAATGTAGTATACTGGAAAAACCTCTTAGTTGGTTAAGTTTTTTTTGTTGGTTGAACATTTTTAATGGAAGTATTAAAATTTCTCAAAACTAGTGTAACCTCATCTCTCCTTGGGGGAAAGTTCTCCAATGTTTCAAACATGTCTTGATGAATTTTAACTATTTTGTTCACCCTGATTGTGCAATATCTATTAAATTAGAATTAGTTTCGAACTCTTTTGCTATTATTCTAACAATCTCTTTAGTTTCCTTGATAGTATCACCGGAATAAATATCCTGGAGAGTTTTACACATTTCACTGGAAATTATAAGTAAAAATTTAAATGGAATCATCTACAGAAATTCCACCAACGATTTCCGTTTAAGCTATAATAGGTTCACTTATTGCTTCAGTAAATAAATCACAATCTCTATAGCCTCCTTTGCCTGTATAATATCCTAAGCATCTGGTGATATAAATGGGAAATTTTCTTAACTTTTGTATATCAAAACCAATTTGCCTTAGCCGTAGCATTTCATCGTCGTTTAATAAATTATGGTCCACAGAAAATTGAGCAAATCTCGGAGCCTTCTTTTCATCACTTTTACGTTCCGACATTGCAAACATAAAGTCTGGAACTATAAATCAAGCAAAGTGCAGCACTGGTTCCAGTTGAAAGTTATCCATGAATTTTACGTAATGCTTCCAAATCTTTATCACGAAAATTTGGCTTCTCAGATATTTGACACTGTAAATAGCCTTTTCTCTTCTTCAGACGATTTTCCAATTAGTTGACCGATTAAAATTTCTGCTGCAATTCTTTGCATGGCGAGCTCTGAAATCGAAAAACCATTGTGACCAGAGAATATTGCATAAAGATAGCTGTTTTCATAAACTTTTGAAAAGAAATTTCGATTCCATGATTTGTGTTGATTAATATCAGAGTTTAATTGAGTGTTAATATCAGATCTGTACAGACAGTTTTCCCTGTCTGGGCAGGCTTAGTGGAATTTCCCGATGGAAATGTCGCTACTCGTATGGATGTAGTGTCTTGTCCATCCAAAAAGTGATTGCTCAAAGCGAATTCCGTAAATGTTTATAATTCCGAAGTTGATGCCACAAGAAAATTTCAGATTTTTTCCGTCTAATTTTTCACTCGCGTGATTCACTTGAACAACAAGACAGATGTCTACATTCTTCTTCTTCTTTTTCCTTTTTTTGGGTCCGTTCAGCGCGTATGGCTCTCCATCCATATAGGACACAGTCCGTACACACCTCATGCTACCACGGGTCGCGTAGACGTGTATCTAGCTCAGTGTAGCATATTGCTACATGCAATACGCTACGACCATAACAAATATCCAAAAATTCCTTCCTCCACCGAGATTTGTTTACGTTTGTGACAGCTGAGAAACTCCCTGGGTAGTCTGGCGTAGTGAAATCGAATGAGAACCATTTCGGTGGGTGCAATCGCAATATTTTCAACTATATATCTTGTTGCCCCGCTCTCTATATTGATTCTACTATACGGCTGTACTGAGCTTTCACTACAGCGGCAACAGATACTAACACAACCAGAATTTGACTACGCTAAATTTGGCTTATCAGACTTCCTGTATTCTCTATATTCTAAGCTTATTAGACAGAAATTTTAGCAAATATGGAAAATAAACGTCAATAAATAATTTTAACATTAATTAAAAGTGAATAAAAACTTTGCAGATATGGAAAATTAAAATTTGATGAAAACTTTGACGCGTAGAAAAAAATAAACGCGACAGAAATTTGACATGTATTAAGAATTAAAATTTTCGACATAATTTTTGCATGTAGTGAAAAAGAAAAGTAAAAGAAATTTGAGATTATTTAAAAATTAAAAGTCTGCAAAATTTTAACAAATATGAGTTACAAATTCACCTGTGGAGATAGAGGTCGATATCAGCTCAACCTAAACTTAGTATAAGAGGAATCTAAAAATAGTACTAGAGCAGCCACGTAGGCTGTGTTCCCTCTTGTGTTCGCTCTGGTCTAGTAAGACTCCGAATTTTTCTTTTGTAACTGAAATTAAAGTGCCAATTATAAAAACAGCAAAGAGGAAAGTAAGACGTTTTTATTACTACCTAAGGAAAGAAACAGAATAATAGCAGAACAGAGGAAAAGAAGTAAAAATTGTTTTGTTTTGGATATCCCGTTGACGAGCAAACCATAAACTGGTGCTAAATCTTACACCACCAGCGAGACTTTTCACTTTTTTATTGCAGATTTGTTTGAGATTGAGGACTTGTTTTGTAATCGATGCAAATACTCCATTTTTTCGATCTAGGTGTATTCGATAAACAAGTCAATTAAAATTATCAATTGGGTACGTTCTGTATAGATATATGTGCATAATTTTGAATAGTACTTTATAAGTATTATTGGTTGGAATTGCTGAACAGATTGATTTTGCTTTTCCCTACCACACTCCACCCCCCCCCCCCCCCCTATTTTCCTGCTTCCGCCTGTTCCGGGGTTAGAATTTTCGTGATTTTGCAGTGAAACGTCGTTTTCAAAAATCATATCTCGATAAAGGAACCACCGATTTTTCTCATTCAAATGCCAAATGAAGCTTAATGATTTATGTTTATTACAAAAAATATAACAGCACCGATCGAAAGTTTTTTTGTTAATATTAGTATTTTTTTCACAAAAATTATATTATTTAATATCTTCTTTTAGCATTTTTTTCTTCCAATTTTTATCTTGAAGCTAGCAACCTTATCTATTTACAAAAGCCTATCAATGTACAAAAAATTGCGAGGTGTTCGGTTTCGTTTTGAGATATGAATTTTTCAAATCACCGTATACGCAAAGTAGTCTGTATGGAAGCACTGCTCTGAGGGTAACTTGAATTTTTTGTATTTTTATTTTGAAATAGCAGACAAACCAAGCATTAATGTGCCTATAATAACATGTTGGAAATGGTTCAAGAAAGTCCCGAGAGGTGGCATCACTTAGCAAAAATATGGATTCAGTAATTCAAAAATTATGGTTTTTAGCGCAAAATGGGCCGAAAAGTGGCTCACTGACTCGACACTTGATCTGCAAACATACATGCTCTTTTCTTACAAGGTGGAAAAAAGTAATTAATTTTTTGTTATGTACTCGCTGAAACCTTTCCAAAAAATACCTACATGCCCGGTTACAGAAATAAATAAAAATCGCGTGAGTTGTCGCGGTTAAATTGGCGCAAATTGTGAACGAATGAGCCAAATTCATTCGTATAAATTGCCAACAATAGAGGACATATGTGCATTGCTGACTCTGTAAGTGCCAGTCGCAGTTTTCAAAAACCAGTAGATGGCTTAAAGTAGGCATGCAATATTTTTATAGTTTTTATTTTTTAAATAGGTAAATTACATATCATTTACCTGAAATTTCATATAGATAATCTCCAAATATGAATGCATCAATAAAAAGTAAAGAATTGCATACATCGACAATTCGTTCAAGTAAGTTTCAAAGTGAACACGAAGTTTTTTATACATAAAGGCCGGGACTTGCAACACGCCTTCTGGTAGATCCCACTAGACATTGATTCTAGAGGGAAGACCGCTTTTACAGTACCTGGTCATCCTCTCTATCAGTACACATTGATGCCATTCGGCCTATGAAATGCTCCACAAACATTGTGCCGCCTTATGGACAAAGTCATCGCGTTCAATCTTCGTGAAAATGTTCTCGCCTATCTAGACGATTTGTTACTTGTGTCACTAGACTTCGACACACATCTTGTTTTGCTAGCCCGCGTAGTGGATTGCTTGAGGAAAGCTGGCCTCACTATCAATGTAGAGAAGAATAAGTTCTGCATTACAGAGACAAAATACTTTGGTGTCATTGTTGGGAAAGGAGGACTAAGAGCAGACACCGATAAGATCTCAGCAATAGCTGACTACCCGTCACTTAAAAATGTTCGGCAAGTCCGACGCCTACTGTGTATGGCAGGATCTTATCGCCGTTTCATCCTTAGCCATTCTGATCTAACCATCTAACTGATACTTTGAAAAATCCTAGTCAGTTTCAATAGACACCGGAAGCCCAGACAGTGCGATGCGAGTCAACAAGATATTAAAGGAGTGATGCTGCAACTAGGTGACGATCGCCGCGCGAAGCCAAAAGCCTCCGTCTCGAAAAAGTTGAATTCAGCACAAAGAAACTGCACCGTCACAGAGCATGAATGCTTAGCAGCAATGCTAAGTATACAAAAGTTTTGACCCTTCATTAAACTTATGACGTACCAAATAATGGAGTCTGAAGCTTCAAGGTTTCGACTTCACCATTGAACACAGAAAAAGAAGCCTGAACGTCGTTCCTGATGCTCTGTCACGGACTCACTGTGACGCATTCTCACCATCTGAAAATCCTGGTCCGGAAGTCGTCCTTAGTTCTCCATATTTCAACTCGTTGGCAGAAAGTTAAATCAGCTTCCAACTAATACCAGATCTCTGTGTCAGGGATGGCTTCGTTTATATTCGGACTGTTTCGAGAACAGGCGATCCAATTCAGCTGGAAGAAGCGTGTAAACTTTGGATTCCACGAGGGCTTAAGTCTTAGACACTATTTCAAGGCCGCATGATCCACGGCCTTGCATGGAGGTATAGGAAAAACACTGGAACACTTAAGATGAAATTTATACTGGCCACGAATGATAGCCGATGTTAGAAACTTCGTAGGCACCTGTGACGTGTGTTAAGAGACTAAAGCCTTAGGCCAACAATGGCAGCTCAATTTGTGACAGAAAAATCACGGCAAACGTTGTACATTGATTTCTTAGGTCCATATCCCAGATCTACCAATAGAAACGTCTGTCTTTTCAAACTTCCCATTCCGGAAACTGATGAGGAAATCATCTTCTGAACACATCTGTCAGTTTCTCGAGACAGAAATGCTTCACATTTTTGGAGTTCCGGAGAAGATAGTCTCTGACAGGAGTCCAATTTTGCTCGGCTCAGTTTGCCAGACTGCTGGATAAGTTTGGTGTAAAGCATGTGCGAATAGCAGTTTATTCGCCACAGGGTAATGCATCAGAGAGGGTGAACCGGTCTCTATTGTCAGGGATTAGAGCCTACACTAAGGCGAAGCATACGCGGTTGGATGAGAAGCTGAGCCACATTGATAACTCTCTCAGGAACTCAGTCCACCAAGCAACTGGCTTCTCACTCTCACCTTGCAGGGTACTTTTCGGTCGGCAAATAATCGATTACGCTAGGTCATATTACATCTTAAAGAGAAAGTGTCGTATCAAAGTCAGAAAAGAATACTTTCTTTATGAGCTTGAGGATCTGCAGGGAAAAACATTACCTATCACACTACAGATATTAAGCCCTCCTTGCTGATAAATCTAACTGGAAGTTCTGGTATACTAACCCTAATTCATATCTCTAAATACTCGTAGCCCTAAGAAGGCATCCGGCCAGCTTAACTGGTAGCTACAGGATACCAATGTGCCGCTTAGGACCTCCTCAGCTTAGCGGCCGGTATACCTCTTGTTAGTAAACACATTTTTCTTCGCACTCCCTCGCTTGACAATGTGTCACATGGTACCCCATGAAGGTTGCACGCCAGCAGGAATTCCACATCGAAAATTTCAATTTAAGTATGCTGACATCCTGGCCATGTAATATAACACTCACGAAGGCTGATCCTGTGTGTGGCATTGCAATCAGTTGGTTAGGTTACTGATTGTATAGGCGGTATACACGGTTTTGTGAGGCTTATGATTTTTATAAAAAACCCAACACCTTTTCAAAAACTTAAGTCCGACAGCATTTGAACTGAAGAGTTTCTAATATTTTGCCGAAGGTTTCAAATCAATATCATTGTAGAAAATAAAGAAGGAGAATAAAATGCTTGCAAATTTAATCAACCTCAACGCAGTGATATATCAATTGCGAACATCTGTGAAATTGATACCCTAAGCGCACTGAACGTTGTTCTGACATGAACGATTCGGTGAGGTTGGTAATTTTAGGGTATTAGCTGATTATTCACCGACTCAAATGACCCAAAATTTTGGAATCTTTTACATGAGTCACTTATACCAAAAGACTCGTATGATCTGAGTCACCAAAATGATTGATTTTGCCCATCACATGTAAAAGCTTTTCTTGCAAACTTCGATGTTCTGTAATGATTTTACCTGCGGATTACACGATGAAGTACAGCTTGAATGTAAGCTGCACTGCCATACTTTTTACAGGTGTAATCCACGCTTTCATTTAGGCAGAGCTTCCAGCGAACTTGCATGATCAAAAATCATAGCAGCTCAGGTGATAGTAATTTGTCATTTTACAGTTTTCAAAATGGCGGACAGAAAATATTCGAGACCGGAGCTTTTTAAATTAATAAATTTATGCAGGTAAAGTTAGAGTTTCTACGATCATATATATTACATCATTTACCAACCACTTCCTCCTTCTTTTGCCTTTTTTTTCCAAATTTTACTACTTACTTTATTTCTATAATTGCCGATGTTCGACAAGACCTGACGTCTCAAAGCCATTTTGTAAATGAACTTGCAGGCAAGATATAAATACATCAATCGAATTGCGAAAAAACGACTTGGAAGAGAGGTTTGCATGCAATCTGCACTTCCTCGTGTAATCCCCAGGTTAGAGCCCACTTTAGCAGCAGGCAAGGCATGACGCAAAATGGAATCGAGTAAATGCAATACTATCATGTGAATATGTCACTTTTGTAAAATATTTTGTAAAATATTATTGCTTCACGAGAGATGTTTATAAAGAGGACTTTTGCGATGTGATATAAAACTGATAACGTGGTATTGCAATCATACTAGAACTGCAAATGAAATGCATGAGAGTTTTTTAGACGCGATTTTTTTTTATAATTGTGAACACAAATGTATTATTTTCAAAGTGATTGAATATTGTCGTATATTTATGTCATTTTCTACAGTTCTTATCTTACAGACATATAATGAGATATTTGATCCATATTTGATGAATAATTCTAAAAACTAGAATCTGGGATATTTTCGAAATTATAAGGAACTATTATGATCGTGTGATATTGAATATATCTTTACCGACTATACTTCGAAATCAGTTTATTGTACTTTTTCTTTATAGCTGGCTATTTGTGATTAATGAAGCTGAAAATTCGAATACAAATATAATTTTTGAATCCCCATCGATTTATGTACTTTCCAAAACTGTTATTTTTCGAATTTTTGAATTTTCTAAACTCTATTCGCAAAGAGTATGCCGAGCTTGTCATTCCGTTTGTAGTTCATAGAAATGATAGTGGTAAAGCCAAACAATTGTAGATTTAACTAAAAGTAGGGTATGAAAATGCTCCAAAAATGGACATTGCTTACTTCAAACAATGATTTGTTGTAAATAGACAACAATCTTTTGAAAACTATAATTGTCTAATACAACAACATTAACAACATTAGTGGTAATGTAATAACTGAGTTAGCAATTTCTGATCCTTGTTTCTTGAATGGCTGATCATTGTTTTGGTTAGTCAACTACTGTAATTGTAAGGTTACAACACAAAGTTTTTTTTTAACATCGTATTAATGGATAACATATCATTTTATTATTAATTTTTTTTCAATTATTTGATAATTATGGTGGTAATTGCGTGAGAGGAAAAATATGGGATTTTATATATCGCTCGTTGAAAGCTATACTGACACATCTCAAAATCTCCCAGTTTTAAAGCTTAAATTTATGCAGAAAAATTGAACTTTTCGAGCCAATGATCAGAGAGGTCTCAACAATAAGATAACTTTACTGATGAGACCTTTTTGATCTCTGGGTGGAAAAGTTCAATTTTTCTGCATCAAATAGAATATATTTATGTTGAAATATTTGCTGGTAGTGATAAATGCTTGTTGGGCTCTGTGTACGGGCCTCCTCATTCAATTGAATTTAGTGCTCTTAACAATTTTCTTGCAGCTGTCTGTCATGCTTGCCAACATATGATAATAGCAGGAGACTTTAATGTATACATGTTGAATGACACAATTAGCGGCAATCGTGTTCATTAAATGATTGGGTCGTATAGTTTATCTTTAATAAACTCTCTTCCAGAGCTGGGCATTACTTAAGTAAAAAAAGACTTAGCCAAGGGTAAGCAAACCATGCCTCGACTGAATATAAAATCAACAATGCCTCGACCTGATGTAGGGAAGGCCTCAATTTTTTCTCAGGAATTTACTGGAAGTTTAATGCATTATTGGAAGCGACAATCGATGCTTGTAGCAATGAGAGGTGAAAGTTTTACTCTACGTGCAGCGCTGAAACTATAAAAAACTATAAATAGTAGCCACTGGTTACTATACATATTATAGTTTTCAAAAGGAATTTTTTCATTAAATCTTTTAAAAAAGTACTTTAAAAAGTACTTCAAAAGTACTCAGTACTTTTTATAGACTTAGTACTTAGTTACAAGTACTTTTCATGGATACCGTACTTGTACTTACACTAAAGTACTCACGCCTTCGATACTTGTACTTAAGTACTTTTTCTTTTGTACTTGCCCAGCTCTGCTCCCTTCCTACTCAT
Source organism: Dioctria linearis (assembly GCA_963930735.1). NCBI lineage: Eukaryota > Metazoa > Arthropoda > Insecta > Diptera > Asilidae > Dioctria > Dioctria linearis. The sequence goes on along the minus strand of OZ005741.1, from coordinate 197,202,080 downwards.
TTCACACATCTTCCAATTTACTTGATATTTTTCTTGTAGCCGACCAAAATCGGGTGATGTACCAAAATCATCTGTCATTTTCAGCATTCTCAAAGCATGACTTAATATTTTTAATTCATGATATTGATCTTAGATCAATGCCATAGATTGCGGCTCTCTTTTCGGTGAAGCATCTGAGCTCCAGTGGGAATGTCTCCGACGAACAACCACCGTTCATGATTATTATTATTTATTATTATTATTATTTTGAATATCTCATAAATTATCTGTTTGAGAAGTATGTCCCTCTAAAGACACACTATATTGCTGACACTAACTGCTCCTGGTTTACATCTCGGATTCAGACATTAATCCTACAGAGAAATATTGCTTACGGAAGGTGGAAACGTTTACGAACACCAGAGTGCTGGGAGGCTTATCGTGTTTTGCGCAATGCTGCAAATCTGAAGATTAAATATTCTAAAATACGCTACTTTGCTTCCAAGTTTGATAGCAACATTCCTACTAAGATATTATGGCGAAATCTTAAGAACTTTGGTGTCAATAGATCTTGCAATCCTGGTATAGATATTGACCTTGATGATCTCAATAACATGGTCGTTGGTACAATGTCGGATGCATCATCGGATGCTTTTGTAATTCCTGCCTTTGATTCGTCTTATGATGGATTTTCTTTGGCACAGGTTGACCAAGAGCAAGTTTTTAAAGCTGTTTTCTCGGTCACATGAAATGCTGTTGGTCTTGATAATATACATCCCAAATTTATTAAACTGTTATCGCCTATTATTCTATCTAATCTGACGTATATATTTAACACTATAATACTCACGTCTGTATACCCTGAACCTTGGAAACTGTCCAAGATTATCCCCATCCCTAAGAATCCAAAACAGAATCCCCAGGAGTACCGACCCATCTCAATTTTATCTTTCTTGTCCAATATTTTTGAGCGGCTTATACATCAGCAAATACTTAATCATCTTGACACAAATAACCTAATGTCCAATTTACAATCTGGATTTAGAGCTAACACAGTTGTACGACAGTTCTACTAAAGATACATGATGATATTGTCTATGAATTCTGATATGATAACTGTTCTTTTTCTTTTAGATTTCTCCAAGGCTTTTGATAAAGTTAATCACTGACTAAAAGATTGTTTAATTTCTCTAGTGGTGCATGCAGGCTTGTTTGGTCATATTTGGAAAACCTCCAGCTAAAGGTCTGCTGTGGTGAGTATTCCTCTGAATTTTTGCCTGTATGTAGTGGTGTTCCGCAGGGGTCAATCCTCGGGTCTTTGCCTTTTTTATGTGTTTATAAATGATATTTCTTCAATCATTTTGAATTGTAAATTTCACTTGTATGCTGATGATTGCTATATATTTCAAGATCACGTGGATTGATGGAGGATGCGGTATGTAGACTGAATGAAGACCTTAGATTAATATCTTTGTGGGCACTAGAGAATAAACTTCTTCTAAACCCGTTAAAATCTAAAGTATTTCTTTTATATAGAAATAATCTCGACATCACATACTTTCCTGATGTGATGTTATATGAAACTCCTATTCCATACAGAAGGTCAGTAAGGAATCTTGGCATCATTTTTAACACTACACTTACGTGGTCTGACCATGTCAACAGTATTGTGTCTAAGATTTACGCAACGCTTCGTAAGCTTTCCGTTGCTTCTTTCGTTACTCCTCGAAATACAAGCCTCATGTTAGTGAAAGAACTTACCTACGGGTGTGAATTGTCTTGCCAGCTACATTCCTTCTGGCAGAGAAAAATCACTGTCGCGTTCAAGTCGGCTGTTCCCTACGTGTACGGTCTGGGACAATATGACCATGTTTCTCCTTATGTGAAATCCGTCCTTGGGTGCACCTTAAGAGCGTATCTTGATTCCAGCGAAATTCTATTTTTGCATAATTTAATTGTAAAAAAGGTGCCTAGCTATCTACATACATGAAAAATTATTGTTTTCTCGGTCCAGTAGAACTGTGGCGTTGAATGTGCCAAGTTTTAGTTATCGTGTAACTGAGCGTAAATTTTTCAGTTATGCTACCAGGATGTGGAATACTTTAGCTATGGAGATCAGAAAGAGTGGTGGCATTGATTTCAGGGGCAAGTTACTGGGTTATTTCTCTTATAGATAATTATTTAATTAATACATTTTCTAATTTTAGTGATTATCACATTCATATTAGTTTATTTATCTCTTATTATTATTGTATAGATATAGTTTTAGCGTTTTTAGTTTTTCTTATTTTATTATTTCTTTCCTTCTCTATTCTTCAGTTTACTCTAGCTCATAGTGCAGCAGATTATTTTTGTTAGTTTACCTACACATAAGTAGAAAGCCAGGCTTTAAGTGTGTAGATGTTGTTAATAAATAAATGAATTGGAATTTGAATTTGAAATTCAGCTTTATAAGGTGAAACTGGAAGATTTTGATTTGTTTCAAATGAGCCATATTAAAATTAAATAAATTGTATGAAAAATAATTTTATTACAGTGAATTTATTTATATGTATTTTGTGAAAAATGCTTTCGCCTTAAAAGTACAAAAAATAGGTTTTCCAAGTTGGACTTAAGTATATGTCAATGGGTGGGTCGGAAATTGTTCCTTGTTTTCAGAAACGATGTGAGATTGAAAATGTCTTACAAATTGACCTATATTATATTTTTCAACAATCAAATATATTTGTTCATTTCGATTTTTTTAAACAAATTTTTGTCCATATTATTTTGGCTTTGAGTTAAAAATGTATTACATAAATAGGCCTTATCTGTATATGTAACTCTTTTACCATAATACAGCTTTTAAAATTAACGAAATTGTACTTTTCTATTTTTGTTGAACATCGGACCCTTTCTCGGTTTTAACTTGCAACCATGCTATTAAATTTCGTATTTCTAAAAAATTTATTATATTGTTATTGTTGTAATTAATTATAACTAAAACAAAAGCAAATACTAAGGTCTTGAGGTGGATCCTCTTGCTCTGCTTCTATTTGCTCTATTGTACCTTTGAAGGAGGATTTAGATTCAGGATCCAATAAACCGATTTTTCTTCATCTATTTCTGCAGTTGAAATAAGGACTATATAATTTCCCTATTGGAGTTTGTCTTGAATTTGATGGTTCCTTATAGTTTATGTGCTGCTCATTCAAGAAAACAATAATATGATTTCTAATTTACAAAAAAACGTTTACTATACCGGATCGTCAGTAAATCTCTTCCAATTTATTAGCTAATTTCTCTAAAATTTTCCCTTGTAATTTTCTTTTTGTTTATATTATGCCAAGCACTACAGATACAATCAAAAACTTTCTTCAAAGTTCTCTAAGCTTTCTATATTTTGTAAACATAACTAAACTGCATGCACAAGAGATTACTTGAAAAATGATTTTCGTGACAGCGTACTTAGCTCAAGCGCAATAGACTTCTAAATGAGCTCTGTTCCAAAATAACAACAAATTGAATGTCACCACGATTACTTAAGAACACATTCATGGTTTTGCCATACAACAATTACGTTATTTTACGTATACCTATTGAGAAAATGGTCAGTCGAAGACGTTTCTGATTTACTGAAATAGTCTTGATAAGGCGTCTGGAATTTATTATGACCATTCTTACTCTTTGACAAATCAATGCGAGAAACGACCTTAGCTATATGCCTACAGGCAGGGACTATATTTACGGGCACTCACCTAGGGTATAAAAAGAATTGTTCTTAGGTCAATTATGGCTTTTCCCTAGCGTTTTCAACAAATTTTTCTTAAATTCAATTCGAGAAACTCGATGCTGTCTCTCTCTGGTTTATAAAAATAATTTTTTAGTTCCGGAGGTTGAAATTTCAATTTATCAATGTACAAAATTTATCATATTCTGTAGATTTTTATCGGAAGAGTACTCAAATTTAATTTACATCTTCTGACATGTGGTACATAGTTAGTTCAAAAGTGAACAGTGTAGTCTGCCTTTAGTGTATTCTAAGCTGAGCTATAGATGAATGCGCCAATACCTGTATATAAATGAGCCATAATTGGTTCAACCCTCAATATCCTCTCGGCTAGTCAAGCCGCTCTCAAGACCTTAAAGTCCTTCACTATTAAATCAAGGATAGCCTGCGAGTGTCTGCAAACCCTTGAAAATTTATCGAGGAGAAACAAAGTTATCCTCATGGGGGTACCGGGACATGGGGGCCATAAAGCAATGAAATTCTTGACGGCCTAGACAAAAGCCGGGCAGAAACTTGCTTTGTCGGACAAGAGCCATTTTGTGGCACTTCAATGGGTTAGCTCAGAGCTACCCTAAATATCTAAGAGATCGAGCAAAAATTCCTTTATTGGGAAAGGCTACAAGGACTTCGTCAGGCAACAAAATTTATAGAATCTTCTGGCGGAAAAATAAAAGCACTCCTACTTCTTGCGAGAACACATCTTAAAATGATAACAGAGCTCGTCTCAGGCCACACCTCTTTGGGGTATCGTGTAAATAGCTTGGCTGACACTTCATCAAGCCACTTCAGTCAGGATGCTCATGAAACCTCGAAGCATCAACGCTGCAACTGTGAAGAACTGGGCAGGCGGAGATTAGTCCACTTAGAATATGGTTCTCCTCCAGCAAACTGAGTGTGGGATTGTAATCTCAGAATGATTCTGAATTTTATTAACAGTCTAAACCAAGAAGTGGAGCAAATTGAACGAAGACCCACAATAGATCTTTTAGAAGGCAGTAAATGAGAAGCGAACGCCTGCACAAATTAAATCTATCTTCCGGCAGTAAATAAACTTCTATTTCGATTTTTCGAATAAAACGCTGTACAAAAAACTATATACAAGTTGGACTTTAGAAAGTGATAATCCTTATATTTAAGAACCAAAATAATATTTTCAATATCGATTAACTTTAGGAGAAATATAGCGTATATAAACGTCATTGTTTTCATATGTTGAACATTTTATTTCATAAGGATGGTAAATAACGTCTAAACTAACTCGTTGGTCCCAGAAACATAACATGAAATTTTGGAACTTACATCTCACTCTTAAATTCCACTAGAAACGGGATTAAAAAGAATTAGGTACCCATTCTTTTGCGTAATAATCCAAAATATCATATTTTTTATTCAAAGCGTAGAACACTTGTGTTAATAATATATTAAATATTATTAGCTTGGAATGACATTATTTTGTAGGATAGATTTATTGATGTTCCAAAGGTTGAAGCGTTGTGTGTACTCCTTTGTCATCAATTTTGTAATGCCAGTTTTTCTCATATATGGATGAAAAAGATAATTTATTTTTAGTTCAATTTTTTTTTAAATAAAATTAAGAATTAAGTGATAAAAAATGTTTAACATTAATTTTTCTATAAATTAATTTTTTTATTTTTTATTTATTTAATGTAAATAATTCTTTGTATTTCTTTTTATATTTTTTAATAAAATTTTTCTTTTTTATTATTTTAAATTAATTTTTAACTGCAATATGCGTTACAATTGTTGTACGCTTAGTGACATGAGAATGAATTCTAATAGATTTTCTATTGTGACACTTTTTATGGAAGCATATGAGTGAGTATATGCTTTAGACGTGAAATCCATTCTGCCAGCCTGAACTGACAGTTCGCTCTATGAGTAGCGTTAACATAGGTCGGAGCGCTAGAACCTCGGCTAGTGGGGGAGAGTTATGGGGTGGGTATACCAAATACCTGGCGCTGTCAAGGTCTATATACAAAAACAGAATTCGTACCTGCACAAATACACAGCACTACATCCGGTCTAGAAGGGACCCTTACACCACTTATCCTTACCTGTTGCCGAAGACATAGGGGTTGTATCTTCAAGCCATGCCTCATCCTCCCAATAACACGGTGGTCTAGAGTCTAGATGCTCACATTGTCCATATTGATCTATAAATGAGTGCGCGGAGTAGCGGACCTTAGTCAACTATCGCCGTTAAGAGGGCTCCAGAAGAGTGATGGAAGGAAACTTAAAATCGTTAAGGTTCCATAACGTTATACCCAAAGACTTTTATTACTAATAGTGGAGTCCATCCGGTGACGGGAACAATTTTACCTTAAACTCAACTCCGAGATAATCCGCTATGCCTGGTGGAAAAAATTTAAATCTTGGAATCTATAAACATGTCGGACTTGCTGATTAAATCGATATCTCTATGCCAGAAATGATATAGTACCGAACATTATCCTCATTTTTAAATTAATTTACAAAATGAACTTCAATATGACGACTGGACTCCAAAAATCCCGTGATTCATCTACCGCTTCAAGTGTGGACAGAGCTTCACCGGGTGTGAAGTGACATGTTAGCTGGATCAATGACAGGAATGCTTCTCTGGAATTTCGCAGGGACGGTATGGTATCTATGTCGAGAGGTCACTGGGCCTCACTACATGTGCATAAATCAAATTGGTGAGATTTCGTTCTTGGAATATTTACATGTTTCCTTCGTCGACAAGTCGATGATCAGTATCCCAGTTCTGAGGAAATTCACAATGGGTTGTTTGGCCAGGAAGAGAGGTTGACACGTGTTTCTTTCCTTCCTCTTTTTTTACAGTTTCTGAGTTTTTGAAATTTACAGTATTCGATGCTTGAATAGTCTGCGGCTTAATTCTTTCGGTTTTTCTTCCTCCTTCTCAAAGGATGTCTAAAATTGGAAACATTTTCTTGCGATCAACTTTAGCACTCTACTCGATTTCTTTTTCTATTTCAAGGAACGATACTTTCAATGCGGATATTTTAAAATCTGACAAAACAATAACGATAAAGATTTCACTTGCAATGTTTTCTTTTCTCACAATATTCGAGCGCACAACCGACCAGTCCCCAGAAAAAGAAAAAAAAAGAAATGTCTTCCGTCTTGTCCGCCAAAAACTCTTCTCCTTCCTCTTGACAACATTTTTCTAATGAGTGGCCCGTCGTCAGATGTCTATAGTAAAACCATGGTGAAAATAGCAGTACGATCGCAATGTAAGCAGAACAATAGAACCTTCACTAGCTGGCAGTGACGCAGATGCAGCATAATACTTCATGCATCACGCTGCGACCATAACAACTTCTATATAAAAACTATTATATATATAATGAAACTTTAACTACATTTATGATTTCTACGAAAATTTACTTTTACAGAGTGTCTGTGAATTTGATTATATTTTTATTTGTATTGTCCACAGTTATTGTTTAGGCTGTTTATTAATTTCAACTTCAAAGAGTTTCCACAATTTCTATTCTTTCAAAGTTATTCATTAGTGTTACGAATTATATACATAACTATGACGCTACAGATTAAAGGATGCTTTTAACAACCTTGCTATAGAAATTTTAGATTTCCGACTTCGATAACAACTGGGCTTCTGCGGGCGAAATTCTCCATCACAATGGCACGTAGCTAAACAAATAAACGGATACATACATACTAACTTGTTTCTGTGAAAGAACGGAAAAGATGTTATGCTTTTATTATATCCAGTTTGTTGTTTGTTTTGTTTTTCTGCTTAAAAAGCCTCTGGGTTTCCCATTGGCAGTGCTTTTAATTAAAACGTCGATAAAGTAATTGAGTATTTTTAGACGATTTTTACAACAAATATGATCTTCTGCAAAACAATCGCTAAATTCGCTGATTTGTTTTGTGTGCTCAATGCACGTGATTTTTTTGTGGATTTTGTATTTAGACTGTCGAAAGTAATTTTGAGAATAATATTTATAATATTTTTCATTAGCGGGAAAAATTTCTATAGGCGCATAGGTGCAGCTATGCAAGACCAGCATTGAGAAATGTGACTATTTGCTGCAAAAAAAAAATCATATTAAATCAATATTTTTCCCATATTAATAATATATTTCAATAAATTTGTATGCATTGAATAAGACAAATATCAATTTGTCATGAATATCAATTAAAATAATGATTTTCTTATTAGATCTATATGAAAAATTCAAGTTTAGTAATAAAAATTTCAATTTAATAATTAAAAGAAATTTATAGACTTATTAAAATATTTCATCACTAATGGCGGAACGTGGTTCGTAATGGGAATACTTGTACTCTATATATATATATGATCTACACTTCTACGCTCATAAAAATTGTTGTCGGTCGTCCTGCAAAAGTGCGTATAAATTATAAGGAACAAATTCCCCGTAAATTTCTAAGAAAAAAGAAGGAAGAAATTTGCAGTACATTTCTAAGAAAAAATTGCGGCCTTCGCTTCATCAGGACTGCGTTCTAAAACATAGCTACAGTTGACTACAGTTGACTTCAATCGTTTCAAAACCCATTAGTCAACTGAAATATGTTAGGTGAGTTGACTATTGTGCGCTATGAAGTCAGCTATAGTCAACTGTGGCTATGTTTTGGAATGCACTCCGGATCAACGGTGATATTGTATGGATCGAGGCATTTCTGGCTTACCCTTTGGTCACGTCAGCAAATACCAAGTCGAGGTATCGTTAATTTGATATTCTAGAAAAGCGTTACATATTTTTATATTACGTGTCCAGTCTTTGTATGTTACTAGTTTCTCTATGCTAATATGCTGTCAAAAATTATTACTTTGGCATATCATAATAATACTTCATTCGTATTGGAGAAATTTTTTATAGGAATCTTATCAATTTTATAGCGGAAATTTCAGGTTTTTTTCTTTTGGTGTGGGTACCTGGCCATAAGGATATCTAAGGCAACCCAACGAGATGGCTAATGAGTTGGCAAAAAAGGGCTCTGAATTGGATAGATCCGTAGTGGTAGCTTATGTGAGGATCCCAATTGGAGTTTTAAAAGAGGAAATCATCAGGGGCGCCTATCAAAAGGCAACCTCCGGTGGATCAGCAGGGATACCTGTCGTATTGCGAGGCAATTTTGGCTTGCATATAACGGGAAAAGGACAAGCACTGCTTAACGGCCGCAGAATAAATACCAGGAATCTAGTAGTGGTCATTACGAGTCACTGGGCCATTGGGGAACATGCCAGAAGACTTTGTATAGCGGCAAACAAATTTCTGCAGGAGCTGTAAGGACTCGAAAGAAATCGAATCCGTCCAACACGTGCTTTGTAAATGCCCCACTTTGATGCATAAAAGAAGTAGGCTATTGGGTACCTACATCTTTCCAGTCTGGGGGAGCTGTAAAGTAAAGAACTTTCTTAAAGAAGCAGGATATATCTAGGTAAAGACTCTTGGAAATATCCAGATGGATCTGTGGTGGCTCGAAAGGTTAACCCATGAGGTCTACGGGTAAAATGGACCCAGTAGAGGTCTAAGCCTAGTTGGAAACCCGAATTTTTTTGAAAAATGTTTGTAAAACAAAAAGTGCTCAGATTGCTATTAAAGACATATATGTAGTATTCCCCTTTCTTTCATTTAATCTTTCAAAACTTTCATTTCTGATTACATGAATCTTATAATTTTCAAGAAAAATATATGTGTATGTTAGTCGTTGTTGTCTATAGTAGAAGCAGGTAAAGTATGGGAGTCTTCCGCTTTCGCATTTGATTGTAAGTATTTTGAGAAAAATTTAGTTGAAACGAATTTCTACGTATTTCCAGAGCACAGTTGAGAAGGTCATTTTCTCTCCTTATCCATTCTAATACGTTTTGAGATAATAACCAAAGTTTAAATGACCAAAGTAGGCACAATAATCTTATGAAGTTAGATGCATTTTTATAGACATGTATTAGGTATAAAAACAAAATCTTCTAAATAAACGCAGTCCCTGAAAGCACAAAAGTACTGAAAATGTACTTCGGGAGGCCCGAACCGAAGCCTGCCATTTTGGAGTAGATGCCTTTTGGGATACCTCAGCGTGATGCGAATCATCAAAAAGCTGACAAATATGTATCGCTGTTGAGACTGCTCACTAGTCCCAGGTGGAGCGCCTTCATTGCGAAACACAAACAAAGCTATGTATCCCTTCGTTACTCTTGAACCTCGTGCGATTCGGGTGCTTAACATTATCGGTCCAGCATTATCTACCCCTACTTGAGAAAAGGGTCGTGACATCTTTACCCTGGCCTTTGGAACGCTAGCCATTAGTTGTCGTGTAACTGGAGATTTTTGTCGAAAGCAAGTTAGTTATACATTCCCTGTATATATTTCGCGTAAGTTTTCTAATTCTTGGTATCCACAATCTCTATGTGATTATGCTTGCAAGTAATGTTGGTCCTGAGTGTTGAAACATTCGATGCAGATCTTGAATAATCAATCTCGTCATTTGGTGCAACTAAGACAGGATAACAGGATGTTTCGTCGTAAAACTGCAATTTGAATTACGAAGTCTTCCTCCGACTCTAATAAATTCCCTCTTCATCTATTAAAGGCTTAATGCTTTCAATGAGCTTCGAGAAGACATAGATTGTTTGAGTTTGAGGCTATCGAATTCCTTAGAGACTGATGTTGCTTCCATCAATTTTAAGCATATGATATTAGCTAGATTTATTTCTTCTTTATTTTCGTTTCTCTTTATATGTTTTTGAATTTGATATAAATCGTAGGCAGTAGCCCAGAATGCGTAATATTTTTTTGTATGATGAACATCGAGTGGACAGTTCGGTGGGACTATCATTTGTAATAGACTGTAAATGGGATGCAATGTTAATGCTTCTCTCTTGCTTGCTGGACTTATTTATATTCTCTAAACAGAAGTACTCTGCCCAAGTATTTTGATGAAAGGTGGGCCGTGCCACCACAAAGGTTTTTTCAATAGTTCCGCTGGACTTATTCCCTTGGACGCACAATCTGCCGGATTATCTTCGGAAGAAACAAGCCTCCATTAATATCTAGTTATGACTTCTTGGATTTCAGCTACCCGGTTGGCTACGAATACCTTCCATCACCGTGACATATCCGAAAGCCAGGCTAGCACTATAGACGAATCTGTCCATGCGGTGACTGTAATATTTCCAACTAACAAAGCTACAGTAACCTCCATTATTAGTCTGACCAGTAGAACAGCAGCACATAACTCTAAACGTGGAAGTGTTACTTGCTTTCAAGGTGCCACTTTATTTTTTGACGCCGCTATTCTTGTGAAAATTTGTCCTTGTTCATCTTCGCTACGGCAATAAAAAGGATAGGCAGTCGGGAAAAAAATCAGGGGTAAACACTCACACATATGACCACTGTCGCATTTTAAATGAATGATTTATTTGCGTATGTAAGAGCAGGAGAGGAAGAGCTACCAAAACTGAAAAATCCGCACTTTCAGGAGGGAAGCATCAGTTTTTCATTACTTTTGTGATGTAGGATGTATTCGGCACTTCTAATTCAATGAATAGATGCAGAATATTCGGGCATATTTCAGTAGTTTCGAACCAGTGAAGGGATGCACAGTATTCAGTCATATGAACTAATGAAGACAATCACACCATTCAAGCATAATTCAGGAGATAGATTTTTTCCAAAATAAAAAAATCTCTTTTCTTTTAATATATTTAATATAATACATTTAATAATATAATATAATATATTTAAATTAATACTTTACTAATTAAATTTATCTAAGTTAAGAGCCCTTTTCACAACAGTACCTCTCCAGCTATAGTCTTCTCACTGCGTCACTGGCTATAAAATATATATGTCCTGTCAATTTACTTTGGTGACCCTTTAAAACGATAGATTGTCTGTAATTGTAAAACTTTGTTTTATTAGAATTAAAAATCTGTTTCTAAATTCTTACCAATTTATTACTGATATGTGAAATGTGAGTCACTTAGACGCACTTCCAATACATTTAACTGGAAACGAATTCTGAATTTCTTCATACAATGTACCTCAAAACTACTTTACAAGCCCTGAAAAGATGTAAACCAATTAGAATGAGACAATTCTGTTAATATACTTTATCTTTCTATGAATACTGAACTCAACCGCTGCTGTGAGTACTTAATCAACGCTGAAAGAATGCTAAAACAATTATTTCGATTTTCGTTTTGTTACATTTCATGAACAGAACCTTCCTTAGTGATTCAGTGTATTTTTATGGACTGAAGTACACTCAGTTTTACTGATAGAATAAATGAATAATGATTATTGTGGTAACCCCTGAAGTTGTGCTATCAGGGGTAGTTCCAAATAACATTAAATAATTAAATATGTAATAATAATAATAATAACATGTGTAAAATAATGTAATAGTAATAATAATTAAATTATTAATTAAATAAGGACATTTTTGTAACAGTCACTTTGTTTTGGAAAAGTTTGTGAATTTCAAGCTGCAGTTTGACAGGAAAACCTGATTCTGATTTATGTTTAACAAATTTTTTCAAAAAATAGATAAGAAGAGTTTTGGAAATGGCCTCCTCAGTTATGCTGCTGACTGGCTGTGTAATGTGTAAAATTTGTTAGGGGGTGTATTTACTCTAGCTTATATCATGCCTTAAACTTTGATACTCATGGTGTCAGCCCTTCCCGTACAGTGGGCTCTAAAATCATTACAGATGATCGAAGCTCTACATGGAAAGCTTTTATGATTGCATCCAAACTTTCAGCTTGAACTTTTACATATTGGTTCACAAAGCAAAGTTAATCATATTATATTTTGGGATATGTAGCATAAAACTGATAAAATAGTTTATTAGCTACGTTACTTATAACTTCGATATTGGATGTTGCTACTCTATACAGTTACGCGGTTATGCAGTGCCACCGATGATATGTTGGCTGTCCAAAGAATTTTTACTACTTACGAATTACGTTGTATTGTATGGCTGTGTACGTTTATGTGTGACTTTTCAGCAGCTTTTTAAATCGAGGATATATTATTGACATATCATTTTCAACCCCGTTAATGACTGCAAATTCTTCAGTTTTGTAAGGGGTGGCAATTTAATTTAATTAATATTGTTAACTTTTTGGTTTTACTTATTAAAAATTGTCCAACGAAAATATAGCCTTAGGAAAGTGAATCTTGAAAAGTTGTTTGTTGTTGCTGGTTGTAGGTGACTGTATCTAATATCAAAACAGTCTAGCTTGAACTTCTGTGTGGGAGCCCCGCGCCTATTAACCACTATGTGTAATGTGCACTAGTTCAAGAAGATAAGTAAAATCAGGGGAAATAATTCGTGTAGTTTTGTAAATTTGTACAGTTATACTTTGCGGTATCCAGATGAACATACTAAAAGTCCTCAAGGGAGAAGGGTGTGTTGAGGGTGTAAAGGGGGGTTTAAGTTACCTTTTTTTCAAGTTTTTGCTCATATATCGAATATTTGTACGAATAGCATTATATTTACTTCTGAAAAAAGTTTCTAAATAAAATTTCCTACACATTTAGACATATTTATTTTTGCTCTACGATCAATACTTTAAGAGCTACAGGGTGTGTAAATTTTAACAGAGATATAAAAAAAATAGACGATTTAAGAAAACGGTGTCGTTTTTTCGTCATTGTTCAACATCACTTACATTTTTAGTTTACAAAAAAGTAAGCTTGGTCATCTGCCGATCCAACATAAAATACCCCATGTCGATTTATTGAGATATCTAAACAAAAAAGGCGATAATGTAATCAAGAGCCGAGCGTGCGAGATACATAGAGTCCTTAGCTACGACAGGCGTCAGCGCGGCGCGGACCGCCGCATATACTCGTATCAACCAATGAGGTTGAACTAAAACCGCCGTTTCTCATTCTCACCGCCCGCTTCACGTTCCCGTCCCAACACCACCTCATTTAGTATTCTTACAACGCTGTTATTGTTTGGTATCGTATCGTGGAGTTTTTGTAATTTGATTGTTGCATCTGTTCTAAAATAAAATATGACTGGTAAATGTACAATTTGTGATAAAGATCTGATTAGTGAGAGGGTAGAAGTCTCAACATCGGAAGCCATAGCAAAATCAGGAGAAACGATGTTTTTGACGATATATTGTGCGCCCACTACTCAGCTTGATTTTAACAGCTATCCATACTCGCTTTTTGTTAAATCCAGCACCAAGTCCAAAGCTGATGTCTCCGCTCTCCCACATACTAAAGGGTCAGCAAAATATCACGCATTACGAGTATTCCACCAAGTACAAGGGTGGCTGGGCATCGAAATGCCTCCTGAAATAGGAGCAGCTGATGGAACCCTACAGCCAATTACTACCACTGATCCTCTAGCTGGTGACACCGTGCTGACTGCAATTTTTTGTCCCTGCAAAAGTGGTTGCACTGGCAAATGCGGATCTCGAAAAACCGGAATTTCATGCAGTCTAGTATACTTCGGCTGCTAGGGTTCATGTACAAACGGTGTACTTGTAGATGTCATAGAAGAAGAAGACAAAGATGTCGATGTAGAAGACGAAGAGTAACATAACAAAGACGAACTGATTTGCTGTTTCTATTTTTAAATAAAATTTTAAAACCTATTTCGTTTTATTTCTTAAATCGTCTATTTTTTATCTTTCTGTTAAAACATACACACCCTGTAGCTCCTAAAGTATTGATGGTAGAGCAAAAATAAATATGACCAAATTTGTAGGAAATTTTATTTAGAAGCTTTTGTCAGAAGTAAACATAATGCTATTCGTACAGATATTTGAGATATGAGCAAAATACTGAAAAAAGGCACCTTAAACCCCCCTCTACACCCTCAGCACACCACCCACCCTTGAGGACTTTTAGTATGTTCATCTGGATACCGCAAGGTATAACTGTACCAATTTACAAAACTACACGAATTATTTCCCCTGATTGCTTAATTTGATCGTACTATACATGATATGCGAATGTGGGTTGATCCCTTACTATGTGGCTGTCAACTTAATGTTTACGTTTCGATGCAAGCTTAGTAGACATATGCCGGTTGAATAGTGGTCGCTGATAATTTACTCGACGCGTGAATAACTTTAAAGAATCTTTTATTAAATTCTGTGTTTTAATTCCTTAAGTATGTGATACAGGTGCCCTTGCTGCACCTACTTGTATTTCGTGGTGGTGAAGTGCAGCGCTAGGGCTCCTCGAATAGGATACTTCCACTGGAACATGCAACGAGGGATTCAGATATGGCAGAACACAATCAGTCAGCAATTCAGGTATACTCAAGCCTGATAACTACGGTGAGTACCAAATAATGTTGTTTCTGTTTACATAAATTGTTATTTATAGTGTAACATTAATTAGGTTAGGTTTTGATGTGGTGAGCTGTGTGGTGAAAGCGCTTGTTATAAATATGTCGTGCTAATTACAAGGCATGAGAGTAAATTTGAGTGAGATATCGTGATAGTTTTCCGTGGCTAGATTTCTATAAGTGTTACTCGCACTGATTTTCTCGCATGCGATAATATGGCTGGTATTGTAAATAGCGACTGGCCAGCTGATATATATTTCTCAGCTTTTTGCAAGCAAAAAGAAAGACTTAAGGCCTAACCACAATGTGCATATGCTAGCATATGCAAAGCCACGAGCAATTGCTTTTCATAATAACAACCCACAATAGGAATAAGAAGCCGTTCGTCAAGTTTTAATTCCATTGGTCAACTTCTGTCTGTACGCTCGCGATCGTACTTTGCATAAGCAAATTTGACAGTTGTGTAAATACTATACAAATGTTAGTGATGCATAAGGAAGCATTCGTGATATTTTCGAGGCTTGCATATGCAAGCTTATGCACATTGTGGTTAGGCCTTTAATGTGGCTTTTGTTTTCTTCATTTAAATAATAAATGTCATAGAGGGCACACTAATATTACGGCAAAGCAAATTTTTATGCTACAAGTAAATTTTTGTGAATAGCCCCAATTGGCGAGAGTCGAATTTCAAATACGTCCCTGGCAATGTTGTGAAGAAAAGAAAAGAAAAAATTTAATAAAAAAAAAACTATTTCTTCACTTACAAAATTTTAATTCAGCATCCAATTTCGCAGTCCTTTGTCACATCATCAAAAAATTGTTGTTTCCATTAAATAATCAATCCCTAGCTCTCCGCGAAATTTCTATTTTCTTTTCGGTAACTTTACATTACTTGATTTGCAAAATCAAATTAACTCTACCACTGTAACTAACTCTAAATTATACTTTTTACAATCATACAATTGATTTCAAGAATGTCACTTTAACTTTAAACTTTTTAGATCTCGTACAACTGCGGGTCAGACTTAGAAGAGAGGTCACTGGACTGAGTCATGACTTTTTTTGAAGATCGACAAGGTCATAGATAGGAAGTTGAATTCGCCGTGGGAAATTTTTGGGTTGATGCGTTCGGCGTTTTAAAGATAAATATCCAAGTTGCTTTTCACATATAATTTTTCTTTTTTCCAGGTTTTCCGTCGAAAAAATTATGCAACAATATACATAGTTTCTGTAATTATTACTTTATGATATAGTAGTTATTTTTCTTTGATTTTGAATATACATTTTACATGCGTGTTCAGATTAAATTTCTTAGTAAGTTAGTTTATAAATCGTTTTAGTTCTCAAAAGACCTATTAAATTTTAATGAAGTTAAATTCAAATTAAATTGAATTATATCTAATTTCAGCTCTAAAAGTGAGCGACGCGGTGCGGCGCGGTATTTTTGAGCTGCCACTGCGCGATTGTTCTTGCGAAATTAAATCTATAAAACAGGATTTACATTATGATGACATCCAATTTTTACAGAAATTGTGAGGGAGATAGTTTATTGAAATTTAAATGCTGCGGAAGCAATCATCGCAATACCTCGCACGTACAGTCCCCTCTACTTTTTATGGCAAAACTCGCAAACTGTCTAATTGGAAGTTCTCAAGTTTTTAATCGTTTTTGCGTAGATACTCAAAGACGGATCATGAAAAGAAGTATAATTTAACAAATTCTAAAATATTGCATGAAAGCACGAAGGAGTTCGAAGCAAAGGATGAGATTATATCGCAAAAATTTGTCGCAAAATATCAGATGATGCTGTAATATTCAGTTCTACAATCAATATTTTGTACTATAACGAAATTTTTATTTATTATTTATTTCATATAGTAAACAAAAAGTTCAGTAACTAATTTGCTAATATGTAAACGTCAATCCACTTCATTCACTCAAGTGCTCACATGAAAGTAATTCCACTCCACTATAGAACTAACGCCGGTGAAGATAATTCCAGTTCGGTTCGTGTTCACATGACGGATTATCTCAAAGGCGGAATAATTCTAGCAAATTATAAAGGAAAAGGACCACTGCAGTCAATCTGTGAACACACTACTCTCTGCTTGTGGACAGAACACTACCTCAGAAATAACTTCAATATTTTCTATAAAGCAATATTTAATAATTTCAATTTCGCAATATTTAATTACAAACTCAAAACTTACTTTTGTTTATTTCGACAAATAATTTTACTTGCAAGATATGTATATGCCATAAAATTATAGTAACAAAACAGCAATATGTCAACTCCGGTAGTCGAAATTGAAAAAATTAGGATTACCAATAACAATGTTTTAGTTTCAGTAACTATAAAAAGTAAAAACTCCCTGTACTTGAGGTCTTTTTATAGTTCCGGACACGCACACAGTGACAAATCGACGTCCGGAAAAAATTCAGGACGCGTTTGCTTCTCTCGTCACTCGTAAATAAATTTGCGTATACGATGTGCTATCTCCCTCACAATTTCTGTAAAAATTGGATGTCATCATAATGTAAACCATGCTTAAGTCACACCGGGAGCGACGTGGCGCGACACGACAAAACAGTTGCCGCACGGCGATTTTGGAGATTACTCAAATACACAATTTTGTCGCTGCCGCGAATAAGTCCATACAATTCGTTAAATGAGGCTTTTTGCATTCTTAAGTATTTTTAATCGAACCTCATCACTTTTCTCTGTTTTCCTTCAACCAGAGCTACTAATAATAGAATTCCTTCCTCGGAACTAGAGTACCTACATTTGGATAAAATTTACCACTCTCGGTATGAACACTATATTTTGCCGCATGCCACCGGGCCGAGCCGCACCGCGCCGCTCTCGGTGTGACCAGGGCTTTAATTGAACAGAAATTATGAGAACGTATTACAGATATCCGCAATAGTACTTGAACATTTCAGTAAAACTTTTGAGCGCATATCGAACGCAAATATTTCAAAATATTATTTATTATCGTTGAAGTTAGATTAAATAACAAATAGTTCTCTAAGATAGAGTCTTCTAGGTGATATACTACCGTTCTTACATTATAACGCCTTTTCTGAATCTCATGTTACAAATTTAAGGTCTTCTGTCGAACTAAAATGAAACGATGCTCAATATTTTAATAAAGCAAGATTTGATAAGTCCCTCTCATTAATTTTTTTGCGTTTCACACCTTTCCCAAATTTGGCATATCTTAATGCTATTCGTATACGATCATACACACATACATACCTCGAACTAAAAGATAATCTTTTGCATCAGAGAGGGGACAAAAGAAACTTAACATTTATATAGAAAATTATAACTGTAATTAAATAGTATTTAAAATATAATTAAGATGCGTATATTTTATATAGGTATGAGTTAAACTGACCAAGGAAATAGATGATGTAAAGTAAGGAAATCATCACATATTGGACTATAGCTTCATATGCGCTAGTATCTGAAGGCTTCCTAAGATGTATAATTTTACATTAATGTATAAATATATAGATCTAAAAGAGCTTTTTAAGATGTTTGACATATTATCCCTAGTCATATCATGCCTGCGGACAAGGCCTTCAAAACGACCTTGTTTAGCTGCAATAAATAAAAAAGGCAGAATATATCAAATAAAAACAATTTAAACAAAAATGAATTCCAGAATGGACCTATAATAAGAAATGTAATACTAAAATAGCATGCTGTACTGCCGCATTAAACATCCCTTGAATCTAGTCGAAAGTACCCAGATACTCCATTGTGGTAAGATCTTTGTCTCCATTACGTCTTAATAATAACTATACCTACAATTCGCCATAAAGAATGCTATTACAAGGGAATTTGTCGCACCATAAAAATAAACTCGTCCCTAAGTGGAGCAAATGGTAATTCTAGAGAAATATCAGTTGGTTTCCCGGCATACATAGATACATACAGACAGAGGAGACAAATTTGGCACAGAGCGCTATTGGCAAGCACTAGAGAAATTGCTCATTTAAACGATAAATTGGACGCACTCCTTGTTGTTGTTGCTACTGTTGTTGTTATTATTGTCGTTGTTTTTCTATTTTATTGGGTACCATGCCATCCAGTCATCCAGCTCCCCATCGATAAGTTTAACGATTGCATGAAGCAGAAGAAAGGAAGAGTCCATCATTCTCCAAGCAACAGGTTGAAAGCGAATCCAATTATCCTAGAGAGGGGAGCATTTTTCAAGTAATTTTACGTGGGTTGAAGTGGAAAGCCACTAAAATCGATTTAGGCCATTATTTGCTACGGAAACTCCTTGATGCTATCAACAATAAAAAATTTCCGGAAAATTCGAAAACAATCCGATTTTGAAAACCAAATCAGGTAACCCTTATTGAATTTTGTTCCATTGTGTCCCATTGGATGGTTGAGATTGTGTACAGGAATACTCGATCTAAACGCACTCTGTGAATAGCTCCAAGCTGAGATGGTATTAAATCGAATTTCCACGTGAAAATTAGATGACAACATGAGGTGAAAGATATGAAAACCCCAAGCTGAGATCGTTTGCATGCTGAGAGGAAATCTACGGAAATGGCCTTAAGCAGTCTCAAAGTGTACTTTAGAACAAAACTTGAAATACGTCCGTTGGGGGATATCCTTAATAATTCAGGAGTTTCTGAGTAAGTTTAGCATTCCTTCTGACATTTTCATACTAAGAATTGCACTTTCAGAGGTGAGTGGATTTTCACTTCACCTTCAAATGCACTTCGTCCTTCTTTAATTTATTAATTGATTTCACGGTAGATAAAGAGCTTAAATACTTAAATCATAGACAGACATAGATATATTAAACATATTCTTGTTTAGTCATCATTTAGATGAGTAGAGTTATGTTGGCTCCGAATTTAATTTCAAATATGACACTACAGTACCTTATGAAAAGTTCTCAATATAAAACTATTTAAAAACGATTAATTTTAGTTAAACAGAACACCATGGCTTCCAATCGTGCTTTGCGCATTATCCTAAACAAGGTTTGGTGTAAGGGAAGAAGGGGGGGGGGGGGTTAGTAAGGGCCAGCCTGACACAAAATTGAAGAAGAATATTCTTCACTCAAGTATTGTGTAAAACTTTCTAAAACGTTAAATAGTGTTAAAGGTTAAAGCCAAGTCTCCTTATAACCGTCTAATGCATGAGCCCGCCTAAAGGCAGGGTATCTTCAAGGTCATTTCTGTCTAAGAAATGAATAGTTTTCACATCTCTTGCAACTCTTTTTCTTTCGGAGAATAGTTATGTTTTGCATAAGGCCTAGTTTTTCTACTCTTTAACTGGAAAATTCGTGTATATAAAAAAGTTAATTCCACATTCAGAACTGAAGTCATTTACGTTGGTCTGATCTAGAAATTTTCTTAAAACTTGTGTTGAATATCGTAATTTGTGTAAAAAAAAATTATTGGTGAGTAGAATAATTAGTCTAGTTTTCAGTAAACATTAATTTTTGTATAAAAAGTTGGTTTGGACCGAAAAATAAAAAAAAAATAGTCAGCCTGCCTTTAGGCGAACTCATGCGGTTTTACACTTATACAAATTTTAAAACTGTAGACATTTTTATGACTTCCTCGAATATTTTTGGGTATATCCTCAGAGAAACAAGTAATTTGATTTTACAGTTCTGGCGAGACGACATGTTAATAAATTGTCCGGCCTTTCTGATGATGAAATCATAAATTTCATGAAATCGAATGATTTCGATGGAAATATTTCTGGAGATGAAGGAGAAATAGAATTTGATGACGATGATGATTTGGGAGATCCTGATTTTAGTGATCTTTATGATAGTAGCTGCAAGTTAGGTATTGTAGAAAGCGAGAATCGAACTACAATCACCGAAAATTCACCTGTTGACGAAACTATTAACAATTCTTCGATAAGTAATGTTGCTATTAATGATGCTGTCGCTAGTTCATCTTCAAATACTTCACTTCATTTTGATCGTGACAAAGTTCCTTCACCGGATTTACGGGTGGAACAGGGTGACCCTATTAGTTTTACAACAGGATATTTCTCTGGTCCTTCTCCATGCAAGATAAAAAAAGACTCAAGTGAATTCAAAAAAATAGTTTGGACAAAGCGAAACTTTCAACTTAATATTAACGAGGTAGTGTTTCGTGGAAAAGAAGACCTGCAATCCTCTGGGTTTTGTTAAGCATTTGAAATTTACACAGGAGCAGGTGACAATGTTATACCTGAAGGCGGTCCTGACCTTGGCGCATCATCCAATGTTGTGATTCGCCTGACGAAAAGTGTCCCAGATTTCGTTAACCACATAATATATTTCGACAATTTTTACACCTCTCTTGGATTGCTCGTTTATTTACGAAGTCGGGGTCTTTATGCATTAGGTACAGTACGTACGAATCGCGTACCGAACTGTATACTGTTCAGTGATAAACAACTGGTTTCTCAAAAAGTTGAACGAGGATACTCTGAAGAATATGTAGGAAATTCATATGGAGTTCATATATCTTCTGTTTTGTGGCAAGACACTAAAACAGTTCGACTTTTGTCAACTTATGTCGGTTTGAAACCCCTCGCAACAAGCAAAGAATTTTCAGAACCGAAAAAAGTTTCCCGTTGGGACAAGAAGGAAAAAAATAAGGTGGAAATAGAGTGCCCGATTATTATTTGCGAATATAATAAGCACATGGGAGGCGTTGACTTGATGGACGGATTGATTGGACGCTATTATATAAGAATAAAAACAAGAAAATACTCTAACAGGCTGTTCGATCACCTTCTTGATGTCGCTATGGTCAACTCTTACATACTGTTTCATCGGGCAAACCCCGATATAAAACAATCTCTGCCGAATTTTCGAACCGAAGTAGCAGAAACATTGTGCAAAATCGGCAATCAGCTTCCAACAAGGAAAATAGGCCGCCCATCGAGTGCATCACTACATCCACCAAAAAAAACTACCGAAGAAAGCCTACGCACCTGCGGACGACGTTCGGTATGACAAACTCGGACATTGGTGTATTTTTAAGGATCGCTCTGAGAAAAAAATGTGTAAGATGTCGGGATGCAAGTCTGAAACACAAGCATTTTGTACAAAATGTAACCTGAGTTTGTGTAATTCACCAAATAAGACTTGCTTTTTTGATTTCCACAACAAAACATAAGTATATTGCATTTATATAATATGTATTTTTTTAACGAAAATTAATTAATTTTTCGAATAAGGAGCTTATTTTTAATAAAATCTATATTTCGGTATAGTAAAATAAAAACCTATAACGGCATAAGTCCGCCGTAAAATAAAATAAAAAGAAGTTTTTAATCAAGAATTCTTGTATTTCATTCCAAAATCTCTCTCACTAAAAAGTTTGATCGAAAAAGAAAAATTCATGCATTAGAGGTATAAGTATCAAGAAAACTATTTTATTGATTACTTTCGTTTGATTTCGAGCAAGGGTTAATTTAAATATCTCCTATTGATTTGACTGGATTTCATTTCGATCGAATGCAAAATATATGTGATTTTTTTTTAATCTACCAACATTACGATTTCTACGGGAGTGAGAAAACTTTAACAGAAACAAGGAAAGTTCTTCTAACGGCAATACAACCGTAGATTTAAAGAAGCCAAATTTAATTAATATACGTAGAAACTTCTGGTATCAAAAAAATGCTTCTTGTTATAATGTCACTTATACAACGGAACTGACTTGCTACAATCAAGAACATTTTACATGAAGTCAACATAATATATACTTAGTAAAAATTGAACATTTAAATGAAATCTTTCTTTGATATAAATGGTGCAGAGCTTAAATTAAACTTACTTGATGGTGTTATAATGTTGTCAACAGAAATCGCCAAAAACCAATTAAATAAGCTTTAGTTTTCTATTTTTTCTGCGAATTGGCTCTACACTTTTTTTTTTACCAATGTCATTCTCCTATGCTGAGCAGTGACATATGAAAGAATCGTTCTTGAAGTATTGTGCGACGTTTTTTTCCGCCTCATAGCAGAAAAAGATTAAATTTTTTTTATAATTACCTTTCCTCATGTCCAATTTAAGAAATGCGTCCACAGCCTCGAGGCCGGTAAAAAATGTATTTGTTAGTGAAACAGTGGCGTATGAGTCATCAACCACCAGATTCAGTTTGTGCGCTAAATAATTGATGTGAATTGCAGAAGGGTGAATTTCTTTTATAATTGCCTGTAGGCCTCTATTTTTACTAGACATGACGCTAGTCATAAGACTGTGCAAGTATTGGAACGTCACCCAAATGGTTTTAATTTAATGTACCCAAAATTAATTTAGCCAGTCCTTGTGCATCTTTGTCGAGACCGTTCGCATATCTTATGGTTATTGACAATTGTTCCTCTTTAAAGCACTTATCCTGGTCCACACTCAAAGAAAAAAAGCCACATGCTTTAGTTTTTCAACAATTTCCTCCAGAGTGAGGTTCGATATCACTTCACATATTTCATTCTGAATATCTGGGCTGCAGTAGTTGTAGTACTTTTCGAAGTTGAGTAAAAATTTGTCATCATATTTACAAAAAAATAACTAATTTGCAAGAAATTAGCTCTATTTTTAGAAAATGAGTCCTTCCGGTGCCCTCTCAACGGCAAACCCTGGCGACCAACTGTCAATATTATATAAATAAGTTTAGCCAAATATTCTCTATTTTGAACAATTTCTTCCTCTTCCTGTTTCGTAAGTTATTGATGAATAAGTATTAAGTATTAATTGTTAATGTAAGGGATTGACGGTAAGATACATACATTTGGCTGCATTCAAAGTGAGCGAATGATTCTGAGTGTTTTCTTAAGGCCTCTGATAATTTTTCAAGTTTCGTGGCTCTCCATTACCATACACCATACTGCCTGCCATCTCTAACGTTTTTGACTCAATTATTGCTGAGCAGATTAACCAGAAATGTTGGTGCAAACACTCCACTACGCAGCACTATCCAAGGTGGTTTCGGATATATGCGACGTCTGTGATGATGGCAGATATGAAGTTCATATTTTTCTCGACTTGAGTAGAGCTTTGGACTCGGTTCCACACTCAATTCTGGTCAGTAAGATTGCCTGGCTGTTCGATTTCTCCACACCTGCATACTCCTTGATAACCAGCTACTTTTCAAACCGTTATAACGTTGTTATCTTTAACGGTAAGACCTCCCATTCTTTTGCAATGAACTCGGGTGTTGTTATGGCTCCCCTTATCTTCTCTATATTCATCAATGTTGTGTCGCCAATTATGATCGGATCCACAACCCTGCCTGGCCCTTTGTTGTCATATATATGCCGATGACTTCCAAGTTTGCGTTGCATCGTCAATCAGCAACCTCTCAGTACTAATTGCTTCATTCAGCGTTACACTGGACAATATCTTGCGATTGTGTTTTAATAACAAATTTATCATTAATCTGTTATTGCCCAGTCTGCTGGTACACGGAAACAACAGGCTGGCAGGTGTACCGGTAGTAAAGTAGCAAGCAATAGCGGAACACTTTACAGTAAAGTGCCCGCTTATTGCTAAATAATGTGATGACTGTTTACATTACGGCGGTAGTGAATAAACATGCTACTTTGCACAGAGCACGTACATTGCCCGTTTAGTTTGCACAGCTGCTTGCTATCGGTAACATTGGCCAGCAGTCTCGTCATCGGTTGTAGAGTATTACCGCATAATAATAATTACATATGTTGAGGGTCAGATTCTACTTCCGAGTTCCGTGTGCAAGTTTTCGTGGTGCACAACTAAATTGGTCTGGTCATTTCGGGTTTT
Source organism: Dioctria linearis (assembly GCA_963930735.1). Lineage (NCBI taxonomy): Eukaryota > Metazoa > Arthropoda > Insecta > Diptera > Asilidae > Dioctria > Dioctria linearis. Next base: position 197,177,212 of record OZ005741.1, on the reverse strand, counting down.
AATCAGAAAGTGGTTGGAGTTAATAGTTTAACAAAGAAGTGATAACAATAATTTAAATAAAAAGGTTTAATTTAATGAAGTGAGTTTGTTTAATTGCTTAGAGACACGACAAATCCAGTTAAGTCTCAAGTAATACTCTATTCGTCTTGCTCTAGGAACCTAGCCCCATCCAGCCAGCTCCTCCCACTTATCCTACAGGTTCCGATCGTCTCCATCTCTGCAGATCACGTCAGAAATTAGGGGCTGTGGATGGAACCACACTTCAAAGGGGCTCACAGGTGAAATTAATGTGTGTGACTTCGCTCGCTGTATGCAGTGTACCACGCAACATCCGCTGTCAATGCTCTTATAATTTCTTAGTAGTTGTTCTATGACAGCACCAGGACACCCTTTTAGCTTCCAGGATTTCGGCACAGATGACGCCACCGTCGCTAGGGGTTTGAGTCCATACTAAATGCAGGTTTGTGTCTTGGCTGTGTTGGTTTGTGTCCGGGATGCACCATTGTGTCTTGGTTGCACCATTGTGTCTCGACTGCGCCCTAGCGGGATTAACCGGTACTACCGGGATGTGTCATTTGGTCTGGACTGCACCCTAGCGGCATTAGCCGGTACTACTAGCATGCTCCCGTACTACGGTTTTCTTAGATAGATATGTGGCCCACCTAAATGTAGGCTTTTTATCATGATTTTTCATGAGCGCCTAAATGTAGGCTTTTGGTTTTGAACTAATAATTAAAGTTAAAAGTAGGAAATTTTTGTTCATGCCAATGGACTCTAGATGGTGGGTATGTGGGGCGATAATAAAAATAGGGAGGGGGGATAATAAAGATAGGGGGGGGGGGGTAATGAAATTTTCATCAGAAATCCTCTACGGGATCTGGTTTTCGAGATATTAGCGTATTAATAATTAATAAATTATTTTTGCTCATGGAAATGGATTTTTGGCGGTGTGGGGTGGGAGGGGGCAACAAAATTTTCTTCAGAAATCCTCTGGTTTTCGAGATATTAGCGACATTTGTTTGGGTGCAAACGCCATTTCTTGAGTAAGGTTCCCTAGCGGCCTTAGCCTGAACAACCAGCATGCCTTGGTTTTGCTGTTTTCTTTTATTAGCTGGAGAGTTCAGCATCATTCGAATTTCACAACATGACATCACCATGAACAGATTCTAGAAGATGTCAGTGAGACATTAGCTGATACTACCAGCATGCTCCGGTACTACGGCTTTCTTGGATGTGTGGTACGGTTCTCTTGGATATGTGAAGTTTTTTGCTTCACTTTTGCCCACAGTGGCAGCATACTACGGGTTTGGGAAGCTTTTTGCTTCACTTTTGCCCACACGTGGCAGCATGCTACGGGTTTTTTGGATGTGTGGTGCGCCTAAATGTAGGCTTTTGTTGTTTTCAAGTGTTGCGCCTAGTTTTGAATTAATATTAGTAATAATTGATTTTTCTTGAGCGCCTAAATGTAGGCCTTTGGAATTGAACTAATATAACTAATAATTAAAGTTCGCCTAGTTTTGAATTAATATTAGTAATAATTGATTTTTCTTGAGCGCCTAAATGTAGGCCTTTGGAATTGAACTAATATAACTAATAATTAAAGTTAATAGGAGGAAATTTTTGTTCATGCCAATGGATTCTACATGGAGGGTATGGGGGGGGGGGGGATAATAATGATAGGGAGGGGGGTAATGAAATTTTCATTAGAAATCCCCTAGGGGCTCTGGTTTTCGAGATATTAGCGTTATTTTTGCTCATGGAAATGGATTCTTGGTGGTGTGAGGTGGGAGGGGGGAACAAAATTTTCATCGGAAATCCTCTATGGGCATTGGTTTTCGAGATATTAGCGACAATTTGTTCAAACAATTAGCTAATTGGCAATTATATAATTACTAATTGGCAATTAGCAGTTTGGTTGGTAATTAGCTAATTGGAAATTAGCTTATTGGCAATTAGTAATGTGGTGTGATGCGCTTTACTGGAATTCTCATAAAATAAACAAATTTAAGTAATATCAACACTTGCTGTAAATATTTAATAGAAAATTTTAAGGTAAAAATATGGTTGCTGTGAGGTGTATTGATACAATTTCTTTTGCTGCAAATAATGTTGTCAAACCAAATTAAATTTCAATATTTATTCACATCAATAATTATTTATTTCTAAATCTTAAGTTATAAACTTTTTCCCTATGTTCTATATTCAAAATTGGTAGCAATATAATTGAAGCTCTGTGAATCCTATCTTGGAAACGAAAGCGATCCAGAGCATATTCAATTATATAAACTTGTGGAGGACTAGTACTAAACGTAACTTTCATTATCACTAATAATTTAGAAATATTAATAATAAAAAACTAGTTTCACAATATTATTTTTTTTTATTTAACGATTATAATAATTAATTGGTTACAGATTAATATCATGGCGAATAAACTCTAGTTTAAACTTTCGGCCGATAGGACCTCTACTTATAACATAAAAATCTCCTGCAGTATTTATCTCCAGTATAGCATCGTCAGTAATTGTGCTGTACCCTGCAGGAAGGAAAAGCCGACAGTCCTCCTAATCCAGGATGATGCGAGATCCAAATGCAGTCTTACATCTTCTGGCAAACAGAATTTTGTATTCCCTTATAAAATTCCATTTCTGATGTCTTTAGAGAAGGTGGGTACTGCTCCAGCTTCATCAGTTCCTCCATTGCGTTTGCCATTTCAGATTACTTTCACCTTGGTTGTTTATCATTTGAACTCCAAAATGAAACTGATTGCAAATCTGATTCAGCTCCTCAATTTACAGTCATGATTCCAAAACAAGTTTAATCCTGCTTAAAGCAAATTTGCAACATCAGCACATTAAGCTGAATGATTCATGTAATTTGATACCACACCTCCTGTAAGCAACCCAATTCCAAGAATTTTACTGATTGAAACGTTTCATTGGAATTCGTAAACAAATTTTCACATCCTGCTGTAAACAAATTTAAGCAATATCAGCAAATGATTCATGTTTATTCTTTTCATATAACTTGATACCACACTTCCTGCAGGCAGCCAACAATTTTATTGTTCCAAGAATTTTACCGATCGAAACGTTTCATTGGAATGTAAACAAATTTTCATATTTTCTTGTACACAATCTTATTTGCAAATTCGACCAGCAGAATAAAGTAATCAAATTAATTTGAGTGATTTTCTTATCGTGTAATTCGATATTATCTCAGCCTGTAAGCAAATTCGTTAGAATTCATCCTGTGCAATGATTATTGTAGCAGCAGAATCATTCATGTTTACAAACTCTTGGGGAGCACCAGTCAATCTAAGTGATTCTAAGTGTTAGTGTCGAATAAAAAAAATTAAAAATGTCTATCACAGTAGTAAATGAAAGTTTTTTCATTAATTAAGAAATTGCGAGAAGATGTGTTGAAGTGTTTAAGTGATGCAAATTTTGTGAATAAAAACAATATTATTAAAGAGTGCAACAGAAACATTCGGAAATATCAAGCAGCATTTCGGAAGTGCAATAAGAATGCTATGAAACGACATTTGGACAGCTGTATTGCTCAAATTAAATCGTTGGGAGTGTTAATCAAGCAGCATTTCGGAAGTGCAATAAGAATGCTATGAAACGACATTTGGACAGCTGTATTGCTCAAATTAAATCGTTGGGAGTGTTAATCAAACCTCCCCATCGAGGTGGAGGAATCACTCAACGAGTAATAAGAAGTGATTTTGTTAAGTGGGAAGAAATAAAAACAGCATTCGTAGGTAGAATTAGGGCAGGTGTTATCGTGAGTATAAGCCACCTGGATTCTAAGCTATTTATGCAAGATGCTTCCAAATTACTTGCTCGCCGCATTAAGAATACATTAAAACAACAATATCATATTAAAGTTGCTACAACGTTTTGCGGTGAGTTTATTAAAGAAAGTGGTGATAATGAAGTTATTAAAGACATTACGTATTTCCAAGGAAGAACTGCCCCAATCAGTGTGGGGGATCATTTGAATGAGTGGTATAAATTAAATATATACGACTCAATACTTACTCAACTAGACGAGCTCCAAGAGAAAGATAGTGGTTGGGCATTGCATTCTGTAATACATTTAGCGGTACATATCAACAAGTTTGAGCCGATTCGGGGATCATTTTATATTCCTCTACCAAAGGAGATTGCTTTAAAGCAAGCTTGCATCAATGTGAAAAATTATGATGAAGCATGCTTCGCGTGGGCCGTAATCTCAGCGCTATATTCTGCAACAGCAAATGTTAACTCCGCTAGGACCTCATCATATCCACATTATTCTACTGTGCTAAATTTAACTGGAATAACATTTCCCATAACTCTTAAGCAAATAACGCAATTGGAAGACCAGAACGATTAATCAATAAACGTATTCATCCTAGAGAAAGAGCGTTCCTTCACCACAGTTCCAGTTAGACTTACGAAACACAGGCTGGAGCGCCATGTAAATTTCTTAATGATTCAAGATGACTATGATCAGGATGATGATGATGAAGATCATATGGATGATGATGATGATGGCGATGACGATGATGATGATTATGATGCTGGCAGATATCATTTCTGCTGGATTAAAGATCTTTCACGCCTCGTATCGAAGCAAACTTCGAAACATGATAGTAGAAAGTATATAAGTGACAGATGTTTGTTCTACTTTGTTACACTCTTGAATGCGAGAATCAAAACGATTGTAGGATTATGTTTCCATCAGAGGAAAAGAAATGGTTGGAATATAAGAATTATAACCATAAGAATCCAGTCCCGTTTTGTTTGTATGCTGGTCTTGAGTCAATATTGAAGCCGATTCAGGGAAACGATCAAAATACACAGCGAATCCAGGAACATGAAGTTCACAGCATAGGATTTTATTTCCACTGCAAACATAATGCTAAGCTCTCATATTACAGAGCATATCGAGGAAAGAATTGCCAACAATGGTTTGCATTAGAATTGCAAAAAATTGCATCCACAGCTGTACAGGAAAAGCTGAACATTAGGCCAATGCAACCCCTGACTAAAGAGGAACAGCGTTCACATATGGGAAATACTTGCTGCCATATATGTGAAAAAAACGTTTGCAGCCGATGAGGAACAAGTCCGAGACGATTGCCACTTAACAGGTAAATACTGAGAATCATAATTCAATTCATTTTTTTCATAAATTCTTTTAACAGGAAAATACCGAGGGCCAGCGCACAATGCATGCAATGTGATGTACCAAGATTGCTCCATAGTTCCAGTAATTTTTCACAATTTATCTGGATATGATGCTCACTTCATTATTAAGGATATAGATACATGCTATTCCTGGGAAAGTGGATCTCCTACCAATAAGTAAAGAAAGATATATCTCGTTCACCAAGCACGTTGAAGGCAGTCATATCAAATTCAGATTCATCGATTCCTTCCGTTTTATGGCAGAATCATTAGATAAGCGATCATCATTGCTACCAATGGATAAATTAAATATTACAAGAGCTGTATGGCAGGAATCGGATGATGATGACTTTAAACTACTTACTCACAAAGGTGTCTTCCCATACGACTTCGTTGACGATTGGGAAAAATTGGATTTCCAACATTTACCGGCACAGGAGCAATTCTATAATAAAATGACTGACAGTGATATATCTGCTGAGGACTACAGCCGCGCAGAAAAGGTGTGGAGGACATTTGAAATACAAACACTTGGTGAATATTCCGATCTATACCTGAAAACTGATGTCCTTCTATTGGCCGATGTCTTCGAGAACTTTCGAGATGTCTATATGAAGACGTACAATTTAGATCCTGCACATTATTACACCATGCCAGGTCCAACATGGGATGCAATGTTAAAATATACCAAAGAGAAACTGGAGCTGATAACTGATGTAGACATACTGCTATTCATAGAGAGAGGTATTCGAGGAGGTATAAGCCAATGTACCAAAAGATACAGTAAAGCCAACAATAAATATATGGATGATTTTAACCCAGTTGAAAAACAAAAATACCTGATATATTATGATGTTAACATCCTTTATGGATGGGCCATGTCACAACATTTACCTACCGAAGGATTCAGATGGGCTGATAGTCTCGATATTGATGTTTTCCAAATTCCTGATGATTCACCAACTCGATACATACTCAAAGTTGATTTAGACTATCCAACACATCTGCATGATAAGCATAAAGACTTATCGTTTTGCTCTGAGCATACAGCACCACCAGGTTCAAAATTAGAAAAACTTTTAACAACATTACACCATAAAGAAAAATATATTATACACTATCGAAATTTGAAGCAATGCTTATCACATGGCCTCATCCTAAAAAAAGTACACCGGATCCTGCAATTCAACCAGTCAGCTTGGCTTAAACCATACATTGATTTGAATACCTCCAAACGGAAACAGGCTACCAGCGCTCATGAAAAAGACAGCTATAAAAAGATAAATAATGGTGCGCTTGGTAAAACCATGGAAAATGTACGCAAGTATAGTGACATCAAGCTTTGCGTAAAGTGGGAAGGCCGCCATGGTGCCAAAGCTCTGATTGCAGCTCCCAACTTTCACAGTACGAAAATATTTGATGAGAACTTAATTGCTGTTGAATTAAGGAGACTGAAAATGTTGTTTAATAAACCACTCTATATTGGAATGGCAGTCTTGGAAATTTCAAAGCATGCCTCTACGACTTCCATTACAGTTTTATCCAGCGCGAGTTTGGTGATAAATGTAAAGTCACCCTAATATATGAATTTGAAGAGAGAAACATATATGACTTTATGGCTGAAAACATTTCTAAATTCGATACAAGTGATTACCCTGTAAATAATCACTTCAATATACCACTTATGAATAAAAAGATTCCTGGTATTATGAAGGATGAGCTGAACTGGAAATTCATGTGTGAATTTGCAAGCCTCCGCTCGAAAATGTATAGCCTACGCATAAATGATGGCAAAACTGTAAAAAAAGCCAAGGGAATAAAGACAAATGTTGTTCAGAGGCATATAAAGTTCCAAGAGACTACGCTGAATGCCTGAACAACAAGCATACGATCGCATAACCACAATGTCTACACAATCAACCAAAAGAAGATAGCTTTAAGCCCACATGATAACGAGCGGTATATTTTGAGTGGCACAACGGATACTCTACCATGGGGGCATTACTCAATTCCACCAGAGCAACAAGGAACAAGCGCAGAAAGTTCAGTTCCAGAGCAACAAGGAACAAGCACAGAAAGTATAGAAATCTAAGCTCATTATTGTAAATAAAAATATGTATTATAGTTTTAGTTTCATTTATTTAAGTAATTTGTTTTAATTGCATTATAGCTACATGTATAAAGTATTATAATTATACATTTATTTTTAAATTGCATTATAGTTATAATTTTTAAAGAAATTATAAAACATCTTTGTTCTTAATCCAAGAATTGTGTTTTGATGAAAATCCGAGCCATTTAACGTAAGTTTTATCTCCACTCTTCTTTATGATTTTCTCTACAAGATATAGGTTTGGGTGTTTAATTTTCAGCAGCTCCAACTCATAAAAGCATCCTGTGATTGGATTTCCTTGATAATCTTCCAGCTGATATGTGATGGGGTTTGTGTTTTGAACTTTAAGAATTTTAAAAAGCTGAGCTGTCCAGTTTGGTGTATAGCCTTTCTCAAATATATGCTTGTATTTGCTGATGCGTACAAAATTTCCAACTTTATATTTTGCAGGAACGACAATCTTTATATGACTGTATACAGTTGAAAGCAGTTGTTTCTCATTCGAGGCGTTGATATCACGTGGTTTCATTTTCGTAGTTCGCTGTATTCTTGAGTTATATTCAGTGAGCAGTTTCTTTACCATACCAATCCACTGATAAGTTCCATTAATTCAATGAATTCCTTCCACATCATATCCTTCAGAGTTCAGTTAAATCGTTCCACTATTGATGCTTTGGGGATACTGTACGTAGAGTAATGATTAATTGCATGCTTCATCATTAGATTTTTAAAGAGGCTGTTGTAGAATTCCTTTCCATCATCAGTCTGCAGGTTTTTAGGTATTCGTCCCTCGCTTAATATAGACTGCATGGCATCTCTTACTTCTACACCAGTTTTTCTTTCAATTGGAATTGCCCATGCGTAGTTGGAGAAGGTGTCAATTACTGTCAGCAGATACTCATCGTTATTATAAATGAAACAGATTTCTCAAGAGTTTTTACTCATATACACCATCTTTTGGTGTCAAGTCTTTCTTATTTATTGCTGAAGTAAACAGATAGTTTTCAATCTTCGCGATTTCATCATTGATATATAGCGTTAAATTTGTCACCTCTATATTAATAGTTTTTTTTATTTCTTCAACACTTATTTTAATTTTCTTGTCAACATAGTCTTTGGTAGTAGCATCATCATTTTCAAGGGGTTCACCAAGTCGTTTTATACACATTGAGTTTAGATCGTAGTCGCCGTTTATCGTTAAATTAAATCCAATACCCCGCTCTCCTTGTTCACCAGCTGGACCCTGAGCTCCTTGTTTACCATCTGGTCCTTGAGTTCCTTGTTTACCGGCTGGTCCCTGAGCTCCTGTTGGTCCACGTTCACCTGCTTGCCCAAGATATCCTCGTTTAGAGAAACGTCCAAACTTGTCAACGCTCATCTGTAGATTGTGAAGAAGTATGGTAATGGAGTAGTATTTAAACTATAATATCTGCTTCTCGCAACTCCTTTAGGATAGATACAATTTCATTGTTGTGACTGGTGTTTCCAGCCTGCCTTGATGCCATTAGAAGGCGCAGTCTATCCACTAATTCATTTGGATCATCCCAGTAAATGTGATCAATGTTTTCCTTAGGCAGACGCATTAGTCCCATGCCTTTATGCTGTATAAGTATACTAATTATAGCTTTATACTTAGCCGCTCTAGTACCTTTTATTTGTCCATCTACAGCATAGTCACGTTTATATGCATTGGTATCTCTCAAAATAGATCAATAATTAGTTAAATTCTCTTTAGTATTTAGACTTTTTACAGAATCTTTCATAAATAGCAGCTCACATAACCCCAAAGTTGTTTTATAGCTCTTCCCCTTGATAACAATATTTCCTACATCATCAACATCAAACGTTGAATTACCAATTCTCCACGCGTTGTCATCATAATGAGCTCCATAGGTTGGATCAATTTTAGGGCTATTATCAGTGAATAGCTTAAAATAGTTTGAACCTATGTATCCAGACGTATCAGGGGAGGTGGCAGGAGACCTTCCTATCAATGTCCTTGAATGTTGAGGTGTTTCGAATTCTTCTTCAGATATTAAGGAATAATCTCTATAATTTATAGGTGTGCTACTAGCCTCCATTTTCACATATTTTCGTTTTGGAGGGGTAAAAGGTTCCACAATGTCAGTGGCTTCTTCTTTTGCTTCTTCTGCTTCTTCTTTTGCTTCTTCTTCTTCTTCTTTTTCTTCTTCCTCTTCTTCTTCTTCTTCTTTTGTGTCATTTGTCTCAAAGTTGGCTATATCCGGTGGCTCGTTTTTGACTCTGGTAACAAACTCTTTTAAGGGTTTGGTGATTTTTTTTGAATTTTCTTCAACTTGAGCTTCTGCTTCAATCCTTCCCGTCTTTAGAGCTTTAAATTTCCGTCTTTTAATAGATTTTCATTCATCTTCGATATTAACTGAATAACGGCTTTTCAAACAGCTCTGATAGCAGCTTAACAGCTTTTTAAACAGGTCTGATAACAGCTTAACAGCTTTTAAACAGGCCAAATAACAGCTTAGCAGCTTTTCAAATAGGTCTGATAGCAGCTTTTCAAACAGCTCTGATAACAGATTAACAGCTTTTAAACAGGCCAAAAAACAGCTTAACAGCTTTTAAAACAGCTCTGATAACAGTTTAACAGCTTTTCAAACAGCTCTTATAACAGCTTAACAGCTATTAAAACAGCTCTGATAACAGCCTAACAGCTTTTCAAACAGGTCAGCTTAACAGTTTTCAAACAGGTCTGATAATAGGTGAACAGCTTTAATCTACTCAGCAGTTCCACAGGATTCGGTGTGCTTTCGGGTGAGTTACAACTTCCACTTATGAATATTTCGCATGTTTCATCCTTGTATAGTACAATGAAGGTATCAAATCCTTTACGGTAGCACCCCTTGATTAATGAGCGTTCCTTATCAATCATCGAGAAATCATATTCATCCTTCCAACACTCAGCACAGGTTCTTCGAAATTTATCAAACTTCATGTCTGTATTCACATGATCATTATAGATATGTTTCAAATTCAAGTCATCTTGCTTGAATAAGATGATTAAATTAGCATTGTCACGTATTAAGTGCTTTGGTGTATGCGTATATATTTGACAGAGATAGAAGCTGTCTATACCTTCGTGGCGACCCATACAAAAATAGGATCGCACATTATCTTGCTTTTCACATGCTACATCATCGAAAATAAACACTGAATGTGATTTGGCTTCCTCTGGTGCTAGAACGTCGCAGTTGTTTGAGAATGTATAATACCCCAATCCTGATAAGGGAGTTATCACTCGCTTCAAGTATTCATACTTTGGTTGATGTAATGATTTTGAATATATGTAAATATTTTCATATCTCAGACCACTGGGATGTTCCAGCAAACTTATCATAACATTAGTTTTTCCACAATTCGATGGTCCAACAATGATGCTCCTTATACTATTAGGCAATAGGGGGCCATGCTTCTTTTTCACCTTCATAACAGCTACATCAGCATTTCGAACAGAAAAAGATTGTTGTTGTTTAATGAACCTCATATTGAAGACTAACAGGATTCCTATAAGTACACCTGTTTATATTACATTTCAACAGTATCATCGGAACCTTATAAGATGTCGGATCACAAATCGAAACGCTCCAGAAAATCTTTGAAAGGGGGTAGAGGACTATTAAATTCAGTCATCAACAAATTACCTGTAGAATTACATCTACCGGGATACCAGTACTGTGGACCAGGAACAAAGTTACAAAAAAGATTGGCGAGAGGAGATCCAGGCATTAATCCACTGGATGCAGCCTGCAAGGAACACGATATAGCATACTCGCGACATAAAGATACAAGTGATCGACATATAGCTGATGAAATATTAGCTGAAAAAGCCTGGCAGCGTGCAAAATCTACGGATGCAAATTTGAGTGAACGTGCCAACGCCTGGCTTATAACAAACGCAATGAAGGCTAAAATTAAGTTAGGTATGGGTCTTAAGGCTCAAAATAACGCCAACCCACATTCCGAGAAGCAGTACGAAATGCACGTAAGATTTTAAAAATCAAAAAACCAAAAGACTTGATGGAAGCTGCAAAAATAGCTCTTAGTGCAGCTAAAAATATTGTGAAAAGAAGGAAGGAATCAAATAAAACTCCACGAGTGATACCTGTACCTAAGATTGGCGGGGCACTTCCGTTCCTCATCCCGTTGTTTGCTGGGCTTTCAGCATTGGGAGCACTATCGGAAGGCGCAGCAGGCATAGCTAAAGCAGTAAATAATACCAGCGCGGCAAAGGCAAAATTGGAAGAAAGCAAACGTCATAACCAAGCAATAGAAACTATAGCGGTTGGTAAAGATGGAAACGGGCTGTTCCTGAAGCCGTACAGAAAAGGACTTGGACTCTATCTGCAACCTCAACCAAAAAACTATTAAAGACGCTACCCAAACGACCGCTAAACGAGTTGGATCTTCACAAGTATACCCCACACTTGCCACACTTCAGAGGAGCATTTATGGAAACGAGAAAGCGATATTGTTAACTTGGACATCTCAACTGGAGCAGGTATACACTGGGTAGCGTACTAAAAGAAAGGTAATAACATCGAATACTTTGATTGCTTTGGCAATCTCCAACCACCAAGGGAGCTCATAAACTACTTGGGTAGTAGTATTACGTACAACTACAGTTCTTATCAGAATTATGATGCAGTAATTTGCGGTCACTTATGTATAGAGTTTTTATATAATTGTTATAGCCATTAATTATTATCTATAAATAAATGTATCTATATTAAATTGTGACAGTTCATTATCAACCGCCATGTCATTAACACTTACTCTCATGGGAAATTCATCTCTACTCACTGCTGAGTACTTTCCTCCGCTGGACCTAGCAACGGATTATATTTGTGGATTAATTGATTTTCAAACATACAACTCTGTTCCAAATATTGATGTGAGCAATAATCTGGTTCATGTAGGGAATGAGGTTGTTGAGATACCTGTTGGATCCTATGAGATTGATGATATAGCAAAATATGTACAAGGATACTTGGATAAAGAAGGGAAAAGGATAAGCGTTGCGATAAAGGCTAACAATAATGCATTGAAGAGTGAAGTTAAGGCAACTGAAGAAATACATTTTGAAAGACAGAGATCCATAACTCCTCTGCTAGGATTCAGTAAAAGAAACTTATCTGCTAATATTGTGCATACATCAGAGTTGCCAGTAAACATCACTAAAGTAAATACTATACGCATCGAATGTAATATTATATCAGGATCATTCTTCACACAAGTACACACTCTCCACGAGTTTTCCCCGAACGTTGGGCCTGGGTATAAAATAGTGGAGGTACCCAAAAATGTAATTTGCCTGTGAACACCAAACGTATAAGTTCTCTAACATTGAAGCTCCTTGACCACGTCGGTGACCTAATCAATTTCAGAGGAGAGACTATAACCATCAGGTTACATTTGAAGCCACAGCAGGTTGATATACAATAATGATAAATACGAGTTCGGAGCAAACAAGATCATTAGTCAGCGGACAACCTTGAAGCGATCAAGACATACATTAACACCTGCAAATACAGCATATTTACAATCGATAGGCTTAACGCTGACACAATGAATAAAGGAATACTAGATATTGCACCAGACGCTCGCTTTGATGACAGTGTTACTAAATTTGAACATTGCTCCTATTCACCATTTCTAACATCATTTAAAAACAGCGATGAAATTCGTATCTCTGTACAACATCAGAACTTGAATCTTCTACCCAGCAGGAGTTTTCTTTATATTGAGGGGTCGCTAACAAAGCTGGATGGAACCGTTTCAGCAACCGCAAAATTAGCTAACAATGCTCTACCATTTCTTTTTGAGGAAATACGCTATGAATTGAATGCAGTGGAAATCGATCGTACAAGAAATCTTGGGATTGCGACAACATGATTTGAAATTAAAAGTTATTTTATTATCAGTATATTTTATGTTAAAATAACGCCTGGTTTTGATGCTGACTATTCTTCACTAGTCGCCTGAAAGAGAAAGAAAAGTATTTGTGAGTACAACGACTCAGTGGAGATTCTAACTACCGAGGTTACATTTACATTCACACATAGTTTTCATAACCGGACGAACACGGACTAAAATGTGATTGGGGTTCAAACTCTCGCCAATCTCTCCAGCTTTTTCTTGGAGATTCGCAATTTGTTGGTGTACTTACAAACCGCTGCCAATTGCTGTGGTTTGGGTCGGACTGACACTGACCCCAGCTATTTCCCCACTTAATCATACATACATCACACCTTGTCACATTTACAACAACACATAATCCTACTATAACTACATATATTTCTATTACTTCTACGAGCTACATCCCACCTTTTAAGAATCTCTTGATATGGAGCGAATAAATGAAAGTTACACACTAATTAATTGGTCGCGCACTACTCAATAATTTCCGCCTGGCACTGAACTGAACACTGAGCTCAAGAGTTGATTCCTACATAAGGAATACAGAATATTGCTCCGAACCTCAGGCAGCATATCCTGCTTCTCTGTCGCCAGTTTTATGATAGGGTAATTAAGTCGTTCCCAGAAAAACGTCTGGCTACGGGTTTTTCTTTAATGTACCGCTCTGTTGCCAATTGCTTAATTACCCGCAGATGTTACTTTTACTATGTACGAAAGTGTACCTTACCTTTCACTCTATCAAACTACGTATCGCTAAATGCAAATGTAAGCAGGATACTACTCAACGGCAGTTGGTCACCAGATTCATCCATTATACCAGCCAATGGACTGTTTAACTATTGTGTACCTCTGAAATATTTATTGAGATTCGCTGAAGATTACAAGAAAATTCTGATAAATTCCAAACATGAACTCATATTGATCCGGAGCAGGACAGACGATAATGCCATTATATCACAAACTGATGTGGTGAAAATTGAAATTACCAAACTTCAGTGGAGCATTCCGCATGTTACAGTATCCGATGAAGAAAAGCTGCAACTATTTAAAATTATCGGGAGAGGTCGCCCGATACAAATACAATTCCGCAGCGTGGACATATATAAGTATCCAGTACTACCGGAATCCACGCATCAAACCTGGTCAGTTAAGACTTCCACTCAACTGGAGAAACCTCGATTTATCATCTTAGCATTACAAACGGATCGAAGGAACGATAAAACCAAGGATGCTAGCAAGTTTGATCACTGCAAACTCACCGATGTTACACTTCATTTGAACTCAGGATCATATTCCTATGGTGATTTGAATTTGAAATTTGATTTGAATAGATACGTATTGCTGTATGAGATGTATATAAGGTTTACACAATCATACTATGGTCATCAGTATCAGCCGTTCCTCGCATGGGAGAAGTTCAAAACCGATGCTCCGATCGCTGTCATTGATTGCTCACATCAAAATGAAACAACAAAAACTGGACCTGTTGACGTAAGGCTGGAATTCAAGACATCTGAAAATATACCGGCTAATACAACAGCATATTGCCTGCTTCTACACGATCGAATAGTGGAATACAGTCCGCTGACAAGTGAAGTTAGAAAGTTAAATTAAGAAGATGAGTGTCATCGTAGACATCCAAGGATTCAAAGCATACTTCAATGAATTTATCACTAAAGAACTGGCAATTTTAAACAATGAAAACCAGATACCGCACTTTATATTTCAACCACCGTTCAGATACAAAGATTTGACTTCAGCAAAAAAAAACAAGGAAAATGGCTTCAACACAATTTTCATGGATTCCGCTGGGATGATGGGTACATACCGTATCACAAGCTGTACACTATAGTTGAACCACTGCTTCGAAACAAAACCATATATGTAAAGGGAGCTGAAAAAGTTCGTTGGATGCAGAAGATAGTTGGAGAGGGTGAAATCATTATTAAAGTCGAACATGAATACAACTGTTGAAAAACTAATAGAGATTAACACAAATGCGCCATCTTGCCAAGTTCATATTGGACAATGTGCTATAAGAAATACTTTTATAATATTAAATTTTATTGGAAATAAAAACAAATGTTTATAAAACATAAGACTTTTCAATACACATACCCCAGAACCCTCACTGACTAGCATCTGTTCATGGTGATGTCATGTTGTGAAATTCGAATAATGCTGATATCTACAACTTCCCTGCTAAGAAAACGTGCAGGATTTGAAAACAGCAAAACCATGAAGACGTCATGCCAATATCTAGAACACTCCCGCTAATGCATGCTGGTAGTTCCGGCTAATGCCGCTAGGGAACCTTACTCAAGAAATGGCGTTTGCGCCCGAACAAATGTCGCTAATATCACGAAAACCAACGCCCGTGGAGGATTTCTGATGAAAATTTTGTTCCCCCCTCCCACCCCACACCGCCAAGAATCCATTTCCATGAGCAAAAATAACTTGAATTATTAATACGCTAATATCTCGAAAACCAGAGCCCGTAGAGGATTTCTGATGAAAGCTTTTCAATCTTTAAAGAAATTTTTCCTGAGTTATCCGGAGGCAAAGTAAAAGCCGGTATTTTCGTCCGACCACAAATAAAGAAAATAATGGCCAGTAACGAATTTGCATAGCTAATCAACACACACGAAAGGCAAGTCTAGGACAGCTTTAAAGCAGTGGTTCATGGTTTTTTGGGAAACAACAGAGCTAAGACGTACAAAGAGCTTATGTCAAGCACGCTTGATAGATTTATACTCCTGGGTTGCAGAACATCCCTTAAAGTGCATATGTTACATGCTCATTTAGACTAATTCAAGGATAGCATGTTTGCATTTTCGGAAGAACAAGGTGAATGTTTTCATCAAGATATGATGGGACCATGCAATAAGAGAATGATGGGAGACTATATTTGGTGGCTAGTATGAGAAAGTCCATACAAAGAAAGAAGAACTATTAAAAATGTTCAATTCTATTTTTTTTAATATTCTATAACGGTAATTATTTGTTTTAAATTGTTTTCTGTAAATAAAAGTGATTCAAATGTATAGCAACAAGTTGTTTTATTTGTACTTACAATAAAGAGGAAAGTGGGAAATTTTCTTGAAATCCGTAATTTCATTCTGATAGCTACAAAAGCAAACATTTTCGGGTAAAACTATTTTTTTCTTTAATTATTAATGTGGAAGAAACAAAAATCAGATATTCAGAGCTCAGACTCAAAATTTGTGTTGACCGGAGTAATATCAAAATTTTAGCTTTAGCTTTAACTTGCTCTATATCTTTAAAATTAAGTCACCAACAATTAAAAAAAATCGTTGATAGTAGCCATTTTAAACGGCCCAAATCTACCCATAACAAATAAAAAAAAATGATTCATTATTTTTGACTGCCGAACTATGTGCGCGTCATAAAGATTTAACATGCTGCCCAATTTCAACTTTTTACGTCACTTCGTTTCCGAGAAAATCGTCTGTGACAGACAAACGTAAGGAGGCAACAGCGATCTTAAAATGTCTCGATTTTTTATTTTGAGGTACAAAACTTTCAAAACGAATTTACCAAGGACTGAAGAAAGGCTTATTCTTAAATTTAAATGCGGACATTCCTCGAATAAGATTTTTATTTATGGTACAGTTAAATTCCATGATGAGTTTTTTCCCCTGAGCAATGCGAGTGTGGAACAGTGTACCATCTTCTGTCCTTCCTCCCAATTACAACTTGCGAAGGTTCAAGAGCGACATAAATCAGCATCTCCGCTACTCTGCTCATGTCCTCCAATCTTAATTATTTTTACCTTTTCCCATGCGGGACTCGAACTCACACATTTTTAGAATCGGTCATAGTTGGAATAAAAGAATTTTTGAGAACTTTTTTTAACGATTCTGAGTTAGATAAGAGCAGTTGCCCGGAAAGCGGGAGGTCCCTGCTTCAAAAACCGAATAACGTGGTTGTTTGTTTTCTCTATTTAATGTATGGGGTCAGTCAGAAGAAAAGTGAAATTATGTTTTTCCGATCGTAGAAAACAAATAAGTTTTTTGTTAATAAAACTGTCCTTTTGTTACTTCTCATTTATGGTACTCAAACACAAATCAAAATTGTTGGTTACTTATACGGAAATTTGTAGTAATTGGCACGAAAATTTAAGGAGAGCTGTCGCGATATCAGTTCTATTTGAAACGAGGGATTTCGGAGTGGAATAAAATTAAAGAATAGATAGGATGATCTCATCCACGATTTCTGCTTATCTTGGGCAACCTTTACAAAAAAAAAAAAAAAAAAAAAAAAAAAAAAAAAAAAAAAAAAAAAAAAAAAAAAAAATGGGTATAGGAAGCTATACATTTTTCAACGAAAACTCTCAACCAACGAGTTGCGGAGGCGAGACTAAAACGCCGTATGCCAACAAAAGAGTAAAAAATAACAGCATTCCCGAAAGAAAGCGGCGGAAGTTCACGGAAGAGTTTCAGCATTACACGGTTGATGATTGGAAGAAAGTAGAACACAATTTACGTTCCTTTTTTTCGTTATTCAGAGGGGTAATTATTCAAATGTGTTTTTATTTTTTTCAAATTCTCACAGTTTTAATTCAGCGATGAATTAACCCGCAAATCCTTACTAAGGCAGCACAATTCACGTGGACGCCTTTGAATTACATTTAGCGGTGAAGTGCAAAATCTGTAAAAAATCTTCTTTCTTGTAAAAATATTCCCACACTTTCTGATCTTTCAATTCACCTAATCTTATTCGTTTAGAAAACGTTTGGAAAGTCCTGAAAACTAAAGTGTACGTACACTCAGGCCTTTTTTTTTATTCTAAAAGGATTTTGGGGTTATATTAAATTTTATTGGCTATCAAAACCAGCTTAACACAAGCTCGCTGTATAGTGACACGTTTAATAGATAAACGGTCAACAATACATGCTTTTCATCATTTAGTCGGTGTTAGTTTTAGTATCTAAAACTAAATATAAAGCAAACACCGGATGAAGTTACATGCAATCCAACATGGAACAAAAAATTTAAATAGAACAAAAAGGATTAAGTATTATATAGACGGTTTTAAAACATGTTTAGAAACGTCAACAATAAAATGCTCATCCACATTATTAACAGTATTGCAAATGCGATTAATAGGTTCGTACATGCTAAAGTTAGACCTTGAGGAGTTAATATGTAACAAAGGTAGTCTTCTCAAATTGTGCCCTCTATCACGAAAAGAGAATTTGTCAATTAACAACGGAGAGTCAATATTCACGTTTAAGACTTGATGCACAAAGTCACATCGGCAATGTTCCTGAAGCGAGTGCATATTTAAAAGTTCAAGCGATCTTCATGGGGTGGAAGAATTAATGAATTATTCCAGGGTAGATGCCTAAGAGCAAATGGTAAGAAGTTCCGCTGTGCAGACTCGACACGATCGATGTGTGTACCGTAAAATGGAGACCAGACCTGGTTGGCGTATTCAAGAAGTTATCTCACAAAGCAAGTGTATAAACGCAATGTTATGGTAGGATTCGCGAGCTCTCTGGACCAACGTTTTATAAAGGCCAGCATAGAAGTACTTTTTGATACCATGTAATTTATGTGGGAGATAAAATTCAATATATGGTCACATTTGCACCCAAGTTACAGACACAACCCACACTGCGAATCGAGGACTCTTAGAACCCATAATCGTAAGTAATTCCTTTGTGATTTCTGTGGAAAGTCATAACATTCAACTGGAAATTTTTCGTCTTTATTAGACTGAAATTCATTACAAAAAAGACAGTTGTTCAATGAATTTACAAAATGCATTGAGTTGTAGAGAAAATATCGAACTTTTAAACCCAGCGATCAGAGAGGTCTCATCAGTGTGATTATCTCTGATCGCCTACCACAGAAGTTCGATGATAAAGGTTGTGGCGGTATATAGGGCGACATTGTGCCTTTCGGGTCGCAGAGAATTTGCAGGGTTTAATCTGAAAATCAAGGAAGTACTTGGCGATTTGCGAAAGGTGAAGATAGTAGGCATAGTATAAAAATAAAAGATACAATTGTAAAAAAAATGTTTTCAAGTCTAGTTGTTAGTTGACTGTTTTACCTTGTGAGTTAATCAAAATAAATTTAATTCGTAGTCTCTGTAAAAAATAATAAAATAGAGAAATAGAAGAAAACAATAAGGAGCAAATATTTATACTTATATAAAATTATATTATATAGCTTTGAACGTATTTGGTTCTAATAGACCTATACTGTATACGTTAAGGTTGAGGACAGAGAGTTTGAGTGGGACATCTTAATAGCCTCTAAATCTAAAGTTAAGCACCTCTGGAATTAATTTTTAAACGTTTGAAGGAATTCGCCTTGATAATGTCGAAAAGTGCACATTCTTGCAAAGAGAAGTAACATTTTTAGGTCACTTGGTTACCGAACAGGGTACTAAACCGTCACCAGAGCGTGTCGATGTTGTTTAAAATTTCAAGCTACCTATGAATGTCAGGGAATTGTGACGCTTTCTCGGAGTGGTAAACTTTTACCGGGGGTTTCTACCATTGGCAGCCAGGCATCATGCAGTCTCAAATGATTATTTAAAAGGTTCCAAAAAAGGTTTGAAAAAGATCGATTGGTGAAAGAAGCCGTAGAGGCCTTTGGATTTGCCAAAAGTCAGCTAGCGCAAACCACACTCCTTGCATTTCCTAAGGCTTTTGCAGACTTAGCATTGTTTGTCGACGCTTCACATGCTGCGATCGTCGCTGCTGTCCATCAAAAGTGCAATGAGGACTGGGAGCCTTTAGGCTTTTACTCGGTTAAGCTTAATACCGAGGAATGTAAGTACAGTACTGATGATAAGGAACTAATAGCAGCCTACAAAGGCATCTAATACTTCCGCTACCTCCAGGAAGGTCGTTGCTTCACCCTGTTGACGGACCATAAGCCCGTAACGTTCGCTATCAAACAGAACCCATAGAAAGCCTCTCCTATGCAACTGCGGCATTTAGATTTCGCCAGTCAATTCACAACAGATATTAGGTACATTCCGGGTAAAGAGAATGTCGTAGCCGATACGCTATCAAGGATGAACGAACTAAACCTTCCTAGTTCGATAGACTTCGCGGCGATCGCTGAGGCTTGCCTAGCGCAAAACTTCATAAAATTCTCCAAAATTTTTAGTTTAGGTTTGAGAAGCTGTCAATTTGCGGCACGGACATACAATTATATTGTGAAAATTCCTCAAGTAAATCCAGCCCTTTTATACCGCGTAGCTTCCGCAAACAAATTTTCGATTCAGTGCACAATTTAGCACACCCGGGTATTCGATCCACTAAGAAAGTGATCACAGATAGATGTTGTTGGTCCGCTATGAATAAAGATAGCATAATTTGGGCACGCTCTTGTTCGGCCTGTCATCAAAACAAGATCTCTAGGCATATTCGTAGCAACCTAGGTGCATTTCCACCCTGCTTTTGACGTTTCCAGGACATTCACGACGACATCATGGGTCCGCTACCCATTCACAGGTATAGAGGTATTGCCTCACTATCATCGATAGGTTCACACGAGGCAATTCCGCTAATCGACGTTGATGCTGGTCTAGAAAGCTCATTTTGGAATACCCTGGAGGTTCATTACCGACCAGGGCTCATAATTCAAGTCAGCTTTGTTTTCTGAACTTTCAAAATTATTGGGCTTTGAGCGCTCCTGGAAAGATGGCTTTGAGCGTTCCTGTAAGATGGCACCGGGCTCTAAAAGTTGCTTTGATGGCGTATAGAGAAAAATGCTGGGACTAAAACGTTACCCTTCATTTGGCTAGGCCTAAGAACGGTGCTCAGAGAGGAATTTCTCGCTACACCAGCCGAACTAGTTTACGGTGAGAGCTTGCGGCTCGCCGGTGAGTTTTTCCAAATTTCGTTCCCCAAAAAGAGTACGTCGACATTTTACGCAATTTCTTCGCAGATTTCAGACCGACCCCAGCTTCAAATCACTCTAAATAATCTATCTTCAGGTTCAAAGAGATCGAGAAGTGCTCTCACGTTTTCGTAAGGACAGACTTAGGGAGGAGTGTTTACAACCTCCTTTTGAGGGCCCATTGAGGTCTTTAGACGGTGTGACAATTTCTTCACGCTGAAAATAAGTAACCGCGAGGTTAACACTTCAGTAAATCGCCTTAAGTCTTATTTTGGTCAAGTCGATCAACAAACAACGTCTAACAATAATATAATAACAGATAGTTCCTACAGGCAAACACCATTAAACACAACATCGAAATGCTCTCAGCCAGCGCCTGGATACTTCTTCCCACAACACACCGGTTCATTGGAACGACATCAATGACCAACATTTTAACACGAATAATTCCTTTAGGCTGATACAATTGGACCGATCAAATACAGCGAAGTGCTCTCAGCCAGCGTCTGGGGACTTCTTGCCCTCAAACACAATCCCACCGGATTATACACAGGACACCCAACTGTTGTCTGGAAGTATACAGACCCGAGCATACTCAGACGCTTTGGTGTCAACTCCGTCATCACATGTAACACCCTGGAGGATAAGGTTCCTCCGGGATGGAATACTGTCATACAACAACAAACTACTCGGGCAGGACGGATCACAAATCCACCTGCTAAATATCGCTAAATCCCAAGGTTTTGCTGTGGGGGAGTGCTGTGGCCGTATATAGGGCGATATTGCGACTGGCGGGTCACAGAAAATTTTTACGGTTTAATCTGACAATCATGGAAGTAATTGGCGATTTGCGAAAGGGGAAATAGTAGGTTACTCTGTACCTGTTTACAATCGTTAGCCGATTTAATCTGAGCGAAAAGCTTAAGGTCGTCAGCATACTATATCAAGAATTTGCAGTAGTGCTTCACAAAAGATAAAATGTCGGCAATAGATAGAATAAAGAACAACGGTCCCAAATGACTCCCTTGAGGTACGCCAGACGGAGCCCTCAAGACTCTGGAGATCGAGTGGAGGAAATACATTTTAAATTGTTCTGTTCTCTAAATAAGACTCCGTCCATTTTAGGAATAACAATAATAATAATTGCAATCTGTCTGGTAGCCTTTTGCAAATCCGGCCATTGTATCCGAGAATAATTCCAACAAGTTAGTGGTTGTAGGCTTGCCCGAAATAAACCCATGTTGGTTTGAAGAAAGCAAATTTTTGCAGGAAATTGACTTCAGTATATTTCTCTACATATCTAGTTCCATTCGCATTCTCTGTTAATTCTTATATACTTGTATACATTTGTAGTTCTTAGTCTAAGCGTTCCGATCACTTGCTTATCGTCTAGTTTTTTGTTAAATAAATTCAGTTGAATAAAACAACCCAACCATAATCAATCAAAAGTTTTATTTCTCTTCAAAAAATGTTGTGCTTAAATACTCGGGTCGAAATTTGAATCACGTGGTGCAATATAAAAACTAAGATCAAATTAATAACATTCATTGTGGAATAACCATACTACCGATTTCATCTTTTGTTCAACATGGAGGAGAAGCAAGTTAATGCGCAGCTAATTTCAAAAAGGCACATCAGAAATTTTGTAATTAACACAAAAAAGGCTGGTAAGGAACACTTAACAGAAAGCTATATTCAAACTCGAATTGATCTACTAAAGGAGTATTCGGAAAAACACCGTGCTAACCACGACAGAATCGTGGAACGTCTAACGAGATTGAAGGGGATTATTTCCATAATGAAACTTTTAGCCAGGTTGAATTGCTATAGCGTGAAAACTTTGGATCTTTCCACCTTACGAAGTCTTCAATGTACAACTTCATATAATACTGCATTCTCAAGTACAGTTCAAGCAATAACTTGAGGAAATTAATTTAACGCATTTTGATAGGAATTTCTGTGAATGATCTGCTTTTCATAACCTGTTTAAAAGTCTAATGGGCTCTCGATGTGATCTTACTGGTTCACAAAAACTATATTACTTAAAGACCAGTCTTCATGGCCAGGCGGAAAACCTGCTACGCAACACGGCGATTACGGATGCAAAATATTCCCCTTCGTAGAAAATCTTCTGAGATCGCTATTAATATAAGCGCATCCTTGTTCTGTCTTATCTTAAAATCCTTTCATCGTTAGCTACCATAAAGCTAGAATCTGCAGACGAACTCAAAAGACTATATGATGAATGTGCTGAAGCAGTCAAAGCTTTATAGTGCTTGAATCGTCCTGTCATAAGATTGGTTAATCTTTGTCACAGCAAAAACCTCGATTCCGGGATCCAACGAAGTAAACTGCCTTATGTCAATAAAAAAACGCTTTTCCTAGATCCTGTTCTATAATTTAGATATGTTGAATTCATGGAAGAGTATCATGCAGTGAACCACATGGAACCTTCGCGAACTGCCAATCGTAATGATGACCACAATTTTCAATTTTGCTTTTCACACCATGGAATTTTGCGTGAAAGCTCCGTAATCACAAAACTGAGAGTTGTTTTTAATAGGTCCCGGTAATCTGGAGGAGGCTCTTGCCTGAATGAGTACCTTGCTGTCGAACCAGCACTTCAAAAGGATCTCCGATTAGTGATTCTTCTTTGGCGATTGTATTTGCAGCAAATATCAAAAAAACGTATTGATAAATCCGAGTCCACGATCAAGATACTAATCTTCAGCGCATTATGTGGCGTAAATCCAGTTTGGCTCCTCTTCAAGTCTTTCGGCTATGTATGTACTGTTAGGTACGGCACATCGTTAGCACCTTATCTTGCCAAGACGAGAAACAGCACCTTCTCTCTGATTTCAATTTGGATGAAGTCATGTCCGGAGCTCAAAATGTTACATCGGCTCTTCACCTACAAATTAAACTTATAAATAGTAGTTGTTCTATTGTAGCTCTGGCGCAGAGTGTTGGTACAGATCTGTTATTGGTCCGCGAGGTGGAAGCCTGCGGAGGGGGTAGGTTTGAGTGCCGGCTAAGCGCGATTTGTGTCCGTGTTGTTTAAGTAGTGCGCCTAAATTTCGGCAAAAGCTTTTCTACATTTTACTTAGCTAAGGTGTAGCCATCTTTGGGAACCTTGCTTTAGCATCGATTTAGAGTTTTTGTTTTTGGTGCCGCCACCCATATAAGTAGGGGAAAACTTTGATGATAAGCGACGCGCCTAGATGTACGCTTTTGGTATTTGGCGGCGCAACCATATGAGTAGTGGATTAAAAGCTTTGATGATCAATTGAATCTGTTGTGTCTATACATTTTTCCTTTTTTTCCTTCTCCCTTTGAAGCTATGGCTCAAAATATAAAAATTTCAGGAATTTTACTCGTTTTTAGGAATCCGTACCCAAAGGTTAACAACGGGAACCCTATTACTAAGACTTCGCTGTCCGTTCGTCACCAGGTAGTATCTTATGAACCGTAATAGGTAGATAGTTGAAATTTTTACAGAGTGTGTATTTCTATTGCCGATATAAGAACAAATTATAAAAATAAAATTAAATTAAAAATTAAAGGGGGCCCCCATACAAGAAACGTGATTTTTTCTGTATTTTTTTCCTCGTTTTAATCTTATTCAATATTATTATTATAAGTAGGACTTTTTTTTCAAATTACAGCATTATTTTACTTTTTTCCAATTACAGCATTATTTTTTCACATGACTCCTACCTACTCTCATTTAAAAAAATAAATAAAAATTTTGTACGATAGTACGGAACCCTTCGTGCGCGAGTCCTTCTCGCACTTGTCCGGTTTTTTTGTTGTTATTTAACTATTATTTTTATTAGAAAAAACACATCAGCAATACTAATTTTTCATATTGGATTTAAGAAGCCCAAAATCTTCGCTTTAAAATAACCTATCACACTTTGTACCGAAAATGTAACCCTTTCTGCGTTCTTTGCACTTTTTCTTGAAAAATGGCTGAAAAGGTCATTTCCTAGAGGTAATTGCCTACTTTCTGGCACTTATTGAACTTTAAGAGCCATTTTCGCTGGACATGCTTAAGAAAAAGTGCAAAAAACCTAGATAGGGTTACATTTTCGGTGCAGAGTGTGATTGGTCAGTTTAAAGCTAAGGTTTTGGGTGTCTTAAATCCAATATGAAAATTTGATACTGATAACGAGTTTTTTGATAAAAATAGTAGTTAAATAAAAAAACAAGTTAATATCCCGAAATTTCCACTTTGTTGAACCATAACTTTGAAGTGGAGGGGACGAGGGAAAAATGTATACACCATTGGAAAGGTCCAGTGAATATCTATCTACCAAAGTTTAAATGATCGTCATAGGGTGTAACGTTCAGGGGTATCGGGGTGATCTATAAAAACATACATATTCATAGCTTTCGGGTATCACACCACTTACGGGATGCTCTGTATAAAGCGGAGTATCCCTGTAAACAAACGTTGTACAAAGTAGCCACGATTAGCTACGATCGCATCCAAACACTGGGCATGATGCAGATTATTATAGCACGTGGCAGGATTATTCATGTTTACGAGACGTTCCTATAAAAGGGCAAACAAACCCATGGGAGCCATCAGTCAGTTTAAGTGAGTTTTAGTAAACAGTGCTTTTTTTATGATGTTGCCAAGCTCAGGGTATACCTTATGATGCAGTAGCACAGCAATTGGCAGGAAGGAAATATATATAAAAATATTAGAAATGTCAAGAGGATCTGCTTATGTACCAAAGGAAATTGTTTCAAAGAAAGCTTGTATCAATGTTGAAAAATAATGATGAAGCATCCTTCGCGTGGGCCATAACATCAGCACTATACCCTGCAAATATTCACACCGATAGGACCTCATCATATCCGCATTATTTTACTGTACTAAGCACGACGCTTAAACATATTATGCAATTTGAAGACCAAAACGATTTATCATTAAACGTATTCATCCTAAAGAAAGAGCGTTTCTTTTCCACTGTTCTAGTTAGACCTACGAAACACAAGTCGGAACGACATTTAAATCTATTAATGATACAAAATAACTATGACCAAGATGATGCTAATGATAATGGTGATGTTGAAAGTAATAACAAATATAATTTCTGCTGGATTACAAATCTTTCACGCCTTGTATCGAAACAAATTACAAAACATAACGCTAGATTGTATATATGCGATGTATCTATTCCATCAGAGCAACAAGGAGCAGTCACAGAAAACAGAGTCTAAGCCTAGTGAATTGTAATTAAAAAAATGTATTATAGTTACTGTTGAATTTATTGAAGTAATTTGTCTTATAAATAGGGATTTATTCAATTAACTTGTTTTTTTATGCAATTTTAAAACTTCGTGTTTTATTAATCCAATAATATTGGATTTTGATGAAAATCCAAGCTATTTAATGTAAGCTTTATCGATTGACACCGATATCTAAAAATATATCTTGCGAAACTATTAAGAACTTGGCAATATTGGGATAAATACAGTATTTTCTTACCATGAAAGCCTAGAGTGTGTTAAATTAAAGCTTTGATGAAAGAAGGGGTGGTGGTATGATATTAATTTAATATGATATGTTGACTTGTCTAAGTAGTGGAAGTTGGACGGGAAGCTGTGAGTAAGCAGTAAGAGTCTTATTAGCAAATTTTTGTGTTTAAGATTAACCAACACTAAATATATCAAAAGTGGTGCCATAAGGAAAGTAGATCCACTTAATCTGCAAACAATAAATTTGGCTGAATGCGACACATGATGTGAGCAATTATCATTTTTGCTTCAATTATCATTCTTAAGCGTGTGCCGCAGAAAATATATTAAGTCTAGTCTAAAATATGTATTGTAAAAAAGAATTGTATTATAGTTATAATACCGTTTATTAATCTTAGATATGTATTGTGAGTAAACAGTAAGAAATTAAATTGCTGGTAACAGTATGTTCCTTCCATACAAAATCTAACAGGCAGAAGAAAATTTTATAAGAATCTGGTAAGTATCCGGTAACAGTATGTTCCACGCAAAATCCAACAGGCGGAAGAAAATTTTATAAAAATCTGGTAAGAGTTAGTTCCTAACAAAATCCAAGATTTTATGTGTAAGCCTTATATAAATCCAAATGTTCTATATAAAAATTGGGCTATAAATTTCTGTTAAAAAATTTACTTAGGATATATAGTTATTTTAAAAAATTCGTATCTCTAAAACGAGACCGAAAATCATTTTCTCAAATCTGTTCGAGATGAAAGCATATCCTATAATATCTAAAAATTGATAAACAAATTTTTTTAAGAATTTGGTAACAGTATATTCAATCCAAAATCTACCAGATTTGAGGCAGTTTTATAATAATGTGATATGTTCTATACAAAATCTAAAAGGAGAAAAGAAAATTGCATCAAAATTTGGTTATTGGTTAGTGTCTTCCCGAATGTTAGACTGTTAAGATGGACATTGAGGAGTTTTTAACAGAATATAATAACATATTACTCGATAAGCATAAAAACCAAATTCAAGAATGCTATAGCTTTTTAAAATTATATAAAAATATTGAGAAAGTACTATATAAACTGCCCTTGGTCAAGAGATGTTTCAACGGATGACACACCTGAATTTTGTGGTGTTGCTAGATGCCTAAAACAAGTTGTGAAGCTGTATAAATTCTACCAAACATTGACACAAAGTAATTGCGAACATTAGAAATACTCATTTTGTATACCTGGAATGCTCATAAAGGATCATAGAAACTTACACTGTTCACATATGTCGATTTCAACGACAGATTAATCAAACAGAGGACATTTTGATTACTTCTAACATCAAGATTACAGCTCTGTATCAAAGATGAAATAGAATGATACACAAATAATTGGATGCTAATATTCCTTAATTTATAATAATTGATATTTTATATATGGCCTTATTTTTAATCAATTTACCTACTAATTCTGGAACTCCTGAAGGTATTCCTTAATGATATTTGCCCACTACAGCGGAGCCCTAAACGGGTGGTTTAGTGTGGAACTTTTACTCAGGATACTATGAGTACAGAGGACCCGATGGCCATCCCAATTTCAGTCGTTATGCTGAAACGCCATAACTTTGAAAGGCAATTTAAGGAGATCTTAGCGGACCGTCAACAGTGGCACACTGGAGACCTACCTTTTGAAAAAAGATATCTTAAATGGTATACGGATAGATCAAAAATAAAAACTAGAACAGGCATAGACGTTTATGGGTTAAACTGCCATCTCACAAAGGCACTGGGGGCCTCACCAACCATTTTTTAGACAAAAATATACGCCATAGAACTCTGCATTCGCGAAATAATTCACAAAAATATGCGCGCGTCAAAAATATACATAATATTAGACAGCCAGGCAGTACTCAAACCGTCAAACTCGTTTACCTACGAGTCTAAGCTGGTTTGGGACTGTCTTACTGTCTTGAATCAACTGGCTGAAACAAACAAGGTGACTCTGATTTGGGTGCCAGGACATGAAGGGGCAACGATATTGCAGACCGCCTTGCAAAGCAAGGAGCCAAATCTGTGTTTATTGGCCCTGAACCCAATTTTGGACACCCAAAAGTCACCTGTCAGCTCAGATCAGGCTTTGGGACAGAACTAAACTGGCACACTGGGAAAATGCCCCGCGGCTGAGACAATCAAAGAAATTTGGAAAATATTCGTCACAGAGGACAAACGCATACCTCACACTAAGTACTTAGAGATCATATTAAAAAGATGGGTAAGGTCAATGATGACACCTGTCGCTTCTGTATGGAAGACAATAAAACTTCTCAATACGGCCTATGTGACTGTAAAGCTCTCTGCCACATAAGTCTAATACCCTAGGCAGACGGACAAAATCAATGATCATTCCTTTCGTAATTGATTTTTTCAATAATCAAGTTAACCAAGGTTTTGTTGATTAAAACGAAAGTCCTGTCAATTTTTGTATGTAATTGACAGCACATTTTTAATAATTAAAATTAAAATTCAATGGTAAATCGAATTTTGAAAAATTCAATTACGAACGAATGATCATTGATTTTGTCAGTCTGCCTAGTGTATTATACTATATATATACTATACTGTAACGAATACCAGCAATCAGTAGCGCATATACTACTGCGTAGCCGTATCCAGCGATCGAACGAAAGTCTTACAGAATTCGCTACTGATATCCAACGTTTAACATACTTGAGATTTGGCGATTGCCCTGAACAAGCCTGGAACAGAGCTAGCTTTAGCGCAAGCCATTAAAATTGAAGCTAGTCGTGATGCCACACGAATCAACCGACGAACTTAAGACCTATCGAGACAACAAATAATTAATAGACGCGCAAACAGGGCCAGAGTAAACTCTCGTCAGCGAAGACGGGGCCTGGAAGCGAATAACCATGCTCAACTCAACTCAAAAGGTTAACAAATGCAACAAGGACACGAAAAGCCACCTTCCATCCATTAAAACTAGCCCTTCAATGAAACAGTCATCCAAAGTGGAAAGAAAGACCTTCACATTTCCTATCATATATGTTGAAATATAAATTTTTAAGTGTATATTCGACTATTATCGGAAAGGTTATTGGTTATACAATCTACATATAATTATCAGTTGCTTAAGATTTGTCTCATTAGTTTTGTAAAAAAAAAAAAGTCAAAAGCTATTTAGAAAAATGTACCAAGGTCCTGCACCTTCCCCTACTATTCGATGGAATATCAAAGAAGCGTTTTTGTAGAAAAATCCAAGCTAACTTGCTTATTACAGAGTATTCTAAATATAAAAGTTATTTTTATTGTTACATCTAATTTTTTTTTAAATTTGGAACTTTGTATTTTATGCCATCATAGAAAACACAAAAATTCTCAAGATTATGTACATCTCTACTAACAACTATTACCTTTGGCAGTATTCTTAAATTATCCCTTGAGAAATCTTTATATTTTGGTATCTTAGTCTGCACGTCGTTTACAGTATTGACATACATGAATTGCAAAGTCTTCTTGAGCATCAGTGATACTTGGCTTTATTTTCCTATAAATTTGGGTTTTTCTTGCTTTTTGTCTTGAAACATAATACGTTTTCTAAAATTAAAAAAAAAACATATATTTTAAATTAAGGAAAATATGCATATTTATGTGTATAAGCTTACAGATTTTTCTTTTTGAAATATAGTTTGGATGTCCTGAGAGTACACGGTAAATATTTGGCACAAATATTGCCACAAAGCTTGAATATTTTTCCATAAAATGTAGGAAATATTCCCCTAAATTTTTTAGGAATATTCCCCAAATTTTAAGGAAAAATACCTAAGCTTTGTGGCAACAATTTGGGCATTTTTTACAGTGTACGCAGCAGCATCTATAGGTGACATTCGCTTCCTATTTTCCGTAAATTAATCCATGATTACATGAAACAAATCTTTTTGTTGATGTGCTGATAGAAATTCATTAATTTTATATGACGGTAGAAGTTATTTGCCTTTCCAACTATTTTCTAATAAATACTGCAAAGTAAGCCGCTAACATGCAAGATGATGATGCTGAGGTAGATGTAGATTAATGAGTTATGTAGTATAATTTCTTACAAAGCTTTTTGTTGAATTTTAATTGCATCAGCGGAATTCAATTGTCAGCATTTGATGCAATTCATTGAAACCATTGCAATTGACTGAAATTTCTTTGCTTGCTTTCTTTCTGTCTTTTTTTATGTTATATTATGTTATTAATGTCGAGTAATTGCTAATTTTTTCGTCAGCAATTTAGTATTATAAATTTGAATTGATAAATTATTTGTCAGTTAGTTACTTATTGAAAGTGAAATAAATAGTTGTTGGCAAAACTCACCACTATTATTTTTTCTAATTAACTCAACAACGGGCTTAATCTAACACAAAAATGTAAAAGTGCAAAAACTATGGCGGTATTAATCAAAGAGGTTTTACAAGAACTAATAACAAAATATCTTTGTCCTTACAAATTTCAGCACATTATTGCAATGTAAATTCATTTAAAACAACAGAATACTTACAATTTTTTCTCCCTTCTACAACCAACCAGATTTGAATAAAACCATTTATCCAAATCGACTTATTTCTCTAAACAGTTTTTGGAAAGTCACTATACAAAATTTTGAGTTTCCCTAGAAATACCCAATTAATTAAATTTGTAGCCAATAATAGCCAATTGTCTACATATATTTTAGGATTATTATAATTTATTAGTTAGGAAATATATTATAAGTACACTAAAAATAATGATTCCGATAATAACCGACATAATTTATTAAAGCTAAGAATAATGGCTAATAATAGTAAACATGAAAAGAAATGTGTTTAGAAGTATGTGCGTGAGTTAGTTAATAGTTAATTAATTTAAATTAGGAAAAGTTATTCAGATTAATATATATTAACCAGAATTATGATCATCTTCTTTGTAGGTATACATCAGCCTTAGTTCTAAGAGAATAATAAATATGCAGCAATCGTTTATATCTTTCAAATGCCAACCGATTTTTACTTGGAGTATGAACGTGTGACCAGCCTGAAAACGACGTATTTGGGCAGATGATGCTGGAATCTGCAACAGTTTTATGCCCGACTGGAACAGAGGTGGGTGATGCATTGCTGCCATATTCCAAAAAGGTAAACGTACTTTATACCTTTCTCGTAGAGTTTTTCGAATAAAGATGTTTTCCTTTGAAAACTATCCCAATCTTCTATTCCTGTACAATTCAGTTCCTTAAATAAACAATTGTTGATTTGTCGAGATCGAATCCGAATTTATCGAAAGCTTCGAATATTTTATTATTGTTTAATTAGATACGCTTCTGGAAAAATAAATGTAAAACTATAACTTACTGAAACCAAATTTAAAGAGAAAAGAGCGTGTAATTTAAGACTAGTTTCACTTAAGTCGACTTACCTAGAACTAATATGAAGTGGTGTGTAACCAAGCCGCATTATGAAAAACTAGTCCTACCTTAAACCGACATCTGGTATTGATTGACCCACAAAATTAGTATTAAACGTAGACATAAATTTCAGATAAGGAATTATTTACAAACTTGATTAATAGACAGAATTGTTATTTTGTTTTAATGAAAATGAGTGGAATTAAGATGGAAAAAAATGCGACTGGTCAGAGGGAGGAAAAAATTCTTTCTTTCATCAGTAATAGATGGTAAAAAATTAGAAATTTGGAAAATTTAATTTTTTTCTTATGTTTCATTCTCTTGTGCACAAAATTAAAATATTATTTCTAATTTTTCTCGTGAAATAGTAGGCAGATCTGACAAATTTGACAACTATTAAAGCTTTAATATGAGCGGACTTAACGGCAGCTGGATTAGTCCTACGTAAGTCGTCTTACGTAAAATAAAACAAGTCATAAATAGCTCCGGTCTAAACGTACTCATTGCCCACCTTCTTCATTCTGCAAAAGACAGAAAATCAAGTAAGTGAACATCTCCTAATCAACAATAATGAATCCGAAATTTTGATTATTTTTTGCGTGAATACTAGATTGCTATTATTGCTGACTTTTCATTTCTTAAATTTATTTTATTAATTTGTATAAGAATAAGATACAACTTCACCTGGTGATGGTAATGTACTAACTAATAGCTTTGTTTTTAACAGAGTAAAAAGTCTGCATTGTCGACCCAACAGTTGACATTTTCGACATTGTGTACACTAAACTTGTTTGTCTTCACTAATGGATATGGTAAAGTGTAAATAATGAAAGTCTAGGTGTAGAGGAACAACACTGCTATTAAAAACGTATAAAATTTGTACCGAATTACCAGTATTTTCTGTTTGCGTGTTATCAATCACTGTAACTGTATCCATATCCATACTGCACTAGTAAAGAACACTGGGTCAAATGAAATATTTATCGCAAAATTTCAATCGTCAAATCAAGAACTCCTTACCCTGTCAAAATAAAATGCTTTCCTTTTTCGTCTTGCTTTAAAATGGAAATACCGTAAAATCTTTAGTTTTACTTCTCAGAAAAGAAAAAAAATCTTCAACCGTTTGAGGTGCGGTGTTATTTTTACACTGAGGCTTAACTTCTCCTACCTAATTTTTTATACCCTAGATGATGAAATAATAAGGTACACTAATTTTATCATTCCGTCTGTAACACATTAAAATAAGAATGGTAGAGCAAAATGGATTCGACACCCAAGACTAATATTATGAGTTATTTTGATTTTTACATCTCCGATAACTCGAGAGCGCGTTCATTTACAGGGTTGAAATTTTGCACACGCGTTTTTTAAAAAAGAGGAGTTTAAGTTCGAAAATAAGACCAATCGGATAACTCCCTTCTTAGAGTTGTCATACACAAATTTCGATTATCACTGCCCGAGAACGCGTTGACGTAGAGAGCTCAAATTTGCTACATGGTGTTTACATATTAATACAAAACACAATTTCAAAACGAGACTAAATCGGGCAACGCCTTCTTGGTGTTGCCATACAAAGCTTTGGTTTTTCACTATATATTTAGACACTGCCTGTCTACGCGGATTATGTGTACCACAGATACTTCAAGCAACGTGACCAACGTGACGTTACCTGTACCGTCTGGGAAAATGCATAAAGAAGGAATATTTTAAAAAGCAGCTCATGGGAAAGTTGCGATATTACTCGGATATAAACGTTCGTTTTAATAACATAAAGCAAAATTGTGTTTTCTTTCTTTTCTTTTTATAAATCACTTCTTTTTTGTTTGATTTCCGAATTCGTGGAGAGCTTAAATTTTTATACGGCGTTTCCATAAAAATTGCAAATGCGAGTTAAAAAAATGACCCGTTCTTGGTTTTGCCATACAAAGATTTAGGTTTTTTACATATACTGTCAAAACTATCAGTCCTAGATGTTTTTATTCTACTGAAATTTTTTTCATAATATGATGTTCTGTTTAGGAATGGTGTGGGCGTGTAGCTGAATAAGAACACTGGAGTTTATAATAATTTTTATTAAGAGTATCCTACTTAAAGTTAACAACGATTTTGACAACAAAATTTAATTTAATTTCTAACATTATGCAACAAACGACAATTAAATTCAATTTAAATGTGAAGCAAGCTACAATTAATTTTAATTCCAATGCAGTCAAAGGGTGGAACCAAATTCAATTTAAAATAAAAAAAAGCGAAAGTTTCTCTACAAGCTACTCTTATCTTTATAGGCATGCAAAATTACATGGAATAAACAGTAATGGATTTACAACTTGACAACAGGCTTTTTGAAATTGCATATAAAATTGCTCTGCTCGCGCATATAGCAATTTTGTTGTCAATTTGCTAATCCAAATTAACATGCAAATCAAAAATAATAAAATGATAAAATAAAGAAATGATAAAAAGAAAAATATTGCATGCAAAAATATTATCACCCATAAAGAATTACAAGTGGTAAAAGCAGTCGCCCGGTAAGGGGAAGGTCCCGGTTTCAAACCCCGGATGATGCGGTTGTTTTTTCCTCTTGTATTTATTATTTGATTTAGAATCGATAAACGTAAAAGTTCTTAAAATTCCTCTATTCTCCAAAATAATAAATAAAAAAAAAGTTTTAAAGTAATAAAATAAATAAAATGCATATAAAATTGCAATGTCCCAATTTAGGCATGACGTAGCACTTTGAATTACAATTTTTTGACCAAATTTTAGTTTTTTCCTCTGGAGCATAATTAATTTGTCCACTGGAACACCTTGTTGCTTTGTCGTTGGCCGTTTTTACAGACCGTCAGCAACCATTTTTATAAACAAATGTCTCCTTTTCACATTAGTTTTCTTTTTCTCAAAATGTGGAAATTAAAATCTTTAAATCGCGAATATCTTTTTAATTACGCAATTTATCTAGTTTCTGTCAACGCAATTGAATTTCTCGCGTGTCACGTATACTGTCCAAATATGAAGTTGTCAGTTCGCGGCTTTAAAGTTGTGTCGCGTAGTGTTTTCTTTTCGTGTTTTTCGTGATTATAGAGAATAATATTAACAGATAAGTTTCCCTTTTTATGCATAATTGTGCTTTGTGAGTAATTTGTACTAGTAACTTTGTGGAAAAAATTTGCAATAGCTTTCACATGTGAACATAATTCATTGATATAACCTATAATAGCTATAATTACTGCCAAGCTTATTGTTTCATTCAAATACTTTCGAAGTTTTGATTAAATTACGTTCAATACGCAGCAACAACGAATTTCTCCGCAAATCGATAATTTAATTTGTCTGTATTGTTGAAGTTGTTGGTTCGCCAAGACTTGAGTGAGTTTGTTGTACTGTACATATGTTCTGTAATTCATTGTTTTGAGTATATACTTAAAACTAACCATAATTCATTGTAGTAATAACTTCTTTTCATTGCTTACTCGTACATTAAATCGAACGAAGTTTTGTGAACTTTAGATGCTGTCATCTAAAAAAGAAGTGATAATTGCTTTACAGATTCCATAGGTACATGATTTTAGCTACCATTTACAGGGATGCAAGATATTTTCGACCATATATTTAACTAACCCGAACCAGAAGATGTGCTAAAGACAGTAATTCGTACTCCGTTCGGGCTATTCGAGTTTACTCGTATGACCCTTGGGCTATGCAATGCGATCCAAATATTCGAAAGGTTCATACATACAGCGTGGTGTGGACTTGGTGCGAAGGGAAGCAATCAGATTGTAATTTTACAAAAGCGTCTCATAACCATTAATGACCATGCGCAACAGTTATTGCAGCAGCGGTTCTAATAAATTATCTATACACCCCTCTCGATAGCTACTTCTTAAGAACCCCAGGAGTTATAGTTTGAAGAAAATAGGCAACTGCAATAGTGAACTGCGTGGACTGTGCAAAGACGATTGTGAAACTGCGAAGCACATCATACATATGTAAGTGTCTTGCGCTTGCAACTTTAAAATCGAAAGTCACTGAAGAAAAATCTCTTCAAAATAAGGTTTGCAAGCTAATTTCAAAGGCAATAATCGAGCTCGTAAAAAAGATAGATTTCTGTTTCAATCAAAACTGTAAACAAAATTGAGATTACCCGTTTTCTCGAAAAAGAAGGCAATGATAAATGGTTTTCAGAATATGGAGAGATAGTCAAGTTTGTTCTAACGCACTGGATAAGTACTCTGGTGATAACGGAATTTGAGCTCTGTAAATAAAATTTCAAGGTAATTGCAAAATACGAAAATGGCAAATTTGAAACTCGTTCATAACAGAGTTAATTACTCGTCGCCTTCATGAAACTGATAAAAAATAATCTTTTGAGATGTAGCAATTTTAGGAGTGAAAGTTTTTCCAGTATTTGAGCGAATAACAGAATATAGGTTTGATTTTCCCGAGGTACGAGTACATTTAGCAAGAAAAAAACAGATTCGCGATTATGGCATGACGGCGAGAAGTAAATTCTAAATAAGCTAAATTAAATTATCAATAATTGCTCATTTGCTTATTTGTCACCGACTGTATCTATTTGTCATTAATATCATATTTCAAGGCGTCTCTGCACTCAAGTAATGTTCCCCTATCCATCTTGAAATTCCCCTCAAGAATTCACAATTTCTTCTCGCCCGCGTGGCTAGAATATATTTGCCTGCCAGGAACACACGTGGCGAACGACTATATGTGACGTCATAGGTAGATCGCAGACGTGTTCGAATGCCGTACATTTTGTTGTTCGATTGTTGATGGAAGCAAAAATAAAACCACCTCCACCAGATAGTGGTGTTGGCTGTTATATTATAGGTAGAGCCCAGACGTGTACGAATGCTATCCCTTATGTTGCATGCTGTTCGATTGATTTGTTGTTGTTCGTTTTGTTCAGATGGAGGTGATTTTATTATTGCTTGTCTTTGATTGTTTACAGTGAAGTATGAATAAAAAGCCTTTAGGGAAAATATTTTTTGAAGAAATGTTTTGTCGTAATTTTTTATTTGCTTTCATTTTCATTTGCTTTAATTTAATTAAATCGGAAAACCTTAGGGAAGCAATTCTCTCCTTGCTTCCAAAGACAACACGTCACTCCATACATACCATACTTTAGGAGTTAAAATTTTGTTTTGTCTATTAAGATGACATTCTTGTCGTCTCAAAATCTAATCTAATAAATGAGCACTTTGGCCATTTTGGTAAAGTTTCGCCCCTCTGGATGCTATTGGATTTAATGCCAGACGGCTTTAAGACACCAGCCGAAAAAGCGAAAGCCATTGCGAATTGTAATCGACAGGTTACAGTGAAGGATCTCAGACATTTTCTCGGCACGATTAACTACTATAGCCATTTTTACAACATACGACAGCGAATCGAGCACTCTTCAACAACTATTTAAGAGGCCCCAAGAAATATGGTAAGAAGAAAATAAGCTGGTTCGAGGAAGCACTCAAGGCTTTCAAATTGGTAAAAACAAGCAATTAGCTGAGGTAGTACGTTTAGTATTCCATAATTCTTCTTCGCAGTTAATCCTATGGGTTGATGCCTCTGATACGGCTGTGTTGCAGCAAAAGACAACGCCTGGAACTGTCTGGGTTTCTGTTCTGTCGATCTTTATAGTATGCAACGCAAGTTCAGCGCGTATGGTCGAGAATTGTTGGCAGCCTATCAAACTATCAAATACTTTCGGTTTGTGTTAGTAGGTCAAAAATGCACATTGGCCACTGACCACAAACCCGTGACTTTCTCTTTTAACCAGAACTCTGAGAAGGCGTCACACATAAAGTTACGGCATCTGGAATGCATCGGCCAGTTTACCACTGACATCAAGCTTGTGCTCGCTAAGGACAATGCAGTAGCCGATATGTTGTTCAGCTTAGAAGAAATTCACAATCATAGTCTGATAGGCTTTGATTCCATTGCCTGATCCTGAGGTACTAACTCTCCTTCAAAATTCAGCATATAAGTTTGAAAAGTATTTATGGTACTGGTATGCAAATATATTGTGAAATTTCGGCGAATAGTGATCGAGCTTTTATACCAAGGTCTTTTAGGAAACAAGTTTTAACGCGGTACACAATATATCGAACTCAAATATCCGTGCTACTAACAAAATGGTAACCTTCAAATATTTTTGGTCTTCATGAAAAGGATGTTAGTTCTTGGGCTCGCGCATGTCAGCAATGCAATATCACACGTCACTTAAGAGAACCTTTGGGCTCTTTTCTACCTACATAGATCTAGTCGGTTCAAGACCATTCATATTGATATTGTCGATCTCCTCCCACTTGCCAAAGGTTTCAGATATTGTCTCGTCGTCATTGATAGATTCACGCGTGGACCTGAGGTAATGCCACTAGTCTACATCATTG
Organism: Dioctria linearis; assembly: GCA_963930735.1. Lineage (NCBI taxonomy): Eukaryota > Metazoa > Arthropoda > Insecta > Diptera > Asilidae > Dioctria > Dioctria linearis. The sequence continues at coordinate 197,138,773 of OZ005741.1, read as the reverse complement.
CTGATTCTATAGCAGCTGCGCTTTGTCGTTCGTGGATATCCGATTTTGTAATACCTAGGACTATCGTCCCGACTAAGGGACTCGATTGAAGTCAGCACTTTTTGCTGAGTTCTCTAAATTGCTAGGTTTTGCTCGTAGCCTAACTACCGCATGTCATCCTTAGAACGATGGCATATGATGCTGGGAGTTACTATTATGACCTACAGAAACAGGACAGTCTTCAGGGAGGAATTTTTAACAATTCCGGCAGAGTTAGATTAAACTTGCAGTTAAATGCTTTGCGTGATTTTGTTGTCTCTTTACGTAAATTGTTTGTTGCTCTTAGGCTAATTTCGAATTCTGACCATTCCAAGCAATCACCTTTTAGATTCAAGCCCTTAGGTAATTTTACAGACATTTAGCTAAGAACAGATTCAGTACGAGTGGCTTTGCAAGCCCCTTACGAGGATCCCCATCAAGCTATAAAAACAGAGCAGTTTTTCACTCTCAAAGTCAAAAGCAGCGAGGAGGAGAAGGTTAATCGGCTGGAACCCTGCTTCACGGATATGATAGACTCAAGCCACTCCCAGAACAACACATAATTCGCCGAAAACTTACAACATACACATTACACCCAATTCACAGCTTCGAAGCAGTTTCGCAAAGGAGTTTTGAAAGTAATTCGGAGGCAGTTGTAGTACTCAGTGTCAAGTTCCCTAAACCAATTATTCAGCATTCGAGTGATCACACCAGCACGTGTACAGTTGCCGACTATGGTGAGCCACCTGGCTCAAGTCCACGAAGAATCATATTCCTTGCGGATGGTAACACCTTGATTTCACAGCGAGTCACTCGGGATGGACGAACCAGCAGACCACCACGATACCTTTCATATTGCTAAACAATTGGTTTCCGCGGCAGGTAGGGAGGTACTGTGGCGGCACGATGTATGGTGTGGTATGGTGCCACATAACAAGGACGGTTACAGCGGGGGTGATCGCCCCGCCTAGAGCTCTAATAAATCAAAATTTATACTCTAATCAAATCGAATGGAAAATACAAAACAAAGATTTTCAAATCTTCTAAATCCGCGTTAAAAAAGTAGAAAATAATTTGTCCCTTCACTTAATGAATACATCACAAAAGTCCTCCAGAGTTTCCTTTCATTTTGCATTTAATTAAATATTAAAATTATATAACATTTGTGTATGAATTTTGAAATTTTCAAGGTATACAAAGAAAGAAAAATTTGGGGCCGGATTCCGCAACTAGTTTACGTGTGCACACAAAACTTTGTGTACACCACCTTGTTCAGATTCCGCAAAAATGGAAATGAGTTTTACTGTCAAAATGTTGTATACTTTAACTGATAGTTTCTCGCCGCCATTTGGGTCGTGAATTTTGAAGAGGTACTTGTGAGTTTTTGTCAAGCGTTATTTTCAAAATTATTTGTTATATTATTTATTTTACCTTTTTCTAGTCGCCTTAATACTAGTGAATACATGTAACTCATTTCTTATAACTGAACTTTACTTAAGTGTACACTTTCCCTCACGGTCAGTTTTTTTAATCGTGTGCACTGGTAAATTTTTCACAGTTTCGGAATCTAGCCCCTGGGCAGTTTTAGTTTTAACACTACAGTGAATGACAATGAAATTTGGAACTCCTAATGTTTATCAAAATACTTAATTAAATTACTTTGCTTTGACTTTGCTTTCTTTGTGTACCATGAAAATTTAAAAATTTATACACATATGAAATATAATTTTAATTTAATTAAATGGAAAACTCTAGATAGTTTTTTAAAAAGTTACTTGTTATATTTATTATTTTTTCTTTTTTAGTCATAAATTATTCTCAAAAAAGTTAAAATTATATCACTAAGGAATTTTGAGTACAAACAAAAATGTTGCACTTTTTTGTGATCAAAAACTCACAACAGCCGGGTATTTTGATGAAAAGTAGTATGTTGGGAAAATTATCATAGCCGGGGTAATTAATCTCAGATTCAAATTTTCTGCAAATATTTAATTTAATTTTATACATATATTAACCCTACCTAATTACCATTCTCCGAAATTTCTTTAACCATTTAATTTGAAAGAAATTGCTGTCCAGCTCAGGAAATTATGGGGCTTGAACGAAATGCTAGCGACCTTTATATGAAAAACACCATCACTAAGCCAAGCATGAAGTGTATTATGTCTACTTTATGTGAGACTAAATTTGACTATGCTTACGGGATCAAAAACTTATAATATATAAATAAAAGAACTCGGGCGATATCTGGATGTTAGTGATATTTTCATGCTGAAACGAAAAGACAAAGCTGTACAGAGCGGTCCACAACTGATGGCAAGTGCAGCTAAAAGGGGCGATGGGGGCGATCGCCCCCTAGAGTAAATGTCTGATATTTTAAGTAGAGGAATAATGAGAAAAACAAAAATGTTTTTCTAAAAGTAGTCTGAGGTTTTAATTCCTTAGAGTCGAACACGATTTTTGAAATTAAGTTTAGAAAAATAATTCCCAGACCTTTTTGAAATTAAGTTTTGAAAAAAAATTTCTAAGACGTTGTGATATTGAGTTGGGAAGTTAATAACCCAGAAATTTATTATAAGTCTGGAGAATAATAACTAAGAGATTTTTTGTATCAAGTTTGGAATATAATGTCCAAGACTTTTATTACACTAATGTTATAAATTCGTTTTTTTTCCCGGTATTAGATCCCGCAAACCAAAAAAGGAAATTATGGATAATTTGAGTTGATGAACCATGGTGTAATTTTTTGAAGCGATTCCTAGTTCGTTGCCCCACTCTCTCAAAGCACCCAAAATATAAACGTTGAAATAAATAATCGTTTTTGGTAAAATTAAAACATCTTATTTACAATTGTATTTTTATTTTGCATTTCTAGTTCTCTTTTTGTTTATTTTTAAATGTGAAAGGGCAAGCGCTATGAATTTTTTTATAACCATTTGTAATGTTCGACGAACCGTTTGAGAAATACATAGGTATGTATATGCGAAAGGCCACTTCAAAAATCAAACTTCCATAGATGGGTAACCATACGAAATAATTATATGCTGGCATTTATCTAGGTTATCATAAGAATTGGTCTTATACCAATTCTAGCTTACTTACTTGTTTTCAATGTGAGCCATTTATTTCAATTTAAGAACATTAAAAAGGATTTTTATTTATAGGTCATTTAAAAGCAATAAACGCTCCTTTTCTGAAGGAAAGTAATTATTCATTTCAAAATTAAAAGTTTTTTATAAGATTTAAATTTGAAAAGCTGTAATTTTCTTTTTTAAATGTAAATTTCTTCTGAGTGTATAAAAGCCTTAATCCTAATTGTTATGTCGGGAGCCAAGCAAAAGAAATTGCTTGGGCTTGTATGTTTATTACAAATTTATTTCAAACTCATATTCTACTACATAAATTTACGTGACAACCGAGAAGTAAATATATTAAGGAGTACTTCTTGATACTTCAAAATTGACTGACTTCTTTCTACGTACATACAAAACTGAATGTTACTTCATTCACAGTGGGTATCACAATACTACTAAACAAATTCTTGTACATAATATTAGAAAAGTGTGTCAAGGCCCTCTGCTTATTAAAGATTTCATGCATAGTTATATCTATTCAAAGTATTCCCCAAGAATAGCGTTATAAAAAGAAAGGCGTCTGGACAAAGGTTTAAGTTTAAGGTATAGGTTAAGCTTTTTTCTATAATTAAATTTATATTATGTAGTTATTATTATCATAATTTAAATTATTAATGCATTAAGTTTTTAATAAATTTAAAAAATCTAAATAAACGTAATTTATCCCCATTAATTTAGAATCGTTAAAAATAAAAGTTCTCAAAAATTCAGCTATTTGGTCGTCTCATAATTTTTTCCTTGTCTCCATCCTGCCATACCTACTGTAGTTTGCATCGTAGGGTATCCCCTAAGCTATTTCCAGTAAATTTCTAAGAAAAAATCAGGGCTTCCTTAGATCACGTCGAAGCATCGCTTATTTTTTATTGGAGCTACGCATTACTCACTTATTCCTCGGTTACGTTAGGAAGTGGAGCTATCATCGAGGCATCGTCGATTTTATATTCGAGCGAGGCATTGGAGATATTTGTTCTACTTGCCCAGTCTTTGTACATTGTTAGTTTGCCAATGGTATTATTGTTTTCAACTTACGATCTTACTGAAAAGGATAAGAAAAATTCCTATAATAGCAAACGATTACAATTACTGTAGTCCGCGCCACGAAAAATGAGCTATCAAGGTCACCAGAGGGAAATTTATAAGTTTGTATCATGGCGTTCAGAGGCCATTGACATTAAAGCAAATTAAATTTTGATATTTTTGGAATACTTTTTATATTTTCTTCTAATTTTAATAAATATTTATGAATTCATAATATTTTTTTTTTCATTCTTGCAAAAAAATAATTTATTATAAATAAATTTCATCACAGAGTTTCTAAAAGTAATTTGTAATTCTAATTTATAACCAGAATGAATATAAACTATTTTGATGCGGCAATATGAAGAACTTTATGCATCCATGGACGAAAGTGTCTATAAACGTCTAAGATTATTCGCAACTAACATTCGTGATCTATACCTATATGCAAATATCAAATTCACTTTGGGATAATTTCCTTTTCTTATGTAACGTGTAATTACATTAGAAGCAAATTATAACGCCTTATGCAACAATGACGGTTTGGTACTGATATTTGCAGAAACTTTTGAAATAAACTAAGGGCGGCATTATTTGAATTGATTTTAAATTTACGTTAAGTAAACAACCCTGGTCTACTATCTCCCCCAACATGAAAATAAAATGGAAGAACCTCTTTACATCAATACAAGATACATACATCAATGTATGTATATATACCTACATATACCTATTGCACTCAGATTACACAAATGCCTACTTATAAGCAACCTGTTAGCACTCAGGACCGCGAAATCCATTTAAGGAGCCATTCGTAACTGTATCTATCCAATATGGGATACCCTGAAAAGCACATGAACAGATGTTATCACCTAATTCTTCCACAAAGAAGCTTCCTCCTAGTACTTTCATAAACCTCTGACAATGTTATTAATTTAGTTAAGCCAACCCAGTTAAGGTAATCGCTCTTACCAACCAGCCTATGGTGTATGTAAATTACTTGAACACCTCAGGTGGATTTCCCAGAACTTTCTAATTGAAATGGAAGTCTGCTGTTAACTTAATCAAAACACAGTAGCAAGGTGGGTCCCTGGCAAACACTGTAATGTTTAATTGAACATTTATTCATGCACATTCGTTTCAGTTTCTAGAAACGCTTTTGACTAAACAAGATCCGGGTAAATGTATTTTGATAAGATATTCCGCCGCAATGACCGGTATCGCAACCTTTGTCTGAGCACGATTGGAGGGAGATTAAAATAATATGTGAAAAAGCACTCATTGGCATTTCCCATTCTCCGTGGGCTGGGTACCTCTTGAGGACGCGTCTCGGAAATGGTATCCAAGTACGTATTCTCTCGGATATGTGATATCATCGAGAAAACTATTAATGGAGAAAATGATAACGTAAAACGTGACTAGAATCTCTAGAATACTCAGGAATGAAGGTGAGGTGGCATTTATGCTCTTGCTTGATATCAGAACACCCATGTTCAATGGGTTTCATAAGTATATGAACAAAAGTTTTTTTTCCCTCAAAACAATAAAGGAACATTCACATCTGCATTTTTTTTTTATTACAACAACAATTATGAGACATTCATAATTTTCACTATCACTTCAATAATTGCGCTTCAGTTAAAATGAACAATTTAAAGAGAGAAAAGAGAAAATTATATGAAGCAATTTAAGAATGCGGGACGACCCCATTGCACCATCGAATCCAATATTCCTAGATAAATCTCGATTTACGGATCATTACACGTGATTCACAGGTTCGAACAGGACGATAAATGCTCTTTGATAGAAAAATATGGTGACGATAAAATCCGACTGTGTATCCTATTCCCTTTTGTAGTTTCTGCTATAGACTGGTATGCTCATGACCATTAGCATCCTCACTCTTTTGTGCTACTATAACAATGTGAAGCGAGCGATTTTAATTGCAGTCATATCCTTAATTCCCAATTGATTATTTAACTCAATTTGATTGCAGGTGAAATGTAAATAAGAGTCGTGGATTAAGCCATGCATTATTTCACATGTATAGGGCCATGAACTTTGTTGATAAGCATTCAGGTAAATATACCTGGAATAGAATGTTAAGCACTTTGCACTTTTTTTTATTGTGTCAGAATGTTTCCTGTCGATATATATAGTGCGTAGATACTCGTAATCATGGAATTTGGTAATCTCGTCATTTTGACCAGCTAAATGTATCCCTGCATGCATGACATATCGCTGACCACAATTGGCTATTTTGAGCAGATATTCAGAACATACATTCCTTTATATTAGCCTATCTGCATACATTATGTGTTCAGTGCATATTACAGAGTTGGCATGACAGAAGCAGAATAGTAGAGATTTTCACCTACGTATAGCTAGGTAGAGAAATAATTGATGGCGATCTTATGTGTGACATTATTATATTATTGGATATTGTGGATGATAAGAAAGTACATCTATTTTAGCCACTATATAGATTCATTCAGAAGAAATGATAAAAGAGCACCTCCAGCAACGTTAAAGTTTTAGTCTACAAAGGTAGACGCTATAGATACACCAAGACTGTTCTGTCTAAAATGTAACAAAAGTACAAATTTCGAGTTTACTATAAATTTAAAAACCAGTACCTACAATCAATTAATCTATAATTGCCATTTTACTAATGTTCAAACGAAAGCACTAATTTCAAGTTCAAATTGATCTAAGCCTCTACGACCACCAGAAGTGATAGCGATTGCCAAGTTTAATGAATTCACAATTAAACCCAACCAGATTTCTTTCAAAAACAAAAATGTTTTCCAACAACAATTTATATTTATATATTTGAGCCTTTTTATGTTCTAAATTCTAATTAACCTTAAAAAATAAAGCTGTCTCAGATTAACATCATAGACGTCTATTGCCTCCAAGGCTGTTTGCGTTATCTGTCCGTCTGCCCTCACGATGAGAACTCACTTAGAGAGCTGAGATTTTGTACGCCGAATTTAAAAAAAATGCAGGTTGCTTTCGAAAATGATATAAATCGGGTAGGTTGCCATACAAAAATTTTCGAGTTTTATTTATTTATTTATTTGAATATTGCGTGCGAACGCTTCGACGTGGAGAGTCTAAATTTTGTACACGGCGTTTTTATAAAAATTTTAGTAAAGCTCAAAAATGGACTGAATTGGGAAAACTTGTCTTGATGTTGCCATAGGAAAATTGAGGTATGAAAACGGATAAGAAGATCTCACGAATATTAAATTGTTTATAATAAGTTTTACTGTCCGACGAACCGCTCTAGAAATAGGTGCAAAAATTTGAGCAATTTTGTTTTTTGCAGTGGTTTTTCGCATATATTTCTAGAACGGTTCGTCGGAATGAAAAAATGATTATAACCAATTTTATAGGATTTCATATTCTGAAGAAGTTTTTAGTACAATAAAAATGTCTTGGACTGATCGTTTTCACAGTATACATAAAAAACCTAATTTTTTATATGGCAACACCAAGGATGGGTTGCCCGATTTAGTCCATTTTTGAAATTTTGTTTGGTAGTACAATGAAAACACCACGTACCAAATTTCAGCTCTCTACGGCGACTCATTCTCAGGCAGTGTTCAAATATATAACGGAAAACGAAATTTTTGTACGGCACCCCACGAAGGAGTTGCCCGATTTGTCTCATTTTCAAACATTTTTTTTTTTTTAAAGTCCGTGTACAAAATTTCAGCTCTCTAAGTGTACGCGTTCTCGAGTTATCGTGCGCACGGACGGACGGACGGACGGACGGACGGACGGACGGACGGACGGACATGCAAAAATCAAAATAACTTTTAATATTATGCATGGGTGTCCAATCCATTTGCTCTACCATCATTATTTCGAGGTGTTACAAACGGAATGACAAACTTAGTATACCCCTTTAGATTTCATCTAGGGTATAAAAACGACTTGTTCCAAAACCCTCGAGAATACTTCCCAAGCCATGAAACAGAAATCTAAATGTGTGCGTGCTTAGTCCGTTTTCTAAAATGTTCTATATTGCTACTTATGGAAAAGTGCTAAACAGTGGCTTTATATATGCCATAGAGCCTAAACTACTATCCATAAAGGAAAATAGTCTTGTATTAATTTAAAGCTTGGTTCCTTAACTTCCCAAAGGCTACACTTTCTATATACCTTACTTAAGAAAATAATAAAATAATTTTGATTATAAAGTAATCTTACCATTTTATGCTCAATACCTCTCAGCTGAGTGATAATTGCATGTGTGTGTGTGCAGCCGTAGTCCGAATCTGCAGGCAGCTACATCAGCCCACGGCATCCCATGACGGTACAGGGACATTACAATGATTACTCAGCTGAGAATTTTTGTTTGAAGAATCGTAGTCATTTGGTTAAGATACATTTTTTTAAATAATTTTGTTAGGAAAGGTATGAACATTTTATTACGGTTCGGAAGATAAGAAAGCAAGCTTAAGATTAACAGAACGCCAGTTTTCTGTATGAATAGTAGTTTAGGGCGGAGGAGCTATTCAAATCAAACTTTTGTCACTTTTACATAAGAACACTGCAAATATTTTAGAATGTAAGGACTACGTTGGGCCTCGCATGTGGTAGGGAAAGAGTCATTAGAATTCCTGCGAAAAACATTGGGACAATTTCTGAAAATCGTGTTTTCATAAAAACGCGGGAGCATTTTATGAGCGTAAAATCAGAAAACTCCGCCCATTCTCTCTTATTTACGAAAATAAATCTTTTGCCATTCCATTTCCTTGCATGTAATCTTCGCTTTCACATTTTTTGTCTTATTCCACTGACTTATAACAATGGACTGAGCGATTTGCTATTTCATGTGGCACAAAAAATATTGTGTTTCTGGATATCACCGTTAGAGCACCCTTTAAAACGATTACATAAAAAAACGTAAAACCCGTAAATCGAGTTTAATTAAAAAATTATATTTTCTTGTGCCCAAGTGATATTTTAATCGCTTATAAGGAATTAAACTCATTCCGACTTCAATTTTTAAAAGTTATGCTTAACTGAATCCTGCTTATGGGCATAGACAGACCATGGTAAACACTATCTTTACCTTATTCCTTCTGCGGTGATTGCATCTGTAGCCAACATAAAAACATGAAATAGCATAAGCAAATGTTCCAGAACGCAATATTTTGTGTTGGTAGCTCTGCCATAGGGCGAAAGAACTATAAAACTTGTGCCATGCTTTCCTACAGGAAAATGACAATACGCTCAGTCCATTGTTATAAGTCAGTGTCTTATTCATAAAATGTTCAAACAGGTTTTGATTTTTTTTCATTTTTTTCTCTTCCTTCCTTCCTTTTCTGGCCGTGTACATTTAAATGGAAAACAATCGGAACACTCTTCTGTGTCCTTTCTTTTATTTAGTTATTCTTTGCTACGGTGTCAACCAAGTTCCCACGATATGGCAACTTCATTCGATGTTAAAAAAGAAACAAATGAAATCAAGAATTAATTAAAGATAAACAAATGGTAAAGTCTCAGACCATTTTCTTGATCTGAGACTTTAACTAAAACACAAGCTTAGTCATATTACAACGACAATTACCATTTCCAGAATATACCTAATTATACTGATGGGTGATGTTAAACTAAAGATAGAATTTTGAGAAATCAGCCCGCAAAATATCCCCTTCCCCCACAATGATATCCAGAAATACACATGCGAATCTCCAGATGATGGCATGGCCATTAGTCGCAGATAGAAGCAATCGCTGCTCGTTGTCCGAACTTGGATGAAAGAAGACATCCACAGTGCTTGTTAGGGAGATATCCGGCCTTAAAATATAGAGAATACAGGAAGTGTGCTAAGCCAAATTTAGCGTAGTCAAATTCTGGTTGTATTAGTATCTGTTGCCGGTGTAGAGAAAGCTCAGAACAGCCGTATAGTTGAATCAATACAGTGAGCAGGGCAACAAGATATATGCTTGAAAATATTGCGTTTGCTCCCATCGAAAATGTTCTTATTCACTGTCACTACGCCAACATACTCAGGGAATTTCGCAGCTGTCACAAACGTAAACAAATCTCGGTGGAGGAAGGCTTTTTTCGACATTTCATCGCTTTTGTTGTGAATTTTTAATTTAATTTAATATACAAAGGTGTGTAAAGTACACAAGATAATATTTTAAAACTATACTTGCCTAAATAATGATTTCCCACGTCGAACGTTGGTGTTGTTGTGGCAATTTATTACCGAACACTTCATTCTGAAATTACATGAACATCACTTAGAAATTTATCACTATAATATCAACAGATAATTACTTACACTCTTTACTTTATTTAGCAGTATTTCTAAATCACTTTTCACAACTTTCCAATTACATTTAAATTGTTCAAAATTTTTTGAAAATTAAAGAAACTACGTTAGACATCTAAACATAGATTTGTCTCTTTCTTCAATATAATTCTGAGCTACTTCACGGCACGTTGAAAAATCCACGCTCATGCACACGAATTTTACAGGTATCAACACTTCCTGTTGTCTCTATATTCTGAGTATCCGGCTAATGACAACTGTCATACAAGTCATACAAAAAACAAATGGCAGTATGAGAAAAGCCTTCTGATCTAAAAATTAAGCGATTAAGGAAGTAAAAATAAATTTGAAAAAAGTATAAAGTGTGACCGTACAAACCCAAACCTTACCCGGGGATTACACGAGTCAGTAGAACTGACACTGACAGTGTTTGACACTTACACAGGCTCGTGTAAACCCCTACTGACTATTCTTTTTTACTGACCAGTCTGTACTGACAAGATTTCTGAGGAGTCAGTACGGACTAGTCAATGAACTGTCAAAATACAAAATTAAAATGGCCGAAAGGTTAAAAGTTTGTACAATTGCTCTATAAAGCTGGTGCAATTGAATATAGTTTGGGACTTAATGTGTAATTTTTTAGAAAAAAAATGACGGGAAAGAAACTGAGTAAGGAAGAAATTATTAAACTAATAGATGCTTATGAGAAGAATCCTCGCCTGTGGGATATAAGCAGTGATGCATACAAAAGAACGGACATAAAAAATAAAGTATGGAATGAAGTGGCAAAGGAGATGAAAATGGACACAGATTTTGTTAAAAAAAAGTGAAAGCGCTCCGTGGTACGTACACAGAAGAAAGAAACAAAGTAAATTGTCGGAAGTCGGGACAAGGGACGGAGGATGTTTACTTATCAAATCTCTTTTGGTATGAAAAAATGAGATTCCTTGATCGGGTTATCAGCAAGAGAACAACTACATGCAATATTGACATGAAACTGGCATATCAGTTGAAAGATTTAATTTTAATTTTTCCCCCATTGAAAAGAGACATTGCCAGATTTTGTGCAATATAAAGCAATTTCATCACGGATTTGATAAGCGTTTTTGTACCGTGAACTGATATTTTGTGTCGGTATATTTGTTATTGTCTCTGGAAATTTATCAGGTCGAAGATCCTCTGGTACTCGTGAGTTTTCTCCCGGAATAGTTAAGTAATTGTGCAGCACACAACAACTTTTAATTATCCAATCTATTGTTTCCACTTTGGTTTCAATTGGTCGGTGTAATATTCGAAATCTGCTTGCCATTCTACCAAAAGCTGCTTCTACCGTCAGTCTTGCTCGGCATAGCCGGTAATTGAATATTTCCTGCAACGTAGATAGTTGGCCACATCTACTATATGGTTTCATTAGAGCTTTATCTAATGCAAAAGCATCGTCGGCAACAATGTGAAAAGGTATTAGTGATGACTGACCCGGTAATGCTTTTGGGGGAGGGAAGCAGCATTCTGAAGACTTCATATAGTTAAATAAACTTGAGGAAGAAAACACGCCACTATCTGAGGATCTTCCATTTGATCCTACATCAATATAAATAAATTTGCAATGAGCATCTACCAATGCTAATAGGATTATGCTATGAAAGCCTTTGTAATTGTAGAACTTTGATCCGGAGTTATTCGGTTGCTTTATACGAACGTGTTTTCCATCAAGTGCTCCCAATGTATGTGGAAAATGCCACAATTTTTCAAAATCTGTGCTGATTGCTTCCCACTCCTCTTGATGTTGTGGAAACTAAAACGAAAAAATATAAATATTTTTTATTTGTCTTTATAGGAAGACGATTCAGAAAGTTTTGTTAGTGGAAACAATGATATCAACCACAATTTAAGTGACACTGCACCCGAAAAATGCACTAAAAAACCATTAGGCAAAGACAAATATTTGAGTGCAATAGAAAATGTACTGGAGTTTACATCGCAGTCAACAAAGAGAGCAGCTAACGATGAAATTGACTCGTTTTGTCAATATTTAAACACATCCATCAGGAAATTTCCCGAAGAAGATGCTTTGCTGTTTATGCAGGAAATACAGCAAAACTTAATGAATAGGAGGTTGGATTTAGTTACAGCAAGCAAAAAGGATAAAAATCATACCGAAACAACGCATCTTTAGACCGATATCAACATCGACAGTCCCGATTTCATACCACACCAGCGGAGCTTCGGGCGACATTATATCTGTTGCTTTAGAATCATCTAATATCAGTTACCAAAATGATGCCACTGAACAGTATGCACAGTATTTTTAGAGCCGAATAAGCGCATGAATGTTCGAAATTAATATGACGAGGAAAAAGTTTATTTTATATTTTATGTTTGTACCACGCAATGTCCAAAATTAACATTATAAGAAATAAAAGTTTATTTTGATTTACATTTTTATTCTTTTTCTTTAATACCTTAAGGGAATTCGGTTGCAAGCACTGGTATATAGCTTTTAAAACTGTCGGCACAAATACACTAATTGTTGATGGAGATATCCGGGCAAGGTACCCTAGAGATTTAAAACTGTCACCAGTAGCGAGGAATCTTAATGTTACTGCTAATCGCACTTTTGATGTTATTGCTTTTCGCATTGCAGTATCTTCTCTTCTGATTATCGGATGCACCTGAAAATATAACAGAATTAGTTCACGTAATGATTATAACATTTGGATATTTACCATTTCATGTAATTCACAAAATTTTTCGTAAGGCAGCCTTAGAAAATTTGTATGATTACTGTTGTAATCATATAGCAAATTTGCCAATAAATTCGTCTCTATGTCGAACATTAGTCTTTTGGAAAGAAAAGGATTTGTGCAGTACCTCCGTTTTCGCTGGAGTCTTCTGTCGTCCTTTTCAATATCTTCCAAAATTCTAAGAAGCAATAAACCCGCCACTCCGATATTTGCATCGCTTGACGACATTTTTTAAATGAAATGACTGTCAGTTGATCGAACGCAAATCGTTTCCAGTCAGTAAATTTGACAGACAAAATCAGGACTGTCCGTCAGCTCTATTGACTCGTGTAATCGTTGTGGTAACCGCACAAATTGATTCAGGCTCTCATGTCTCCTTTATACGGCAGAACAGACAATTTTTGGTGAGAGAGTTAGATGTAGACGGGAATTTGAAAGTCCGTTGCCATTTAGGAAGTAGTATATCATAAATTAAAATACTTGAAATATATACAGGGTGGGTCTTAATACGTGCCAAAATTTCTGATGTTATTTATATTTGGTATTTTTTGATTTTATTTTATTTTTTTATTATATAGACTTAGTGACAGTTCCCAAACAACCTTTTAGGCTGCATTCACGAAGTATTTAATATAAGGGTTATTTCCAGGACATCTTTCAATATTTTGCGGACATTCATTGAAGTGCTTGTTTAGCAGATATGACTTCTCCATATTTTTTAGTACGATTACTTGAAAAAAATGTGTTCTAATACACCTAAACTTTATTTAATCTTATACAATATTGCCGCCAAAATTTAAATATTCACTGAATGCACAAAAATGGATTAATTTGCTGAGAACATTTCACTTTATTAGGCGCTTAATGACAGGCACTTAATAGCCATTTTTCATCATACGTCATAGAACCGAAATTTATTTACAAGCTACATATGAGTTAATAAAAAACAAAATTAAAAAACAAGTAAAAAATATAGAAGACCAATTGTTATGATACCCTATATGAATGCCCGTATGTAATTTCGTATGGCACCAATCTATGCAATTTTGATTTTTGAAGTGGTTTTTCGCATATATTTCTAGAACAGTTTGTCCGACAGAAAAATGATTATAATCAATTTCATAGAATTTCGTATTCTGAAGAGCTTTTCAGTACAATAGAAGTGTCTAGAATTGCAGCTTTTTACAGGATACGTAAAAAACCTAAATTTTTTTATGGCAACACCAAGAAACGGCTTCTCGATTTAATCCATTTTTAATGCTTTATTTACTATTACTATGAAAACGGTGTACAAAATTTCTGCTCTCTACTCCGTCACATTCTCAGTCAGCGTACAAATATATAGGTAAAAACGAACTTTTTGTATGGCAACTCAACGAAGTAGTTGTCCGATTTTTCCCGTTTTCGAACTTAAATATATATTTTTTCTTTTAAGACTGGGTCGCTGTTATAAATAGGACAGCTCGGTTGCTCGGTGCACAATTCGCAAGACGGGGCGGGCTTCTTGAATAAATCGGAAATTGATTAATGAAATATTTATTTAAACACCTAAGGCAACAAAATAACGTTCTATAATTTTTTAATTTGTCCCCCAGTTTTTATTGAAAATGATTTAAAAATGAAAATTCTATGATTTTTTCTTTAATTCCTCTGGTGTGCGGAGCGGAGCGGGCCTGCCACAAATTTGAACTAAATTAAACAAATTTTTAACATAAGTTTTTTGAAGTTAATAAACTGGAAAAAACGTTTTCCGATTTTTAAAATTCTACTTATTTTTATGAAAATTTGATGCAATAGATTGCTTTCTTAATGAGTAAAATGCAGGTAAAGCAATCTATTGCGTCAAATTGTCGTAGATATAAGTAGTATTTTAAAAATCGGAAAACGTTATTTTCTGCTTTCTAACTTCAAAAAGCTTATGTTAAAAATTTATTTAATTTAGTTCATATTTGTGGCCGGCCCACCCAAACCAGAAAAATTTATAAAAATCATTGAATTTTCATTTTTAAATTATTTTCAATAAAAATTGGGGGACAAATTTAAAAATTAGAAAACGTTATTTTGTTGCCTTAGGTGTTTAAAAAAATATTTCATTAATCAACTTCCGATTTATTCAAAAATCTTAACCGCCCGCCCCATCTTGCGAATTGTGCACCGAGCTGTCCAATTTAGGACAACGACCCAGGCTTAAGAAGCCCGTATGCAAAATTTTACCTCCCCAAGTGAACTCATCCTTGAGTTATCCTGAGAACGGACAGACAGACGAATGAGCGGACGGACAGACGAACATGCAAAAATCAAAATAACTTTTAATATTATGCGTGGGTGTCCAATCAATTTGTCTCTACCAGCATTATTTCTGTGTGTTACAAACAGAATGAAAAACTTAGTATTCCCTAAGATTTATCTAGGGTATAAAAATTTACCCCAAGAATTAGGGCCCAGAGGAGCTTGATTTCTCGAAATGATAATTTCGAACTTCGCTAAGATTCATTTGTATCTCGTATTCTTTGAGTATCTCGAGTTAATAAATAAGTCGAGAAATAAGTTGTTTTTACTACTCTGGTAATTTGGGTTCCTTTCGATATCCTGATTGTGATTTACTCGCAAATCATTTGCGAATAATGATAATTGTAGTAATGATGATCCATAACTTCTTTTTCTTTGCTGGAAGAAACATAGCACAAGTATAATTATGCGATCAGATTTCTTCTCACACTTTCGATTTACATACGAACTCGAATGTTAGTGATAGCAGTTAAAAGAGAAAGTATGGTCACATTATAGAAGCATCCTATTCATTTGACAATTTTTACAGAGCTGTTCTATTATGAAATATACTGTGACCATGTGTTCGACTGTTTTATTTACATAGTTCGATAAGCTTTTGTTTTGAAAACTGTTATTTTATGCATGATTATCACGCTCCTTTTTATAAATCGACGTTTATAAATAAAATAGAAATAAATATTTCATAACATAATAAGTTTAATTTGGGAATTTTAGTTGTTTAACAACCGGTTCGCAGAACTCTGATTTTTTTAACAACCGGTTCGACCGAACCGGTGCTCATCGACTGAATATCGGCACTACACACAGAACACGACGTAAAGGATCAAATGTTACTTAAATTTCAAAACTAAGTTAAATGCTCTCGTATTAAAAGAAATCTCATACTTCATTTCAGCCGACAAAGTAAATATCAAACATTTTCTGTAATTGCAACAGCTGCAATTAGCTGATCCTAAGTTTCACACTCCCGGAACAATTGATGTTTTACATGTATGCTAAAATTATGGAAAGTGGCGTCAATAAAATAGCAGTTGGAGATCCCACAGTCCAATGGGGATAGATCTTAATGGAAAAATTGAAAAATACTACTAGAACAATTCGATTAAGTTGAGCTTGACTGTCAATTGGAACGACTATTCTGGAATTCTGGCAAATAGATACCTTGAAATATATCTCACGCAATTTAAAGGGGATCCCGAATTGCAAGCTTAGTACCAAAATTGCATCCGAAGGCATTCATATTGCTGGGAGCCTCAGCATTATCTTTTTTACTGAGAAAATCTCAAGAAATATTTGTTGAAAACTTCCATATCACATTTGCCACATACTATAATATCAACTAATTTTAATCCTTTAGATAAGAAACAGCAACTCTCTCAAATCAAAGTAATAATAGATTATTGATCACTTCTGGATCTCTCCCAGATTCAAGTTCCCAATTTAAGCTAGTGATAAAAAGACTTTCTCAGCAATTAAGGCTCAAATATGAAAAATAAAGGATGAGATAATCCGAATTGCAGATAGTAGCAGCATGATTCTAGAATTATAAAAGAGATTAAATTTAAGGTTAGGTGCTCTCAGCTCCTCTTAAATTTTGGATCATCCATTCCATAACAGTAGTTCAGCTTTAATTCCGTTTGTACGTGGATAACTGCAATATTCCTTCGCATGGCAAATAAGCTTTAATAAATCACGCAAAATCTAGGATCACTTTCCATTTTGAGTCAGTTACTAAAAATTCCAATTAAACTGGATCCCAATCTACTAATAATTCAAAATACTAAGTTTTGCTGAGTTATTGATATATTGATATTGTACTCAGTAATTTTACAAATGGCCGCAGAGGGTCATTGGACTACATGTTAATAAAGCGCAGAGATCTTGGACTAAGAAGAATGTGAGCAATTCAATTGCTTCCACCTACAATCAACAGTAAATTGATCGCGAACTTTGTTCTATCCAAGGGGTCTAAGCAAAAGTGTAATCAGAACAATCCAAGAAATTCATTGGTATACTCCACTCTACTTGTTTACTAAACACACTGTATATAATCTGACAACGCGGCACTCCTTATCAATTTTCGTTTATGGAGTTCTATTTTTTCTTTCTACAATTTCCTCAAAACCCATTACAGACCAAAAAAACAACCTCGAGACATTCAAGGATAACGGACATATCCATTATCCTTAAAAAAAAACAACCTCATTATTTTTCTCAGAAACTTCAAAGCTTCCTTAAATAAATAACGTTTGTTCCATGGGTTTGAGATAGATGCGTACATTCTTAGATGTAAATCTTTGAAGTTACACACACTAAGCAAAATTTGCCAAAGTACCGTATTCGCCATAATTTGATCAAAACAAAAAATATTTCAGCAAAGTGCTAATAATAATATACCAACTGTGAGATGTAGTCTCAACCTCGAGATGCATCTTCACTTTGCTCGCTCAACTGCCAACCTTTGCCTCGCCTCGCCACGTTGTCGACGATGCCCCGACTTGCTGATGTAATTAAAGGTTAGCCAGCAATCAAAGCCTAGCTCCAATATAAAATCAACGATGGGAACAAGACCAACATTTTTCTTAGAAATTTACTGGAATTTTTCTCTTTACAATTTTTATGCATTATTACAGGCCGACTCAGAATGAAAGTATCGTGTCTGAAAATAATTTATGTCGGCCACCAAGGATGAATAAAAATTCCGCCGAAATATTTTCTGTAAATGCTTATTGCTTATCTACGGGTCTATGCTAATAAAAAGTTTTTTTAGGGGCACAAGTAGTACCCGTTGTCGGGTTAAAATGAAAATATAGATTAAATTTCTAAAAAAAAATTGAGTGCTTCTCTAGATCAGATTAATTTAATATTGGAGCGAGGTATTGCTGGTTTACCCTTTGGTTGCGTCATCAAGTCCATCATCAAATTTTTGTTTGCGAGCAAGGCGTTATTGGGTTTTGTTCTACATGCCCAGTCTCTATTTGTGTGTGTCATTAGTTTTTCTATTACAGAACGCATTTGGTAAGTGTTGCTACTGAACATTTTTGAAATATATCACTTTAATAAAAGCATATATCATAAAATGCATCATTTTATTCAAAATCATATTTCTGTATAAGAAGAAAGTATAGAAATATTATAGAACGGAACACAAACTAAGTTGAAGTATTCAACCGATTACTTTCAATCTTAAATTTTTATACATGTTAAATTGTTGTGTTCCAAAAAAAATCGCAGAATTGAAAATATTTTCTAAAACTTGTGATCGCTGTCGCTTGCCAACAAATAAGAAAAATTTTGCTGTGTGCACATCCTTTTTATAGAAATTTTGAAAATGGCTGCTATTTCTATCCACAAGGTGACTAACAAAAATGTAGAATTCATAATAATAATTTGATTTTCTGTAATTATTTAATCTTTCATGCATGTAAACTAAGTTTATCAGTTTGATCTCACTTTATTATGACTTTATTGTTTATTTATTTCATTCAGTAGATTGATTCAATAAGCATGAATTTGAACTTGTATGCCTATGTGGCAGTACTAATTGCATGTGAGCTCTGAATTTCTCATTTAATTTCTCCGACTTCCTCTTTGTCGCTTCCCCATGTTTTCTCTTTCCCACTCATTGAAGTTATCATAACACCCATAACAACAATGGTAACAATTTTAATTTAATGTAAAATCAAATAAATTGCAAACGCAGTTATGTCGAATAGACAATTTTCGGTAAGTCACGTTGACTGACCAACAAGTATCGACACCGGATACGTGTTGCAATTTATTTGATTCCATTGAAACAAAATTATTTTTTAGTTATTCAGCTTTTTCTTTGTCCAATGAAATATATAAAATTATTGTCAAATAAGCAGAAAAGTTCTTAAAGGTAGAAATTAATTAAGGTAGAAATTAAGAATTGTTCAGTTTTACGAGAGCTTTGAAATAAATCGGTCATTACATCGAAATTAGTTTTTTTTATCTCCTCCGGGGAAATATCATAACTGGCGCCCGAGCAGATGTCGTCTTAAGTTTTTTTTTATATAAAAAACGGTGTGCAAGTAGTCGCGAAGAAAAGTGATAGTGAACTCCTAGTGCTGAAATATAAAATTGTTTAATCGCATTTGGCAATAAGTGAAATAATCACAGCAAACTATTCCCATGAGAACATAGTGTGTCCATTAATCACATTATCTTTCAGCAATCAGTGAAGTTCCTACAGAGAAACTATTCCCATAAGAACATAGCTGTCCACGGATCTTCATAACTATTGGAGAAATCTCATCACTATAGGAACTACGTCGAATGTATGCTGTGGCTGACGCACGTACCACTAGTAGGCTTATCGCAACAATCAACGCCATAGGCTAAACGGGATAAATACGGTTCACCCGCAATATTCTTGAGGCACAGACGACCAAAATCTAAGGAAACGCTAATCCTTGGTCTAGTACAAAAAAAAACCATGAAATCAATTATTTTAATGTAAGTACCAAATTTTACATATGATACGAATTACTACGGAAAGTGAATTGCAAATTACCACAAACCAAAACCAAAGCTTTCAAAGCAAATTAAGTGAGCAAATTTTCTTTTTTCTTTGAAATTCTTGAAAAGTGAATAAAGTGGAATAAATATTTTTTTTTTATTTTTTAAATCTTTCATAAAAAATTAAATACATTGAAACTTTTAAAACAAATTAAGTGAATAAATGATATCCTATGACATTTTTAGAAAAGTGAATAGAATTAAAGAAATTTATTGAACTTTTAATTAACCTCAGTAGAATAGAGAGCGAGATCGTAAAATCTGGAAAGTTTAGTGAACAAACTACAGTTGGGTGAAACACAAAAAGTGAGGGAATAAAGTGTAGATACTAAATGTTTCAATAATTCCTAGAAAAATCTACAAGCATAGAAAACCTATTGAACTATTAAAATAAAACTGTGCGCATTTTTCTGATAGAAAGACTTGGTGAAATAAAGTGAACTGTCCATTTCTATTAAAAAGTCGTACACTTTCATATATATATATTTTTTTTCTTTTCCCTTCCTCCAAAAGGAAGAAAACTTTTTTATTAAAATGTCTCAAATCGAAAACCTCCAAGAAGCGGTTAAGCAATTGACAGGAGCAGTAAATGCTCAAATAGAACTCAGTAGGAAATTAGAACAAAGATTAACGACATTAGAGGTAAAAGATAAAAATATTTCTGCGACTACCTCTACACTGCCTATACCAAGAAATGAACAGGACTTAAAAGATATTAGTAAGTTACCAGGGTGTGTTAAAGAATTACAAGTTTTTGATGGGAATCCAATACAATACGTTTCTTGGGTACATAATGTTGAAAGCATCCTCAAAGACTGTGATATTATTCGAACCAAACCCATGTATAGGGCTATTTTGCAAAGTATTAGGCAAAAAATACGGGGTAAAGCAGACTCGGCACTTATTTCATACAACATATTTGACGACGACTGGGACTCCATTAAAAAATGTTTATCTCTTCATTACGCATACAAAAGAGATCTGCGAACTCTAGAGCATCAGTTGGGCAATTTGATGCAAAGAAATTCGACAATCGATCAATTCTACGCTAACGTCAATCATCAGTTTTCACTTATTGTGAACAAAATCAAAACTGAAGACTATAAGCCGGAAACAATTAACGTGCTTGTAGAAACATATAGAAATAGGGCCCTTGATGTATTTATTCGTGGCCTTAATGGGGATCTTTCAAAGATGCTTATGATTCAGAGGCCTAGTACACTACCGGAGGCTTACTCTTCCTGCCTCGAAATCCAGAACTTGAACTATAGAAATCTGCCAATAAATAGGAGAAACTCTACCAACTTCGTAACTGCCCCGCTGAACCAGATGCCATCAATCAGACGCGAAGAGGCAGTCGCACGTAATGCGCCGAATCAAGTCTCGTTGCAACAAAGAAATATGGCGTACAATATCCAACACCAACAAAATCAAGGACCACCACCTAGGCCAATACAACGCAAGCCATCAACGCAATGGACGTCGATAGGTGGATTCAGACAAGGCAGGTCAATTACATGAATCGCCCTGCGGCATTTCCACTCGATACGAATGCTGCCAAAAGAGAGAATAATTCTGATGGCCATGCACGGAAACACCAGCGCCTATTTCACATGGAAACGCACCCAGAAAACTCTCGCTATGAAGACTACATCGAGCAATTTAGTGATTATGAAGATTACCAAGAGGAGGGAGCTCTCTGGCGTACCTTACCTAGAGTATATAACAAGAGACAGGGAAATTAAAAAAAATTTTAATAGATACTGGAGCAAATAAAAATTTCATTAAAAAAGAGCTAGCGATAAATGCCCAGCCTATTAGAAAACCTTTTTCCATTAGATCTGCGGGAGGTGACATAAAAATATCTCAGAAAGTAAGAGGAAAATTTTTCGCAAGTTTAGGAAACAATACCGAAATAGACCTTTTTGTTTTACCAGGTTTAAAAACATTTGACGGCATAATAGGAGATGACACACTGAAACATCTCGGAGCGGTTATCAATAGAAAAAATAACACCTTAAAAATTGCACCTAATATAACAATTCCTCTCAAGGAAAAAAAATCTGTCCAGGTTAATAGCATTGAAATAAGGGATAATCACCTATCTGAAGAAGCAAAAAAACTGGTAGGTGCACTTGTCAAGAAATTTGATTGCCTATTTGGGCCCTTGGTTGATCAAGAAACAGCAGATACGACCATAAGGGCAGAGATTAAGACAATTACAGATGACCCAATCTATACCAAATCTTATCCATACCCAGTAAATATGAGAAGCGAAGTAGACCAGCAAATAAAACAGCTCTTGCAGGATGGAGTTATAAGACCATCTAAAAGCCCGTACAATTCACCAATCTGGATTGTCGACAAGAAAATGGACGCTTCAGGTGTTCGCAAGTATAGGATGGTCATAGGCTTTAAAAGACTAAATGCAGTGGCCATATCCGATACATACCCGATACCAGATATATCAAACACTATAGCTAGCCTTGGAAATTCGAACTACTTCACCACAATTGACTTAACGTCTGGCTTTCACCAAATTCAGATGAAGGAAAAAGACATACCCAAAACGGCGTTTTCAACAATGAATGGGAAATACGAGTTTACTAGACTACCCTTTGGACTCAAAAATGCCCCAGCAATTTTTCAAAGTATGATAGACGATGTGCTAAAAGACTATATTGGGAAGATCTGCTACGTCTACATCGACGATATAATAGTATTCGGGGGACAGACTGAAAGAGAACATCTTGCAAATGTTGAAAAAATATTTCTAAAGCTTGAAAAGGCCAACTTGAGGGCGAATTTAGACAAAACTGAATTCCTGAAGTCAGAAACCGAATTTTTGGGCTACATAATAACGAATAAGGGCATCAAACCTGACCCTAAAAAGATTCAAGCCATCCTAAAAATTAAACCACCTGAAAATCTGAATGAAGTAAAAAAATTTCTTGGACTTGCCTCATATTATAGGCGTTTTGTAAGGGACTTCGCAAAAATTGCAAAGCTATTGACAAACCTTACTAGAGGACAAAACGCACAAGTAAAGGCGAGTCAGTCAAAAAAGGTAAAGGTAAATTTAAATGCAAAGGAATTGGAGTCTTTCAAACACTTGAAAACGGTGCTTTCTTCATCAGAGGTATTAATTTTTCCCGACTTCGAGAAGGCATTTATCCTGACAACGGATGCGTCAAATCACGCAATTGGTGCCGTTCTATCTCAGGGTGAGATAGGAAAGGATCGCCCAATTACCTTCATCTCTAGATCACTAAACCGAACAGAGGAAAACTACGCCACAAATGAAAAAGAACTGCTGGCAATCGTGTGGGCTCTAGATAATCTTCGAAATTATTTATATTTGGCAAAAAAAAATCAAGATACTAACAGATCATCAGCCGCTAACCTTTACCTTAAGCAACAGAAACAACAACGCTAAACTTAAGAGATGGAAGGCGAGAATAGAAAAATACAATTATGAACTGATCTATAAGCCTGGGCGTACAAAGCAGGTTGCTGATGCTTTGTCAAGACTAAAGTTGGAGGCCAATACTCTAACTTCCTCATCGACAGATACGGCACATAGTGACGCTCGAACCTCTTCATCGACAGAGACAGCACATAGTGACGCTCTAACCTCTTCATCGACAGAGACAGCACATAGTGCAGATGAAGACAACACTTCATTAATTCCTCATTGTGAAGCTCCAATAAACGTGTTCAAAAATCAGATAATCATCAGTGAAGGTAGTGGAGTTTCTGCCTACGAAAAACCCCATCCGGGGTACGAAAAACACTTCATCAGCCTGCCTGAAGTGAATAAAGGAAATCTAACACGAGTCCTAAAGGAAAAACTCCAGCCAACAATAGTAAATGGTCTCAAAATTCCAGATAAATTCATTCAAACGGTACAGAACATCTTTAAAGAACACTTGGCAAACTACAAGGTACGCATCAAACAACGAATGGTACAAGATATCAACAGCGAAGAGGAAAAATTCAGAATTATCCAACAAGAAAATAGGAGAGCTCACCGAAACTGGAATGAGAACAAGGAACAGATCCTTGAAAAATACTATTTTCCGCAAATGGCAAAAGAAATAAGAAAATACAGCGGAAACTATGACATTTGTAATGCCAATAAGTATGATCGACACCCACATAAACCAGAACTGCAGGAAACTCCGATCCCAAGTTACCCGTCGGAAATACTTCACATCGATATCATTGAAATAAAAAATGTGAAATTTATCAGTTGTATCGATAAATTTTAAAAATTTGCAAAATTATTTCATATAAAGGATAAATCTGTTTTGCACCTGAGAGATAAAATTATTAAGGTCCTACACTACTTTACAGCACCAAGAATCCTCGTAATGGACAATGAAAAGAGTTTCATTAGCCCTATTATAACAGATTACCTGAAAACCTTAGGTATCGAGACATACTTAACACCGTCGCAAAGAAGTGAAGTCAACGGAGCAGTAGAGGGTACACAGCACTATTATTGAGGTGGTACGCTGCCTACAAGAGGAATATAAGGATCTGACCCTAAAGGAACTAATTAATATAGCCGTAGATAGATATAACAACACTATACACTCAGTAACGAATAAGAAGCCAAGCGACATCTTTCTTGGCAGACTGCAACGAATAAACTACCAAAATCTGGTCGACTTCAAAACCAGGGTCAATGAGGACTTAATGGGAAGAATAGAAAAAAATCAAAAAAATAAAATTAAAAGAGAAAACTTGAAAAGAAATAAACCAAAAACCTACAAACAGACCAGATCTCAACTATAACCGATGTTGGCACAATAACCATCATTGCCATCGCTATAATTCTTCTCGTCAGGAGGTTCCGGAAAAACTGACAACAACTTGTCCTAACACCTGAGGTAGTAGCGGATACACGGGAAACCACTTATCCTGGACTGCAGCCTATCAGCTTGAATTTCTGAAGCCCACGGGACGCGGACCTTTGATGGGGGAGGAGTTATCATAACACCCATAACAACAATGGTAACAATTTTAATTTAATGTAAAATCAAATAAATTGCAAACGCAGTTATGTCGAATAGACAATTTTCGGTAAGTCACGTTGACTGACCAACAAGTATCGACACCGGATACGTGTTGCAATTTATTTGATTCCATTGAAACAATATTATTTTTTAGTTGTTCAGCTTTTTCTTTGTCCAATGAAATATATAAAATTATTGTCAAATAAGCAGAAAAGTTCTTAAAGGTAGAAATTAATTAAGGTAGAAATTAAGAATTGTTCAGTTTTACGAGAGCTTTGAAATAAATCGGTCATTACATCGAAATTAGTTTTTTTTATCTCCTCCGGAGAAATATCATAACTTTGATATTAATTAAAATATGCATTTTTTAAATATTTGATTAATCGTTGAATTAATTAAGGTGCGATTAGTTACATCGAATGCGCCGCGTTGACTGTTACGGAGATGTTAAAGTGACAGTGGTTTCGCAATTTTTTTGAGTCCGCGACAGGTGATTTTCACCTGAGTTTTCTAGCATTTTTTAATGTTTCTTTTGCAGTTTTTGTCCACTTATCATCGTAAGACATCCATCAGAGGCTATCTGTTGCCATGAATCGTGGAATTTCTTGAATTTCCAGTCCTAATTAGAGTTAAATATAAGCCACAAATAACCTGTCATTACAAGTATAGTTTTGGTAAGGTATGTTTATTTAAGTTACATGACCTAATACGTGTATTATTAGCATTTTTGTTTATGCGGCTCCGGGCAGTGTCTTCATCGAGGGAAATATCGGCTGTCAATCTCATCTGGTTGGTATGTACTCATTTTAATCTGTAAATTTGTATAGATTCGTATAATTTTTTTTTCTTAGGTTAACATTTGGACATCCGCTGGGTGACTGAACAGTTTGATAAACTCTTTTTACATATCAACACATGTTGCTTTACATTAAAATGTAACGAGGTCGGCAACGATTGTTTACACAAATTTGTTTAATATATTTTCACCGAAGTGGAATCTACACCTTAATTTGTGTATCATTTCATATGTATATCACTTCGATTTCAGGTAATTTCAAAATATTTTCACGCACCATGTCTAATTATGCTGATGACAGTGAGATCATGAGATATCAAACACAAGAAAAATAGTAGATTGTTCAAAAGATAGAGCCGAAAGGATGAAAAGCACCAACGATTTTGGACCTTAGGTATCATTTTGGTTAAAACATCATTCTCCAGATGAAGGAAAAGTTAAATGTTCTTAGTGCGATTTGATTTTGATTTGCAAATGTTCTCATAATCAAAGATCATCATAAATCCAAGCAAAGTGAAGCAACCACCTCGTCGAAGATGAACATATAATTTGAAAAGAGTTCGTCTGGGACTGGATCTTCTCAGTTGAAGATAAATTAGGGAAGCGGAGCTGAAGCTATGTATGTGCCTTTTTCCGACATACAATTTAGATCATAATTTGATGGAACATCTTCTACTAACGGTCAAAGTATGTTGTCCGGATCTGCAATATTCCAACATATATGATACGCGCAGTTTGCGAAGAAGCAATTTTTGGAATCCAAAAATAGTGAAGCTCTCCATTTTGACATATGAGCCTACTAACATGTCAGTGAAGACGTCGTGCATTATTATTCGATTTTATGATTTGACAGCAGTACAAGTTGTCAAAATGCATGACCTATTCGCATGATGTATTCCGAAGGGTGGGTATGGCGCAGAGGATGGTGCCACAGTTGCGGCTGTGACGATAAACTCTCTTAAAGTTAAAGGAATACCAGTGGAAAATAATCTGGACTGGGTTGTAACTCTGTAAGCAATAATGTCCATGGATACAATTCCATTATCTGTCGTCTCTGCCAAGAATGAACGAGCATAATCTTAATTAAGTGGGTGTAGCACTCCTTGCATCGGTCCTCAAGTAAGGCATGCACAGTCGAGGATGTGAAGATTTTGCCAGAAACACCTTCTTCTATTTCAGGCAAAGTGTCAGTCGAGAGAAAGGCTCACTTGCAACAATTTTTAAAGTTTCACGTGAAGGAATGTTAGATGTTAGTTTGGCTAACACTCGTTGGCTCTAGTTTATACCCGCAATAGAATAATTTTGATAACTGGCAAGCTCGTCGCTTTAATTTCATCTATATTTTCATGACTGAGCGTACACTTGTTGCTGAACAATGCCCTCTAAGACCTATTCATAAAATTGTACTGTACCTCCCTAGCTTGGTTTCTTTCGAAAGTAACCTACATGAAGACATTCTTTCAGTCGATATCAATTGTAGTCACAAAACTATATGACAAAATGGCAATAGCACACCTAGAAGTTCTCTCATGTGTATGTACAACTATGTTCTTAAAACGAACATTGAGGAAATTGGACATGACCCATTGTGATGAAAAACCAGCGCTTCTGAAAAGAGCACAATTTAAGCGCTTCCCAGCCATCATTTGGCAGCTCTTTAGAAGAATATTCATTGATCTATCCAGTAAAATAAGAAAACACGCAAGTAAGTAACTCAAGAGCTTCTAGGCCATCACTTTATAGAAGATTATTTGAATAGCTCCAGGAGAAGTGTAAGAAGGGCTGATTTCATCTGATCTTTCAATGTGAACTTCAGACTGATTAGGAGTAATCTTCTGAAGTTCTTGTTATAAAGTGAGAATAACATCGAGAGTATTGGGTTAGCTAATCAATTTAATAAAATTTAATACCACAAATAATCAGAAGCAACCGCAAGCATCTTACTATAATGCTCCCAGCAGGCAGTCTTGAACTCTTCTTATGCAGTTATGGAAGAAGCAGTGCGGTGATTATTTAACAAGCTCATTGAATGTTTTGAAAAGCATCTCCAAAAAACTTCTTCGCCCATTATTTAGCATGCCTCCTAGAGCGCTTCTTAAGTACAAAATTGAAGCGCTTGGCTTTGCTATGTTAAAAAGCAATGGACTTCCAGGAAAGCGTTTCAGGAGGTTTCTTAGAGCGTTAGTTTTCCCGGGATAATACTAGCAGATTAATACGTCTGGTGAACATGTATGTGGGAGTGGGTGTCATGGAAGGTCTGGACTGAAACATCCCAAAGGGATGGCAAGTTTTCTCGCTGTCCGCCATCTTGGATTAAAGGTACAACAATTTTTGTTTTTTTCAAAATAATTCCTCAACGGTTGATCCTACGCCAAAAATGTAACAACATAAATTTAAAGAAGACTAAATTTCCTACATTTTTTATAAAAAAATTTTTTTGTAAGTCTGATGTGTAACGAGTTACGGTGGCGGAAACGTGAACATTGTTCAAAATAAATGTACACATATAGTACGAGTTATACAGGGTATTTCGACAATGGTGGCCCATAGGACAGGAGGTGATAGTAGTCACCTAGTCAAACAAAAAATTGTATGGCAAGGGGAGCCAGGCATCTTAACCGTTTCGGAGTTACAGGGTGATTAAGAAAATATGCTAGTTTTTCACTAAATACCCTGAATCTTAAAAAGTATAAGGTGTATGCTCACTTACAGATTTCATTGTATGCAGAGCTTCATGGCCATTCGAACACCTGCTCGAGCAGCCCCGTACTCTTCTCCTCTCAGGAGTTATGATTGTTTAAACTAAGAATTTCGAATTTTCTTACCTTTTTATTGACTTTGACCTATTTTTTCTTTACAAGGAGGGAGTTAAACTTTTGTTGTTTTTTATTAAAACTGTAAACTGTCCACTCTGCTATTTAATTTGACCTATTATACCTATGTGCTCACTGTAGCCGTTAAACAGTAATTAACTCATACCGAAATTAAACGATACTTTTTTTATTAAATGAACTGCTTTTAGTCACTAAGGGAATAAATTATTTTTAAGTTTAGACGATCGTAGCTCCTGAGGAGAGAGGAGTACGGGGCTGGTCGAGCAGTCGTTCGAATGGCCATGAAGTTCTGCATATAAAGAGATCTGTAAGTGATCTTATACTTTTTAAGATACAGGGTATTTTGTGAAAGACTAGCATATTTTCTTAATTACCCTGTTACTCTCCGAAACGGTTGAGATGCCACCCGCCCCTTGCCTTACAACTTTTTGTATAACTAGGTGACTACTGTCACCTCCTGTTCTAAGGCCACCATGCACGAAACACCCTTTATAAGGGGTACTATTCGTATACACTTTTTTTGGAAGAATGTTCACGTTTCCGCGGCTGTACTTCGTTACACATCACACTAAAAAAAAGTGTTTTTACAAAAAATGTAGGGAATTTAGTTTTCTTCAAATTTATATTTTACATTTTTGTCGTAGGATCAACCGTTGAGGAATTATTTAGAAAAAAAGAAAATTTTTGGTACCTATAATCCAAGATGGCGGGTCTCAACTTGGGCCCGGAACTGAATAACATATATAAAAATCAAAACTACCCCAACTTTTGTAGGACAAATGCCTGATTTAGTTCCTATTGACTGGACTACTAGTGCACATTGAATATATTCCACCCACAACTTTGTTTCGGCAGCGTATGAAATAAGAAAAAATTGCTACTTTTTGAATTAATTTTTAATGCTAGTAGTCCCTCAGCTGCCAACTCTGTCGCCAAATCGTAGGTTTGGTATTTACTTCCCTTCTGCACATTGACTTGGGACTAGGCCGATTCACACCGCAGCGATAGTGATTGCGCGACACAATTCCTTTCACACCAACGCGATAGTTACATGCATATGCCTGAACCAAATAAAGACAGTTGGGAAAAATCTGAATATGGGACACATTAGAGTTTCCCAATTGTATTGGCTAGTGTCGATGGTGGACACGCTACGATTATGTGTCAATTCATTGTTGACGTCACACATTCACATCCGGTTTCCTTTAGAAAAAAAGACACGACAAATTTATGGTTTTCATGACAAATTATGAGATAGTTCTGAGTTAAATCGGGCGAAGTTGCGGTGCCTACTTTACGTACGTCTATAACCTCAGTTCGTTTAACACTTCCCTATTGTATTCTAGGCTAGATTTAGCCTCTAGGGAAGGACACAATAAATCAACTCTGTTCGCGGTGTTCGCGAACGGCTGCAAAATCGCGCACTTCTAACTTGAGCGTTGATCTGACATGCTCGATTAGGCCAGGTAGGTGATTTTAGGGTATTAGATGATTATTGCGAACTGACTGAAATAACCCAAATTACCGAATCTTTTCAATGAGTGGCTTATATCAAAAGACTCGTATGACATGTGTCACCAAAATGACCGATTTTGACCATCACTATACAAACACAAAATTAAGGAGCAATCTCTGCACATAGGCCGTAAAGAGAGCCCTCCTTGCAGCTCAATATATTAAAATACTGTCGAAAGATTTCTGCTTTGCACTCAAACCTATCACCCAAATGATAATTGGCATGACGTCGGCTATTATATACCAGAATAAACCTCCTCCTGGCGTGCGACCTGATGATGGAAATAGCGATTAAAATAATGACTCGGACGCAGGTAATTCTAGTCTGATCTATATATCTTTTATTTTAGAAACAAGACTAAATAAAAATTATGAAATTAAACCATTATTTCTTTATAAAAAGGTAAAATAAGATGTTAATTCGCAGTATTAAATTAGCCGCCAATTCTCATTAGCTTCGCGTGTACTTGAATTTTTCATGACGTAATTTTTAATTAATTGGTGCCGATTTTGGTAAACTTAGTACGAGAATCCATTTGCTTCAGTGTTTTTACATCAGTAGTGCTTTATCACTAGTATCAATCACAATCTATACCGATAATGCGATAACAAAAACGAGGTGAAGGAGGTACATCAGTTCATAATAACTGACATAACTTCCCTCATTTAATAATTTTTCTCACAAATATGCATGTATGTATAGTTTGCTAACCTTTGTAATGCATTTTTGTTAATTCTCCTGAAAATCACGATTTAATTTACTCTCCAAAGAATTGGGTTCAGAATTATTATATTCCAATAAAATATGTAATGTTTGCTCTCCACGTAACGTCTAATACTAGTTATAGTTGTTTTGTATAAATATTAACTTCAACAATTTCGAATGATTTTCATCACATTATGTCATTGCAAATCAACTAATCGCATTAAGTTTGATGCCTTTTTTTCTTCATTTATCCCGATCGTAATTGATTGATGGACATTTTAAAGGGGTTAACAAGAATTTTCTTTCGTTTCAGTTAAGTTTTAAAGATTGCGAATGTTTACTTAATTTGCGTTAGTCGTTTTCCAAGCAGCAACAATCACGTGCTAATTATGTCATAGAATTGTGAAAAGTTCCTCCATCAAATTTATTTTCCTACTTTTCCACTTGTCGCATAGAAAAACTTACTTTAAAAAGTTTATACAAGCAACATAAAAATAAAAAAAACATTGAAAGAAATAGAAAATAACGGGATGAAAAAAAAATTGACTTAGTACAAAACTTTTTAATTTATTTCGTTGGAAGTGCAAAATATCTCGTTTTAATAAGAAAAGTCTTAATCAAATTAACTCAATTAAGGATGAAGTATTTTGAAATTCGAGATTCAATTTGCCTTCAAGAAGGTATTGAAAGGGACTCAATTAGGACTTGAAATGCTAGAAAGCACCTGGCATATTATTGTCCACGAGCTTTCAGTTTTGGTTTCCCAAATATCCTACCAGAGAGTAGCAACACATTCACAGAGAGTAGCAACACAGTGAACTAACTTAGGTGCAGTAATTGGATGATGACTGAAAATTTGGAATCTCTACAAATCCATTGGTTTTGGCTATCCACGTGGAGCACAATTTATTAATGGATGGGGATATTTCTAACTATATCCACTAGGAGATGGTAATCTGTATTTAAAATGTTCCATCTGAGTTACGTTATCCAATTAAAGCACATTTGAATTTTGTTCTTGAAAACTAATGGATTCGTTTATTTGTTGAATTGTTTTAGTACATAAACTATACTTACTAACTAGTTTTTGGATGATTTGTACGTCCTCATAAAACTTTTCTTAAGAAATGACCAATTATTTACTGAATTCACGATTCTTTATGTTATATTCTCGATTAGCTTTAGTTAAACGCAAGAAACGAAAATAACAAGATGAATTAAAATGGGGGAAACACTGCGACAAACTTAATTAAACATTTTAATGCCTTAGCTCCCAGCAAACATTGAGATGAGAAATCATCAAAGCGATGATTGGAGGATATCTCCCAGCTATCATCTTCGGAATATAAACTGGTTTATGTTTATTTTTACCTGAGAATTTTGGTCTATAAAGCATTCCGGAGTAAGTCATATATAAACTTTACTCCTATAATTTATAAAATTATATTTCAAAATAATCTAATTCCATTCATTTTGGCGAAATCATTTTCCTCTCTTCCAGGCAATGCTCATGCGATGCTTCAGTGCGATTCCTCGGAGATATCATTTTCTGATTTTCTACAGATATTGCTTTTGTGTTTCCCTAGATAATTCGAAAGCAATTCATCATTGCATTCATTATTGCATTCGGGGCACATTCCTTCCGAAGGACGTGACGTCCGCAATAAGAATATTATAATCTTCCGAGATAAAATTAATTTTCGCCGGAATATGATGCGCGAATCATCCGCGTATCATCTTGTATGCTGAGTTAAGTTAAATTGAGCACACCCTTGTATGATCAAACCACTGTGCTATAGTTTGCAAGCACCTCTCATATACCAGTAATGATGTGATTGAAAATTTTTGAGAGAACATGAATTGATAATTTTCCTCTACATTTACATTTACTTCTACATCTACTTCAAGGTTATCTATTGAAAGAGAAAAATATACATCTATAAGAATAAAGCCGCCTTCATCTAGTTACTAACATGTCTGTTGTCCCATATTGCAGATCATGACTAAACAAAGAGAAAATCCAAGAATAGAATAGCTTTACCGTCATAAGTCGCCTTCATCGCATCAGATGGAGCTAATATAAGTATAAGAAAATTAAAAGTTACTTTCTTTGACGCAGCAGGTATGTATCCAGATTATTCTCGTTATTTTGTAATTATGCCAGCCTGGCAGCTTTGAAAAGGCTTTACGGACCGATCTTTGTTACGATATTTTCTGCCATAGCAGAAAATCGATCTCAATGCAGCGGTTTTCATCCTTATTAGCTCTCAACTCCCGGAAACTACAATGTTTGAATCTACACTATGTTATGCTATTTTCTACCCACCTCGTATTGTTTAATTGTCATTGCGGAATAATAGAGTCTTTCTGATTCTATATCGCCGTGCATATACTTACAGCGAGAAAAAGGTTTAGCAGCTAAAAAAATAGCAGCAGTATCCAAATTTTGCTTGAATAGTTTGAATTCACAGCAATTTGTAATAACCCTAGATTCATTATCATGTGGGTAGTTCTACGATAATTGTCCAAAGCATAGTCTTTGCTGTTTATTTCGTTAAAAATTATGGAAAGGGTTCTTAAAATTAAGATACTTTGACCGTTCTAAACGCATAAAATATTATCAATACATCAAATTTTGATTTTAGAAGATATCTTAAATATTATCTTGGCAAAAGTTTGTGAAAATATCATTCCTATGAATTTCCTTTCCACTGCACGGCAAAAAAAACTCAGAAAATTCCACACAATCACCTGTTTTTTTTTTACTCTTTTTCTGTGTTACAAAGCAGAAATTCTTCCAGAGGTCCTACAGGAGAAATAGAGGAAATTTTCCACGAAATAAATATCCCTACTTTTCTTCCTGTCCCTACAATCCGAATCAGAAATCAATACTCTCTTCATTTCGAAATTTTTACGAGAAATCCATTCGCTCTCGTAAAGTCGCTAGCGCTAACTGATCCTACCAAGTGGGGCAAAAGGAATAGTAGAATCGAAAAAAAAATAGTAGTAAATTTGAACAAAGGGGAGTAGAATTTCAAATGTTTACATTATATTATATCATTGTAGCTGTTGTTGATCTAAAAGTGGCTGTCACTGATTTGGAGACTCGGCTTACCCAACTCGTCAATGATAAATTTGAGGTACTTAATGCTAAAACTGCGCAGCTGGTAACTAATTTCAGTCAAGTTAGCGTATGTTAGGGAATCCATTGAACATCGTCATAAGCTGTGTGATGCGGTGATCACGGGCGTACCGTTTGTTAAATGCGAAAATTTAATGGAAATATTCAATGCACTCTCTCGATTCGTTAGTTTAGATCATCCTATTGTGCCTATCAACATATTTCGACCCAAAACATCAAATAATAACAAGAGTGTGACCGAGTCGGTTATTATTATGAAGTTCAGGTGCCCCTCTGACAAAAATCCTATACTGGCTGCTGTGAGGAATAAGTTGAAAGCTGCACCTTGTGGCTTCAAAATAATACGGCTGCATGACCTTGGTATTGGCAATGTTGGTGATCAGTCTTCTCCTGAGTATATTAATAACAGCCTTACTTCTCAAAACTATCGTATTTTTCGTGAGGCGTTAAAACTAAAAAGGAACGAATAATTGTTGTTGCTTTCACATCGTTTGGGCATGTGTATATACGGAGAAATGAATCGTATATTGACGTTTAATAATCTATTATACAGCGCCTGATGATTATTCTTTGCTTGATTGACGAACTCGATGTTCATAGTTATATAAATTCTCATTACACTATTTTTGCTATGCTTTGATTTTTCGTTTTACATATTCATTAATTTAGAATCCTTTTGCTTTGGTTTTTCTTTTTATATAGGTATATTAGAAATATATTTGTTTTTTTACTTTATACCCGATTTATTTCAGCTGTTTGTACGTGCTCCCATTATGTACGTAAATAGATAATGCTGATGGTGTTGACGAAGATGTGTGCACAAAAACCTCAATTAATATATTATGTAAACAGAAAATTGGTCTCAGGCTTGCGCATTTTATTTCGAGTAGTTTGCAGGCGAAGATGGATGAAATTCGTTTAATGTTGTGTGGTTCATTGCTCGATGTGATTTGCGTGACGGAAACTTGGCTAAAACCTGAGGTTAGTGGCAGTTTTATTATTATTCCCGGCTTTAAAATATACCGTCATGACAGAGCGAAAGGGCATGGAGGGGGTGTCGCTATGTACATCAGATATGATGTAAAGTGTAAACCGGTCTTACGAAGTTATGATAATCATACTGGAGCAGCGTACATATTTTGTGAGCTTGACTCAGGTCCTAATAAAATCTAATAGGGTGCATGTACAAGCCCCCGCTATGCAATCATGTTAAGCTGGAAAATGATTTATGCCATATAGTTCCTCGCTATGAGAATATCATTATGAATTGTGATTTTAATTACAATTTTCTGCAGCGTTGAGCTCCTGCTTGCTCTTTTAACGCATTAATGACGTCCGTTGACTTACTTCGTATTAATGTAGAGCCTATACATTTTACTAGCCACTCGTCTTCACTTCTCGATGCCTTTTTTGCTCCTCATGAGAGTCGCATTTTATTTCATGATCAGATTTCTCTTCCAGGGACATCTGATCATGACTTAATATATCTTACGTATGATATACAAGATGTCCTTGTACATTTTCCTTCAGATGTTATCAACGCATCAATCTGCAAATGTTATTTCAAGACTCAGAGTCGATTCCATGGCATTCTTTTCACTCGTCTTCATCCGTCGATGAACAGGTTAATTTTGTGCCCTCTAACCTGAATTATTTGCATGACAGCCATGTACCCCTTGTTACTAAAACTATTGTTAGTGACCATTGACCATGGCTGTCCAATGGCATTCTTTCTTTAATCAGTGCACGAAACCGAGCTTATAGCCTATGGAAGCGGTTTCGGTCATCCAATTTTTGGGAGGAATATCGTATTCTACGTAATCATGTTTCTTCTGCCTTTAAAATTGAAAAGAAAAGATACTACTGTTTGGTTTTGAACATCAATCTTCTTACAAAACAGCTCTGGAGCAATTTAATGTCTTTGAGTATAAATTCCAAGAAAAAGATTCGTTGTGAGGCTGATCCCGATGAATTAAATAACTTTTCTCTCGCTAACTATCATTCTTGGTCTTCCGAAGTCGCCATGGATTTCTTTTCGCTGGTTTCATCCCAATCACGTGAGAGCTTCTCCTTCTTGAGGGTGATTGAGGCTGATGTATTTGAATGCTTTAAGTACATTAAATCGTATTCTACCAGACGCGACATGATCAACCCTAAATTTGTACGATTACTGTTGCCCTTTGTTCTCTCTCCTATTTCTCATATATGTAGTACATGTTTCATGACCTCAATTTTTCCTCCTGTCTTTAAATACTCTAAGGTAATACCTATTCCGAAAAATCCATGTCAGAGTTTCATCCTATGTCTATCCTTCCTTTCTTATCTAAAATTATAGAAAAGATTATATCTGCACAAATCTCAACCTACGTTGTGGCCAATGGATTGTTACATGATCACCAATCTGGATTTAGAGCCAATCATAGCTGTATGACTGCCATATTAAAAATAACTAATGACGTTAGAGTTGCATCAGATGACGATAAGTTTACTGCTCTTGTATTCCGCGACTTTTCCAAGGTTTCGATTCCGTTGATCATGGAATTCTTTGCAAAAAACTTGTCAGAGAATTTAATTTTAGTTATCATGCTGCTCGTTTCATTTTCAGCTACCTGAGTTGTCGGTCTCAGGCAGTATTTTCCAATGGCAGGCTATCTTCTTTTTTAGCAATAAATTCTGGGGTATCACAAGGCTCCATATTAGGACCACTTCTTTTTGTAATGTTTGTTAATGATATATTTGGTCGTGTTAATCATTGTCAATTACAGCTTTATGTAGATGATGCTCAGCTGTACCTGTCCAGACCGCTTGGATTGGTTGAGGATGCAGTATGTTGCCTGAATCTACATTTGGAGGCTTTAAATCAGTGGTGGGTGGATAATAAACTCCCACTAAATCCTGATAAAACAAAGTGCATAGTGATTTACAAAACGCTGCTCAAGACTAGCTATTTCCCCTCAGTAACACTCAATGGTGCTGATATATGCTTTGTTAATTCCGCTCGAAACTTAGGAGTTATATTCAATAGAAAGCTATAGTGGAGTGATCCTGTTGACAGTGCATTACGAAAGTTATATGGTGGTCTTCGTGCACTATGGGCATCTAGTGCCTGTATACCACTATCCACACGATTAATGCTTGCCCGATCAATGCTTATTCCGGTAATTACATACGGATGTGAAGTGTTTAGCGAACTCGATTCGCAATCGTCATATATGCTTAATATTGCTTTCAATTCAATTGTAAGATATGTCTACAGTCTCCGCAGATATGACCACATCTCACAGTTTGCACAATTGTACTTATTGTACCGCGATCCACCTCACTAACTTCCAAGCGCCAATTCTTCGTCTTCACCATTAGACTATGGAATAGTCTTCCAATTGCTCTAAGAAATTCTTTGGGAGCTCGCATACTCAACAGTTTTCAATTTCAAGTCTTGCTTTTCCTTTATTTAAACTCATGAAATGCTTATGTACTTATACAGCTAACACTACTATTTCTTTACTTTCCTTATCTTATTAGTTTTCACTTATATTTTTTTTTATTGGATTATTACATATTTGCTCTGAATCGCTTGGTTAATGTTATTTCTTAACTTTTTAGTTTTAGTTTTTATCTTGTTTTGTAGTTTCTAGTTTCTTAAATTTTGGTTATTTAATGTTGAAATTATATTTAGAAGCTTGTAAAAATTTAAAGACCTAGCATCTTACTTGTACAATTGCCAATAATAAATGAATATCAATATCAATATACTATTATAAACAATTCTGTTGATGGGCTGGCACTATCAACCACAACATGTGTCGCTATTTGCAATTTGTAGACTTACAGAGCTTCCTAATATTTCTTACACCTTTGTTACTAATGTCGATTTCGATGGGACCATTTCAGTGTTGATATTTTTCTTGCAGCGGAGAACTGGGAGCACTGAAGTCCATCGAACATATCTCTGTCATATTCCTTGGATTTGTGCGCACACGTATTATATACACGGAACTATCAAACGTAATAAATCTTCTTTATTGATATATAGAAACACTTTTCTTCTTAACTTTATGCCAATTACCCAAATCAAATCTTTAAATCACTTAACTACAAAATTTCACAAATAATCGCGACAGTACACTTTGACAGAGCAGATGAAAATTCAACTTGAATATGTATTTGTAACATCATATCCAGTGCAAAGTAGGGCAAGTCAGTAAAAACTTCGTTTTACACTTCTGCTATAAAAATTGTCCCCTCGAACATTTTCAATGTTGTACTGTTGGAACAAGTGCAATACTGGTGTTGCACTGAAGTCCCACCGAAATCGACATACATATTAAAGGTGGCAACTAAAACGAAATAAAAACGAATTTTAATAAATGTGTAATGAATAAAAATACCTCCCCGATTGCCTCTTACCCGTAAAAGGTGCAGCGTGTGGGTTGTAGCATAGCAAATTCCTCCCTGAATGCCTCTGACTCGTAAAAAGTGTGGTGTGGTGAGTTCAGAAATTTCATAAAGGAAACTTCCATTCGCGTTCATTTAGTTAAACATGTCAAAAAATGGATGGATTTAATCGAATATTAGATTTTATGATTATGGTATTTTT
The DNA here is from genome assembly GCA_963930735.1 of Dioctria linearis. NCBI lineage: Eukaryota > Metazoa > Arthropoda > Insecta > Diptera > Asilidae > Dioctria > Dioctria linearis. The sequence goes on along the minus strand of OZ005741.1, from coordinate 197,100,117 downwards.
CTTTTCATCCTATTTTATTTGGATATGAGCGGTATATCTGGAATCAGGTAAAAAGGAGTAGAATTCTGATATTCCGGAGTATATAATGTGTGGCAAGAAGAACGTAGCAGATCTACTCCGGTTGGAGTATGGTGGGATCACTGAAGAAGGATCCAAGTGTCATCGGCAGACCGACCAATTCATCTCCTTGAGGTACTGATTCAGACTTTCCCAATCCCAATTTTTATAGTACCGGAGAAGCCTATTTCTAGATGAAGAAGTAGGGTGTCACAGTTCTAGGATGGTAAATTGAGACATAAATAAAGAGTGGTCTGAATCACCAAGAGATGGTCAGAATATTTAGGGGGTCAAAATCTTTATAATATATTAGTTCGTTATTCTAAAATTAATCAATTGAGTAACCAAAACCATAGAGAAATACTTTTTTAGCCATAAAACAAACTCTCTCACTACTACATGAGAGCCCTAAGTTAGTCCTAACATTCCAAAATATTTGTAGTGTCCTTACGTAAAACTGACAAAAGTTTGCTTTGAATAGCTCCTGCTCCCTAAATTTATATAGTAACATTGTTTTGGATAATCTTTAGATTGCTTTCTTATCTTCACAATCGTAATCAAATTTTTATACATTTCTAAGCGAAATTAGTTTAAAAAAACGATTCCCCAAACAAAAACTCTCAACTCAGTAGGTAAGAATTACATATGCGAATGTGCCGTGGTTCGATGAACTTAAATCAATCAGCGTACAGTTTCGGACTATGGCCGCACACACACTATTGCAACTATTACTCAGCTGAGAGTTATTGAGCGTAAAACGGTATGGCTACTTTTTAATCAAAACTATTTTATTATTTTGTTAATTAAGGCATATAGTAAGTGTAGCCTTTGGGAAAGTAAGGAGCCAAGCTTAACATAACTGGAAGATGATTTTCCTGTATGGATAGTAGTAGGCATTATGGCATATATAAAATCAATGTCTAGTCACTTTTCCATACGAAGCAGTATAAAACATTTTAGAGAATTGGACTAGCACGCATACATACAGATTTCTCTTTCATGGATTATGAAGTGTATCTCGAGGGTTTTGGGGTAATCCACTGATATTGAATATATGTCGGGGTGAGATGATAGAAGCAAGTCTAAAAACTGTCTCTATCTCCAGCAGTATCAGGTAGGTACTCACATTGATTCAATATGCTTATTCTTCTCTACCATATTTAATTATTAAGTACTCTAGAACATTGTGTGACTAAAAATAAATCTGTGAATATTAAAGTGAAATCAAGCAGTATAACTACAGCTTACTAGGCCAGCCATGTACCTACTATAATTATTCTTTCTCCGCTTAGTCTCTACTCCTAATTAATTAACTAATTCTACTTGTCAAGTATACACAATTAATTTATTTTTCTTTTTTATCAACATTAAAGTTTATGTTTGTGTTGCTTGTGTAAATTGCACAAGCTGTAAATTTATAAAATATTTTCCAGATTTTATTTATATCTCGCATTGAATCTGATTGTAATACTCGCCTTAGTAACATTCATTTTTAAATTAACCGTTTTATTTAATTACTATTACTGAGTTTGTAATCATTTTTGAATTAATGATAATTTACTAGTTTATTGTTGTTGATTTGCAGGAGGCCTTAGTCATACATACAAATTAATAAGTTATAGTAAATTTTCAGTTTAAGGAACTGATACAAGAATCTTTTGACATATGTAGATATTTAAAAAATTGATTCTCTTGTATTTAATATGCGCAATGTCTTAACTAGTAATTGGATTAAATCTAAATTGAATTTGTGACTTTCACTACGATTTCTTGGATAACGATTCTTCGAGTTCTTTTTTTTAACACGGCAACAATGATTCAGAACAACGGATCTGTGTTTATAAGACACGATCGAAATATTAAAAATCTATTTAGCTTTTCTGAGAACTACTTCATTTTCGGGATATTGAGGAAATTGTAGAGATCGTCCTGCATCCGACCCACAGATCAACATAGACACAACGAGTTTCTGAAATTAATTTTCCATAACCTAATCATCAAATTGACGTTGGAGGGCCAAGAAAAAGAGCTACTGAGAACTCTATATAAGTTTCTCGTAGTATATCTGACGAACCTATATTTGATATCTCTGGAGGAATCTCTTCGAATTAATTTATCATAACGTCTATTAACTAACTCGAGGTTAAAAATACTGCAATAACTACTAGTGAATGGCCTGTTCCAATAGAATGGAAGCAAAATCTTAGAAAGTACTTAAAATAATCAGGCATATAGAATTTGTGAGGGGAATTAAACCGAAAGTATAATCTGACATCAGAAAGCATCATCATTTTACGAAAATAAGTGATTAGACATGGATATTACCTATCGAAAATTACAATACTGAGAAAAACAAAAGCTTATGTCACCTTTGACCAGCTAAATGTGACAAAGTCGAAACAGAACTGTATACCAGGAATATTTTCTTCAACGCACGGTCTTTAAAACCATTTTTGGAAAATCAGGAATGTTGCTACTCGTCCCGGTTAAAAAAAAAAATAACGAAATTAAATTTTAAAGAATAAAAGGTACCAATTTAGAATTCATACAAATTTATCTTAATGACCGCTCTATAAAATCTTCACATATGAACTAGCTAATTTTCTTATCGGATTTTATTTCTATCTGACCAAAAGAAAAATGCTTAGTTGTCACTTAATTTCCTTCACCCTGAAAGTGTAATTGAACTCTACTGGAGTGTGAGAATTATGAATTTAGTGTTTTTGGATACTAGGCAGAATATTCCGAATTATAATATTCTGTGTGAAAGAATTTTATATTGAAAGTTGAAAAATATATGTTGGATAAATATTAGTTAAAATAATTGTATATTCTGTTCCTGCATTTTAGTACTGATATCCATGACTCCTCCCCCCCCCCCCCCCCCCCTTGGTGTGAAGTGCCGGCTATTAGAATTGAGTGAAGTCCTTGCGTAGCTGGAACGTCTTGACTTTCGTTTGGTGTAACGTTGATATGATGGTTGGATGTCTATATCTCTTTGATTTTGAAGGATGTTTACAGATATATAGGATAGCGGGCATGATACTGAAGGTAATGATAAATCCATATAAATAATAAGAAAACAAATAAATAATTCGTCATTAAGAGACCACAATTGAGATCAAGCTGATTAATTTGCGTCTACTGGAAAGTAAATTCAGTACCTATTATGTAATATTAAATTAAGTCTCACAAAAATTTGGTTATACGTTAGTCTATGTTCCACTCACTAATTAAAGACTGAAGATAGATGTTACAAGAGCTAAAAGCGAATAAAAGGTGTATTTAAGGAAATTAAATAATTAAAATTCAACAATGAACAATAATGTGATAACCCTGCATGCTAGAAATGTGATTAAATGACAATCTCTCAAAGCTAACAGGACAGAGGGTTACTCTATTTTCAAATGAAAGGCTATTCCACACACAAACACCGTAGACTAAAAACAATCGAGTACTGAAATGCAATTTATGCCGCGGTACGAATAGCAATCTGGTAGGAGCTGGTGTGAAAGATAACATTATCTCGCAAATAATTAGGGCGCATATAAGCTGTGTTCTTCTGTACTTCTATGCACCTTACAAGTCAATTAAATTTGCAATCTCCTGTGTTCTGCAGTGCACTGCATAGAAACAAAAGAACACAACTACTATTATATACTATCCAGACCAACATATAGGCAATTCTAAATCAAATATAATTATAAAAAGAGTAACCCATCCCAGTGAACACAAAACGAGAGTTCTTACGGCCAACGAAAATTCGGTAAAAAAACGTGAACTGGGGAAATCGAATTAGTTGGAGAATTCTTAGGCGTAAGTATAGAAACTAATATTCTAACGTTTTTTCATCGTTTGCCTCTGTTTTTCTTATCGCGAAGAAGGGCATTTTATTTCAAAAAAACGTCAATATAAAGTTAACAATTTCTTAGCGTTTTCTTGTCATTTATTCCTAAATTTAAATTTAATATAAAATTAACGTTTTCTTATCTTTTTCTCAACGTTACTTTAAAGTGTATTACGATGTAATTCTGAGTTATGTCATCTCATATTTGCTCGGCATTTTTGCGGTAAGTCAATCATGTCCAGGCAAAGTATTAATAAAAGAATTGGAAGAACTATTTCAAAGCAAAAGAAAAAAGAGTGATGTTGATTTTAGTGATAAGTGCCGTGAAGAAATATAAGCAAAAGTTGATTTGAACTGTAATGAGAGCAAATTTGGTGCTGATTATGAAGAAAGTGTAGAACCAAAAATAATTTTGTTTGAGGAAAAATAAAGTTCACCTTCTGTTATGGTTAAAAGCAATGTTTTAAAAGGTATTTTTGCTTGTCATAAGAACTAGTGGCCGAAATATCTTTTATAAATAAACTTTTTTTAGACATCTTAAAATCCTTACAAAACTGTATGGAAAATTTAGACAAGAAAGTGTCAGGAACTGCAAGGGAAGTCCTTCTTATTAAGGAACGAATGAAAACTTTCAGTGCAAATCATTTTCAAAACGAGGACTTTTCACTTTTACCATCTTTTCCACTTGATACTTCGTCAGATTTTTTGGAATTCGAAGAAAAAATGAAGACATCGGAAGCAGCAGGAAAACAACTGGTAATAACTTTACATATAAGTAATAATTATAGGATACTTAAGGCATATATATTTACAGCTGAAGTTCTACATAAAAATAAGGAGCCAAGACTTTTCTTCTTTTTTAAGAAGCTGCTTAAGAACTATCCTTGGGGATACTGCAGCCTCATCTTTTTCCTGGACTGCTCAAGGACACAATATACAAATTAGGTACTTCCATTTGATAAAAATTTGAAAAGGTGAGCAAATAGCCTGATTAAATAATTTTACTTTTTATTTATTTATTTTATACCGCATATTTAAGGTATTCGCTGCCTCAGACACCGATATGGACCATACTATTAGTACATATTAATATTAAGTTTTTGTAATTCTTTAAAAAAAATATGAAGTTCTGATTTTTATTAATATAAAGAAGAAAATAAGGTTTTGTTATGGTTTCATATATATATATAACAAATACATTTATATTGTCAACATTTATCTTTCCATAGTTTTTATCTTTTCCGAGTTTTGTAAAATTGCCTACTATCAATTATCGACGTCGATATTTACCGTTTTCGTAACAAATAGTTTCATAAATATTGAGATAGTGGGCAAGAAGATAGAACCAACTTATTTTTTCATAATATAAATTTTTTATTATAATTAATGAACAGGTTTTCGGTAGCTAAGCTACCATAATCAGTGGAATATCAGTTTGTAAGATATTCTTTTGATGATCACACGCGTTCATTAATTATAATAAAACATTTATATTATGAAAAAATAAGTTGGTTCTATCTTCTTGCCCACTATCTCAATATTTATGAAACTATTTGTTAGGAAAACGATAAATGTCGACGTCAAGAAAAGGGAGGGAATACATTAAGAATCTCGATAAGAAAGCATTAACAAAACGTTGCATCGAGGTCTAATAAAAGGGAAGGAATGCGGTAAGAATAACTTCCAGAAAAGGCAAAGATTTCCATCAGAAAAGTATAACAAATTGTTAACTCATGTCGATAAGAAAATATTAAGAAAACGTTACATCGAGTAGAGAATTGCAAAAGAGGGGAAACTATACGAATCTTGACAACCATTATGAAACACAGATGTATCGTTTGCGGCAAAAAAAAGTTAACGCTTTCTGAGAAGTTTAACGAGTTTTTAACGTGGAACTCTCGTTTTCTTAACGTTTTCGGCAAGTTGTGTTTACTGGGATAGATGTATCTCGCACATGACTGATGTCATAGATGGCATAAGAACTAGATGTCGCATGCAGTACCAAGAATGTATACAAAATTTATACGACTGAGTGGTCCAATCCGGAATGAACCACAACATTTTGAATTATGTTTAAGTCGAGTGATTCACATTTTTTCGTATCTGAAGTGTTGAGGAAGTCGATCAAATACATAAATTTTAGCTCTTTGCTGTTCAGAATTTCTTTAGAAATTGTATTCAATTTGGCGTGGATTATTGACTCAGAAATTTGCTGGAAGTGATTGTCAATATTTCTATATTGAAATTGATTTGGTGTGTTTAAAGCATTTTAGAACATTACCGCACTACAACTTAGCAAGATTTAATGACGCGATTTCTATAGAGTTAATTTCATATTCCATAAGTTCACGATTTTGAGTTTGAACTAAATCAGATGCGATTTTAATATAAAACCAAAATATTTTCTCAAAGATAGAGATAACTCAGGTAGCCAGATATGACATACAAGCGACAAAACAACGACAAATTTTTGTCATTTATCGACAAAATTTTGTGACAACGATAGTTCGAAACTGTGGTCAGGGTTGACCTTTGTGATATTTCAATGTCGTAATTTTTTGAAACTGTAATAAACTGTATATAGGTATTTAAAACTGAAGTTTAAAAAAATACACGAATTTTTGCGAAGTTTTTATTTATTTCAGGTAGTCTTCAGTCCTCTTTATTCCGCGTACTTTTACGATGTCTGAAAACAGCGAGAATTAAAATAAATTGGATTTGGAATTAGAAGAGGAATTAATAATATCAATTTACCTATATTTTTGCCAGAAAAATTTGTTGTTTTCGAATGCTGATATGCCGATTTCCAATTAAATACACGACGGACGACAGCGTTACTTTCCCTCCGATTAATTGTTCATCAATCGCACGTTATTCTAGCAAAATATTTGTCATACAACGTAATTTTATCACACTTTGTTTACAGTTTCTTGTGAAATGTTTGTCCATAAAAAATAGTATAACAGCATCACAGGCAGAGCAATATAAATGTCAAACTATTGTGTGACATTTCTTTTTTACAATAATTTCCTCTTTTTTTTGAAAAATGTCCGACATTATTTTGTGATGACATTAGCTGGCTACTCGGGAATGCACTTACATTTCCGTCGCGATTACTATCTTTTTTCTAAGTGCTTTACGCTTTATGAATCCGCTATCTATATTATCTAGGTAGAAAGGTCCAACCAATGGAAAATTTGATTTAGAAATCTCAACGGGTTTTTTTATCATATTTTAAATTCTAATTCTCCTCAGAACGTAAGGTTATCTCAGGTTTCAGTTCCCTTTCTTTTAACGAAGCCATCATAGTCCATTTGTTCCAGGGTTGGTCATATTTTCTCCGAAACTGATCGACTTTCGTTGTATGTTCATAGAACATCGATAATGTCATTGCGACAAGAAAAGTTCGAGCATAGTTCGTCTACTTTGACTTTTGAGGTGATCGGAAGGAAAACCCTTAAATTAATCCAAGTTTTTGTTTTTGTTTTCTGAGAATTGGTGTTATATATGTTCAGTGTTATTTATTGATGTGTTGAAAAATTTTCATCTGTGGTTGGAGTAAGTTTTGTCCTACTAATTTGTTTGTTTACATTCTATAATTACTTTACCAATGCTAATTAATCAATTTCTATTTCTACATTCAGATATGTACAAACAAGATTATATGTACATAGATTACAGAAACTAGAAGAACGATATTATCAGATAAATAACAATTTTTTATAATCTTGAAGATGAAAGGATTCTTAATGTATAATTTATTTCAGGTCCAAATAGTGTCTTCTAACGAAGGATTAGCTGCGACGTATATATTGCATGTATTCAAAATTCGACTGCTCGGCAAGAATTTTGCTCGAAATATTTCGGGTGTAATCGTTCAAATAATCTATTAAATCGTTTTGCCATATCATCGTTTATTGCTATCTGTTTAGTTAGTTCGTTATTAGAATCATGTATGGTCAGTTTCAGTACTTCGATTTCTTTGTTGATTTGTACAACGTCATCGTCGTCAGGTAATTTTCTTTATTAGAGATCCTAAGCCCTTGATTCATCCTATTTTAGTTCTATATTTAGGTGCTAATGTTAGAAATTTATGTTCTAGCTCTTTGAATTTTAGATTTGTGATTTCTTTCACGGGTCCTAAAAATGTGTTATAACACAGATAACGAATCGAATAAGAAATCATAAATTAGATACGCATTGCGCGTCACTTAAAAAATATGCAACGTCTTGCTCGAATATAAAATCGACGATGCCTCGACCTGGTGGAAGTCCTAGATTTTTTCTTAGAAATTTACTGGAAATTTTTCTTAGAAATTTATTGGAAATTTGTACAGCCTGAGCTACAATAGATGTAAGTACATTTACTTACGTAAAGCGAACACGCCCTTTAATTTAACAGGCGTACACAAATTCACTTTAACTAATGTGAGGAGAACTTTCGTTAAGTTTAAATATCCAATTCTCGGTAAGTATACATAGTGCGCTAAGAGTCGCTCATTCTGTAAGAACGCGATGTGTCCAAACAATTAAATTATTGCTAAATGATTAAAAGTGCAATGTAAAAATTAAAATGGAATAAAAATGGTACTGCGAATTAATAGAAAGGACAAATCTTCAATTAAATCAACTTCCATTTGTCATTTTTTTCACTTTTACCACTTTTAAAATTGAAAACATTAAATATCAAGATAATAACTCTTACGGAATGTGATATATATTTAGGCTAAAAATATTAATTTTTCGTAAGTAAACCTCAGTCTCGTTCAATTTCGTAAAGTTATTTACTTCTATTATAGTTCAGCCTTACTTTAGAAGTTTACTGCTGTTCTGCCCGTAATTAGAGCGAACACGCAAATAATAAAGAAATATGATGCAAGTTATAACCCTGCTTCAAACTCGGTAACTTCATAGCTTAATTCTTCGGTTCACCAAGTTTACTACACTGTAACTCGCACTCCAACTAGATTTTTTAAAATTCAATAAATGCTATAAATTGTAAGTAATATATAATATACATATATATGCCTGATAATATTATTTCAAAACCACAATTATAATTTAAATTTATTTGTAAAGCTAAATTTAATATTGAAAAAATGTGAAAGAATAAGAAAGATGAAATTAAATTTATGTTTAGAAAATTTTATTGTATCTGACAAAGTACTCACCAGCTCACTATGAGGCACTCGATCAAATTGGTTTTCTAATTTTTTGAGGTTTGGAATTGGACTATTCTTTATTGTAGTGAATATCCAGAATAAAGTGAGGTTATTAATTCTGACTGCAGTCGATACCCACAGAAAGAATTTTTATTCGGTCGAGACCCGTAATAAAGTGGTTTTTATTAGTAAATTTCTTATTCGGTTGATACCTGCAAGAAGAATCTTTTTTTTCGGTCGAGACCCGTAATAAAGTGGTTTATGTTAGTAAATTTCTTATTCGGTCGATACCCGCAATAAGAATCTTAATTCGGTCGAAGCCCGTAATAGTTCAGATTAGTGAATTTCTTATTCGGTCGATACCCGCAATAAGAATCTATAATTTAATCGCTTTTCAAAATAAAATCCTTAATCTAGTCGATACCCAGAATAAAAATAATTATTTGAACTGTCAATTAAATAAAGTATTTAAACTGTTAGTAAAATTTATAGCACTTGGAAATAACACTGGGAAATGTTAATAAAATTTAGAGCACTTGGAAATAACACTAGGAAATAGAATACCAACTTGATCACTGCACTGCCAAACTGCAAAAGAGAGCGAGTCAAGTCAGATTCTGATTTATATAGCCATGGGTTGCTCATGGCACCAAAGAACGGCATTCAAAGGCGCATCGCAAATTGGCATAGCGGCTGCACTTCGTTTTCTATTGTTTAAAATGCAACAAAAAAAAAACTTGTTTGTAAATTCTATTCAGTCAGAAATATTCGTTGCCTACTGAATTTTTTCTAAATAGATTTTTATTTTCAACTTACCAAGTGCAAATGCATTGTACTACCCGTGTATAGTTTGTTCGAACCAAATTGATTCGAATATATTTTGTAAACAGACACTTCTGAAAGGAAAATATCCTGAAAACAAAGCATCCACATTTTTAGCAAAATTAAATCCAACTTGATTACTGTTAATCAAAAAGGTGGTACACAACCCAACATAGCCATGTATTTGTCATCTTCATAACATATTGCACAAATATAATACAAAAGTATAGCCTCAACGAGCAGATAAAATAACATTATTATCATTTGTTTGAACCAGTTAGATTCATGCTAAAAACAATTCCTGAAAAGAGAACATATTACAAAAATACCATGCTAAAATTGAGCTCTGAAAAGAAAATGAATTTAATCTAATTATAATTTTCCCAAAAATAGGTACAACATCCAACAAAAGCATGTATTATCATGTAGCTTACATGCATGGCACAAATATAATCAGATCAAGCAAATCAATTTGCAACTCTATCATTACCATTATTACAAGTACCATCCAACGGGAATTTCTTCTCTACGTGATAGAGATAACATTTTTTGCAAATATAATTCAACTTAACACTGCACCATAGGTTGCTCTAAAAATTCGTGTTGCTATGCATTTTGCCTCGTTGCTATGCAAATTTTATCGCTAGTTCCGTAAGATCACAGCTGCACTACCAATTCTTGTAATCATGCGCCGCTGCTGCTCTATCAGAAGTGTCGTGTGCAAGCAAGGGCTATAAAAACGACAAGCTGACTGATCTCGATCTCTTTTTGCACTTGGCATCGTTTGGGGTACGTTGGCTTTTGACTTGTTAGGGAATAACATTTATATCGGGTATTGACTGATATATTAATTACTAATAAACATTAATTTCTGGTCTCGACGGAAATTAAACTATCTTATTTCGGGTCTCGACTGAAGTTAAGATAACCCTTTAAGTCGAGTTTCGACTGACTTAATGAACATTATCTCGGGTCTCGACTGAGATAATATTTTACTAACAAACACTTTATTTCTGGTCTCGACGGGAATAAAGAATCTTACTTCGGGTCTCGACTGAACTTAAGATAACTCTTTAAGTCGGGTCTCGACTGACTTAATGAACATTATCTCGGGTCTCGACTGAGATAATATTTTACTAACAAACACTTTACTTCTGGTCTTGACGGAAATAAAGAATCTTACTTCGGGTCTCGACTGAAGTTAAGATAACTCTTTAAGTCGGGTCTCGACTGACTTAATGAACATTATCTCGTGTCTCGACTGAGATAATATTACTAACATTAACACTTTATTTCTGGTCTCGACGGAAATAAAGAATTGTTCTAACCAAGAACAAAGGGTTTAACATTAGTTTACAGCCAATTCCTCAAGTGCCAAGTTTTAGATCGGTGAGTACCAGCCACTTGTAACATTTAATACTTATTCATATATCTATTTAAGTATATTTTGACTTATATATATATATATTATACATTTCGTGTGCACATCTATTTTACACATATATTTTATCACATTTTTGACGATCTTATATTACAACTTGGTACTAATAAGTGCTTTCAGTGTGATACAAAAATCTCAGACCCAAACTTATGTACAGAGTTTTGTCTCAATATATGTATCTATTTCTGAAAATCGTACATCATAAATCGGTGTCAAATAGTGTGTTTTCTAGTGTGTGGTGATCTCTGACCTAACAGTTTTATAATCCTGCCTCAATACGATTACTCAAGATATTTAAGCTAAGTAAGTGTGCCAGTGTTTTGAAGTTAAGTTATTCTTACTTTGCTCTACATTAACCCTATAATTATTAACAATCCTTCAAGTGTGTTTCCCCATACGTTTGAATCGTTGACCTGAAAACTTTTATACATAATCTGATCTTAATTGTGGAAAATTCTAAAAAATAAGGGCAGTAGTTTCTTGAAAGTAAAAGAAAGTGAACTGTGTTGATTTGTTGTTAGGAAATAGACCACTGATCTTGATCCAAATTTACCAGTGCATTCATTTCAGTCACTTCTAACTACTAACGGACAGTACACAGTTGTTTCTGACTGGCTCACTTCACTGCAGCGTTGATAATTTGAACTTCTGATGATAATTTGCATTAGATCGATAAAAAAAATTACCATGCGTGAATACAATATACTGCCCGTGGACAGTTATCTGGCTCATCTCTCTGCGAAATTATTACAATTTAGTCCTAAAATATTTGTTTCTTTAGGTCGGTATATACATGTGTCGACATGTAATTTCGCTAATATTCAGGATTCATAAGAATCCTGAACAACTTCATTATTGGAGGCTGACAACGGCAGAAGAAATGAATGCTTGTTGGCAATTGTAGGCCGGCAAAGGCACAAATGAATGTATTTTATCTGAAAATAACTCCAATCGGTCACCAAAGGGAAAAAAGATCTACCAAAACATTTGCTGTAAATAAAATAAAAATCTTATATATTTACGCGTATACGCTCATAATAATTGAATTGATGTAAGCGTTCAAAAACGCCTCTAAATTCTAAAAAAAAAATTCTAAGAAAAATCTGAGGGCTTCCCTACATCAAGTCGAGGCATCGTTGATTTTATATTGGAGCGAGGCATTGCATTGGTCTGGTAAAAGATAGAAATTTGAGTGTGTGCTTGAGCACTCGGAACATTATCTGTTAATAACAACATTTATTGGCTACAATTTTCATCGTACCAGAAATGTTGATAAGGTTTTCTTTTTTCTGATATGCGTTCTTCATCTGTATATTTACTTATTTGTTATTAAAGTTAATTAACTCGACCGATTTTCTTAAGGTTTCACATTTTCCTCATAAGTGTGATTAACGATATGGATTATTTTCACGTAATAATTCGATTAGTCGGGCTGATGCTAATTTGATCGGAAGAAGTTCCTGACTGTTCGGCAGATCTTCAATCTCTATTCGTTGGCTCGCTGTAACAGTTGCCCTGAAACTGGCGTTTTCTTTTTCTTTTATTAATTTGGTATTAAAAGATAGGAAATGTTAGTACTAGTGTGGCAGCATCGTCTCCAACTGTGCATGACATTTAGCGAAACGCCAACGCGCGTCGAAGGTGCTCACGTTTGGCATCTGGTAAGCAAAGGCTGAAACATTTGTAAGTTTTATGGAATCAAATGAGCAAACACTTTGCGAGTTGTGGGTATGGTAGTTTGCTAAATCTAGTAACCTTGTAAATAAATATTTTGTTTTAAGTTTGTAAAAAATGACATTCTTCCAAAAGATTTGTAAACAATAGTTCAATTTGTATATCGGTAAATGGGAATAAAAGATAAGTATACAAATAGCAACGCTGTGTTCTTACCTCAATCTTTACAATTAATTCTTTATGATGTAAATAAATCGGATTACTTTCTTCCTGTAGTACTGAAGGCGCAAAACAGCAGTCAGGACAAGATTCCTCCATTTCGGATACGGCTTACAGCGCCACTTATCGGAGCTCGTGTGGAGAGTTGGATTCCTCAACAGTCAGAACCAAAAATTGATATCCCCGTCAACTATCAACATTATCGTGTCAGTTCCAGAAGACTTGATAACATAATTCAAGACCTAATATTTCATACCCGCTATCAGGACTGTTCTGCCGGTTCCTATTTTGTCTATTCTTAAAGAACATCTAGTGGCACTCAAGGTCTATATTAATAACGTGGGGAGGAAATAAGCATACATACTCTTCCCACACTACTACATTACGATTACTTTTTAGTCTTAATTTCTTAGCATATTTTCTTTGAAATCAGTTGGTGGTTCACGATTTTTATTGATATTATCTATTGCGTTTTTATTACCGCTTTCGATTTAATTTCTTGTGAATTGGTATGATTCCTCTTGGTGGGAAAATGGAATTTGTTTACGTAGTCATGATCAGTTTAGTTAAGTGTTATCTTATTAGATCTTCGCGCTCTGCCTATAATTAATTCGCACGGTGCGAGATTGGTGGCAGAAAGGCAGAAATTATTATACAGGATTAGTGATTCGTTTATTATTTGATAAATTTCGATGAGTTTAGAATGAAATCTCTCGACTGGTAAATTACATGTCGAGTTTGGGGGTATTGTGATATGTAATCGGATTTCGGATTTTATGTAAACAAAATTATAACTAAAGAGTTTTAATAAACTTAAGGTTGAACGGTGAGCGATTTCAATCGTAACGCGAATTTACTAAGAGCACGCAGTCAGATCTAGATTTAACTAAAAACGATAGTTCAGCCAAAACCATAATTTTTAGTTAATACTAGTAGTATCAATTGCATTCCAGTAATTCTAGATTTAATTGAGTTATATTAGATAAAACTAGCATTCCCTAGGGAGCTTTATTAGAACTGGGATTTTTTAGTAAAATCAGCTTTTGATGGATTTCGTTTTTTTACTGTAACATATTGTGGTATACCTAACTACGTATCTACCTACATACAGATCTTATAGAGACATACTTATTTTCCAAGCACAAAAAGTAATCATAATATCAAAATACTTCCGATGTACAATAAAAAGTTATTGTCGTACATGAAGAATCATGCAACGCAGCAAAGTATGCTGTACACTGCATGAGTAGATCACCCTTACCCAATACTCAAAATGCATCGATGTAAACAAACATGCCTAATCTACAATGCATGGTAAAACCACGTCGTCAAAACGATAGCATTTGCTGAAGAATGCATATAAATACACGAAATATGTAAGTAGTGGTAAGCTGCCAAATTAAACAGCTGTTGACCTGTCAATTATCATAAATGTAATTTCTTTCTCGATTTCATTGAAGAATGACATCAAAGGAAGTATTTGGTCTCAATTATTTATAATAGTAAGCTTAGTAAACTAAGCAATTGCTTGGGACAAGTCTAATAATATAAAATATTGCTTCCAAGACTGAAAGTACAAATTTCAGTTTACAGCTGTTTCGTTCTAAATTCCCTAGATAGTTCTAAATTATTCTGAATACACCTGAGGTATTACTATATCGTTTTTGCTGATTAAATACTACGCAGAAACTCGTGCTCCTGTCGTCAAATGAATAAAAGATAGGAGACATTTTCGCTGGTTTGAATTTTCAAATGCATGAGTGGGATGCAAACACAAAAATCCATGTCGTTTTGATGACATGGTTTTACAATGCATTGTAGATTAGGCAATAAAATCGATGCGACCTACTAAAGTGGCACACAAAAAACAACTGACGCAATATCGATCACTGACCGCGATCTACCATGAGGGCTTCGATGTACATAGAAATAATAACAAACAATTATTGCAATTAAAAGTAAATCGTAAGCTAATTTTATTATGTATAAATAACTTAAGAGAATTAAATCAAACACTCAGTGTAAATCATCAGTGAGAGACTACAGCGAGTTTTTTTTTTATTTTTTTCTGTCGATTTATGCTTTTTAGCTACTCCCAGCAATAGGACTATGCTATAATTAGCTACTCCTATATCTATACTGTGGAGTTATGCTTCTGTAAGCTACTCCCGCAGCGTCACCGACTGTTACATACCTAAGGCCATACCGTCACTGTAGGCTGTAAATTATAAGCAAGTGGCGACCGTACGATTATCATCATCATTTATTCGCCACAATATAACGATATTCAGAGGTTTTGAAACCCCTCCTGATATTCAAATTGTATAATTGGTCGGTTCCTATCGTATTTCAGTATTTGGAAATTTTTTGCAATTGCTTATGGACCTAGTAATTTTTCCCTCATTTCATGAATGTACTATGTTCGATGCAAATGAGTAAAGGTTTCATTAATGCCGTGATGATTATTCTTTGATAATACTATCCTGTCGGTGAACATTATCTACACCTTTTAATTTTCGCATACACTTACACAATTTAAATAATTTAATATCTAGGATCTAGGGATCTACCCGTCATGACTCTTCGTCATGTAACTTAGGTTGCTGGAATATGCGAGGAGTGAGTGTCAAATAGCGTGTTATAAATCATATTTAGTTTGACTATGCCTTCAGTTTTAATAACAAAACAAGTAAGAAAGCTAGAATTGGTCTAAGACCAATTTTTTATGATACCCTAGATGAATATGTAATTGTGTATGGACACTAAAACGGTTCTTCGGACAGTAGAAATGGTTATAACCAATTTCATAGGATTTAACATTCTGAAGAACTTTTCAGCACATTAAAAGCGTCTATGACTGAATGTTTCCACAGTATACGTACAAATCCTAAGTTTTTAAATGGCAACACCAAGAAGCGGTTGGCCGATTTAGTACATTTTCTAAATTTTATTTGCTATTGCTATGAAAACACAATTTACTAAATTTCAGCTGGTCGACACGTTCTCAGGCAGTGTGCAAATATATAGTGAAAACCCAAATTTTTGTATGGCAACCCTACGAAGGAGTAGCGCGATTCGGCCCATTTACGAGCTCAAATTTACTTTTTTTTTAATGGCTGTGTGCAAGCTTTTTGCCCTCTAAGTGAACGTGTTCTCGAGTTATCGTGCGGACGGATGGATGGACGAACGGACATGCAAAAATCAAAATAACTTTTATTATTATGTATGGGTGTCCAATCCATTTTGCTGTACTATCATTATTTCTAGGTGTTACAAACGGAATGACAAGCTAGATTTCATCTAGGATATAAACACTGTTGGATGAACTCGTTGATGATCGTTCTGAAATAGGAATTCCATCGTCTAAATTTCCTACAGCTGAGTGCTCTAGTTTTGGTTGAAATCTACAATATTATTTTGCATAGCTTTGTTATAAATTATTTCTGTGCGAATGAGTGTGTCTGCATTACTTGCCTTTCCTTTCTTTTAAACTATGACATAGTTAAATTCTTCCAATTTAGGGTGACATTTGACTTTTGAGGTACTTTGAGTGCGAATAACCATGTAAGGAGCTTAGGATCAGTAAAAATTTGTATACCCTAGATGAAACCTAAAGGTCATTCCGTTTGTAACACCTACATAGAAATAATGATGGTAGAGCAAAATGGATTGGACACCCACGCATAATATTAAAAGTTATTTGGAATTCTGCAAGTCCGTCTTTCCGTCTATCGGTCTATCCGTCTATCCGTATGTCCGTCCACACACATGATAACTCGAGAACGCGTTCATTTAGAAAGCTGAAATTTTGTACAAATCGGGCAACTCCTTCATGGGGTTGCCATATGGAAATTTTGTTTTCCACTATATATTTGGACACTGCCTTAGAAAGCGACAACATGGAGAGCTGAAATTTGGTACACAGTATTTTTATAGTAATAGCAAAAAAAGTATCAAAAATGGACTAAATAGGGCAACCCCTTCTTGGTGTTGCCATATAAAAATTTAGATTTTTTTACGTATATATATATACTGGAAAAACTATTAGTTCTAGAAATTTATATTGTACTAATTTAAAATCCTATAAAATTGGTTTGAATCATTTTTTCTCTCCGACGAACTGTTCTAGACATATGCGAAAAACCACTTCAAAAATCATACATGCGCAGAGAGGTGACCATACAAAGTTATATACGGGCATTCCATCTAGGGTATCATGCGAATCGGTCTTACACCAATTCTAGATTTTTTTACTTGTTTTAATTTATGTCGAAAAATTATTGTATAATTGGTCGGTTCCTATCGTATTTCAGTATTTGGAAATTTTTTGCAATTGCTTATGGACCTAGTAATTTTTCCTCATTTCATGAATGTACTATGTTCGATGCAAATGAGTAAAGGTTTCATTAATGCCGTGATGATTATTCTTTGATAATACTATCCTGTCGGTGAACATTATCTACACCTTTTGATTTTCGCATACACTTACACAATTTAAATAATTTAATATCTAGGATCTAGGGATCTACCCGTCATGACTCTTCGTCATGTAACTTAGGTTGCTGGAATATGCGAGGAGTGAGTGTCAAATAGCGTGTTATAAATCATATTTAGTTTGACTATGCCTTCAGTTTTAATAACAAAACAAGTAAGAAAGCTAGAATTGGTCTAAGACCAATTTTTATGATACCCTAGATGAATATGTAATTGTGTATGGACACTAAAACGGTTCTTCGGACAGTAGAAATGGTTATAACCAATTTCATAGGATTTAACATTCTGAAGAACTTTTCAGCACATTAAAAGCGTCTATGACTGAATGTTTCCACAGTATACGTACAAATCCTAAGTTTTTAAATGGCAACACCAAGAAGCGGTTGGCCGATTTAGTACATTTTCTAAATTTTATTTGCTATTGCTATGAAAACACAATTTACTAAATTTCAGCTGGTCGACACGTTCTCAGGCAGTGTGCAAATATATAGTGAAAACCCAAATTTTTGTATGGCAACCCTACGAAGGAGTAGCGCGATTCGGCCCATTTACGAGCTCAAATTTACTTTTTTTTTAATGGCTGTGTGCAAGAGAGATTCTTTAATGGCTTGGGAGTTTGGTAACGAATTCGGGTTTATCTATTTGAACTTCAAAGTTTTGCTGCGCGTGGTCTGGAAAAGACTTTAGTTAAGTTTTCGATTTTTTCTTCAAGAGACGTGGAAAATATAAGATATATCCTGCCTTGGAGTTCTCGGTGTCCATAGCTTGTTGAAATGTTGAGGAGGCATTTTTCAGCCCAAAAGGCATACGGACGTACGTCCATTTCTAATATCAACCGTAAAGGTAGTTTTCTCAATATCTTTGGGGTTAACCTCGATCTGGTGGAATTCGAAGCTAGGGTAGTAATGTACATCTCCAGCTTATTTAATATCTCTGTGATATTAGGTAAGGGGTGTCGATTGTCAATGGTTTTTTCATTTATCTTTTGCAGTACTCAATAATAACTCAAAATTATTAACATAACAACTTTATCTTGGGTATCGACTGAGGTAAAGATATTTATTCTGGGTCTCGACTGGAATGAATTTTACTAATATCAAACCTTTATCTTTGGTCACGACTGAGATAAAGATAGTTATTTTGGGCAGCGACTAGAATAACATTTACTAACATCAACCTTTATCTTGCGTACCTACTGAGATAAAGATAGCTATTTTGGGTACCGACTAGCATAAATACTACTAATACAACTTTGCTTTGGATCTCGACTGAAGTAAAGTCTGTTGTTCCGGGGAACGACTAGAGCTAGAGTTCTACTAATCAAAATATAACTTTGCTTTGGCTCTCGACTGAAGTAAAGTATCCGGGCCACGACCTGAACAAGATAATCACTAAATATCTATTTATCAAGGCCATAAAGTCGATTCCACATTTTAGACTGCATATCTGATATTATATATCCCATTTAATATTTATATTTATTGATGCCATTCCTGAAAATTGAACTTTTGAAGTTACCATAATTTGTTTTATTTAAGTCGATAGAATAAATTAAGTGAAATTTTATTTATATAGTGACATAGTCGGAATTGTATATATCTTAGGTTATATTAGTGAGTTGGAAATCTCCGAAATATACGTATTGTGCAATAAACTACTAAATTTGAATATTCATAGGCGTTCTTATTTATAGACTCTGTCATTTATATTTTTGTTGAGTGTTCTCGTTGTGCAGAACAATACTCAATTTTTAAAGACATTCAAATTACATGTTCATCCTGTACAAAAGAAAAACACCCAGAAAAAAATAAGAAGCTAATTATATGAATCTACAAAGAAATCTAAAAAGAAATCGACTAGAAAAAAAATTGCTCTGGTATGTGGGGCAAATGCGTGAACGGTTTCTTTTTTCTACTTTAAAAGTTTAAGGATTCCCGGTTTTTAGGCGACGGATTCTGTAACTCGGAGAGTTTGGGAGATGAGAATTTTCATTTTCCCCGATTAAAACTCCTCAACTCTTCAATCGCGATTCTCTAACATACTTGGAGAGTTAGGAAAAACGTGAGAAGTATCGAAATATTGAAGGACGGATAACTCTGTGTGGGAGGGTCGTAGAAACATTGTGGTTTCTCCTTAGGATTTAGGGTCTAGATTACAAAAAATATGAAAACTTTTGGGGTAGGGGCTTTTGGGAATGGGGGGGTCGTACCATCCCTCATTGGGGTTGTCCAAAATACGGCATGTTTGGTATCAAATTAAAGACTGGAAAAGCAGGTAATATAGTAAACGTAGTTTTATTTTTAGCATTTTAACTTCATAACTGACTTTTAACCGCCGAAAGACGGATTTTTTACACTTTATCCATATGCACCCCAGTTCCTATATTTTGGAAATATTTCTTCCGTTCTTTGTTTCACATCCATTAGTACTCTGTTGTTAACATTTTTATCATGGAAAGTGAATTTCCACGACTTACCAGTTCTTCATAATGATGAGATGAAAATATGTCCATTTTTGTACCAAAAAGCGGCCATTTTTTTAATCTTAAGTAGGGGCTGGTTGACTTCTTTTGCAGTTATCTCCAAAACCATTTACCGGACTAAAAACTAATTACATATCTAAGTAGGGGACAAAATGTAGATGCGAATTAATCCTATATACAAGCTTTAACGTGCATATCTGAAATTTGTATAGCATCTCTTCTGTATTGGGAGACGACCAAATTGACCATTTTCGCGTGATTTAAAGTTTTTAGCGAGTACCTTGGGACACCAAAATCCTTATTTCTCTGTAAGTATTTGCAAGGATTTCCATAATTTGTATTTGTAAACATAGTAAGGAGAAGAGTCCATATTTTAATTGGAAAATCCTAGGTACCTTCACAAAACACGACAAAAATAGCGAATACTCTCGGTTGAGAAATATTCTTCTTACTTCTCCATAACTAACACAGCCGAGAGTTTTGTCGAATGGAATAGAGAGTTTGGTAATTCTCAATACAAATTCCCCGAGTTATAGAACTCCGAGTGGAGAGTTAAGTGTCAAAAGAACTCTCATCTCCATAGCTCCACAACTCTCTGAGTTAGTGAATCCAGCTCCAGATAATACATATTTTGTTGATAATATCAAACAGTGCTTAACCGTGTTTGTGCTGAACAATTTTCTTCGTACGACGCCACTGCTAGGGGGGTTAGATATTTCATGATTTTACGGTGTAACACTATTTTCAAAAAATCATATCACCAGATTTTTCTGACACAAATGCCATACAACACTAAATGCTTTATATTTTTCATAATATTTACGGCAACAGCGAACGAAACTTTTCATGTTAGTCATAGTAATGTCTGTTTTTTAATAATAACTAGTACTATTTACTATTGACATATTGGATCTGTAAAATTTTTTTTTTAATTTTTATTTTGGAGTCAGAAGCCTTGTCCCAGAAATAGTGCTGGTGCTGCGAAAAGTATAAGTTGCATATAAAACTTATACGCGGTTATATCAGATTAAAACAAAATATTATAATAAGAAAGTGGTGGGTACTCGAAATATATCAACAGAGAGACGAAGCTAGATTTTATGAAACAACTTTCAAAGTTATGCAGGAATGTGATCCATAAATGATTTTTAAGGCAACCAGAATGACTCCTACCAGCTTCTCCTGTTTGTTAAGTTTAGTTAAAAAAATTAAACAGAAAAATTGCATTCGAGAGCCAATTTCAGCGGAATACAGACTTGCTTAGACAGTTCTGTTAGGTTATATAAATATGTAATATAAAATTAAGACGTTTACGCAGGCGTGCAAGCCGGTGGGTTGCACTCGACTGTCTCATTGGACGGCGTGCATCACAGGTGGGTCGCACACGACTATCCCATCGGGTGACGTGCGTCGCCGATGTGTAGCACTTGAATATTCGATCAGATGCTACGTACCATTAAAAATGTAGTTCGTTTAGTAACTAGGAAGAATTGCCATACAGTTGAAAATCTAAATAATGGATTTAACGTATATTAATTGAAAAAAGGAAATTTATTTCAACTCAATATTATACACAAAAGTTATAGATATTTCGTGATTATGTGACTAAACGTCATTTTCAAAAAATCATACCCCGAGAACGGCGCAACCGATTGTTCTGAATCAAATCGGTGAGCGTATACTAGTAGAGCGATCTCTTGAATAGTTGTTCAATACACCCTTATTCGGCAGTGTGTAAAAAAGAACATGCTTGGTTATTGAAAAATGTAAACATTTTTCCTTCAGAATAACAAGTATATTATCTTAGTCACACGCATGCTCAATTTCCCTAAATGATGAGCTAGACCACGAATACTTTGAAAACGATTTTTACACTACTACTACTACGCTACCGAGGTAGCATATACTAAAGCTCTTGGTACCTTAACCGATATTTTGAGACAGTATGAACCTCTTAATAATTCTAATTTATTATTAAACAATCAGATTTTACATGAATGTTCCCAATCACATACAAATTCCTGCAGTTTATTGGAAAAAATTAAATTCCTCGTTTTGGAGGTGATTTGCGAGAATGGCCATCATTTCGTGACCTATTTCAGAGCCTAGTACATACTAATACGGGTCTCACTGCGTCAGCGAAGCTTTATCACCTAAAAAGTAGTCTTTACCGTCACGCTGAATAGCTTCTACGGAATACACCTATCTCTGACGCCAATTATAATTCCGTTTGGAAGATTTAATGCGATCGCTCTCAAAACAAGCGCTTGCGTGTTAACACAAACTTAACTTACTAACCTCATTACCTATGAAGACGGAATCAGGCGAAGAATTGAAAAGGCTACACGATGGGGTTATTGAAGCTATCAAGGCGCTAGAAGGACTTGAACGGCCAGTCGATCAATGGAATGATAGGGGTCGTGTTTATCACCGTTCAAAAATTGGATCCCATAACCCGAAAAGACTGGGAGTCTTCTATTAGCAAGGATACTGAACTCACAAACTTCGAAACACTGTCATCATTTCTACAGAAACGCATTAACACGTTAGAAGCTGTTGGTACATGTAATCAAAAACAGAAAGATTCATTTAAAAATGCTGTCAATAAATTGCAAATAAGCCCGCAGCCTTGAAAGTCTATACTGTAACAGCCGGAAGGTGTGAAGGTTGCTCAGGGAAACACCTTCTCTTATTCTGCCCTGATTTCAGACAAAAACCTATTTTGAGGCGAAGAGAGTTTATTTCGAAACATTAGCTTTGTTTTAATTGTGTGCGCTCTAACACACACAAACTAATCGTCATCTAACCGTTGCAAATACTGCAACCAAGTACATCACTCGTACCTGCATCTCTTCTCTAACAGCGGTGTGCAATCATGAAACCACGCCAATCACAAAAGGGACAGAGAGCTCGACATCTACCTGTGCTGAATCTTCTTGTATTGAAACAACTACATCTAATGCATGCACATCTTAGTGTTCCACCTTGTTGGCTACAGCCATAGGTTCTAGCACTACTCGATCAAGGCTCAGAGGCCACCTTTATCTCATTTTCTATTGCAGCCTGTCTGCAAATTCCAAAAACAAGGGTGAATATTCCTATTACTGGAATAAGAAATATAGACGCTGGTGCCGCAAAATCTGCAGTGCAAGTCAAGTTACAATCATGCATATATTCTGATATCCAGCTGAACGTAAAAGCATTAGTTCTTCCCAAACTAACTAAGTTGGCTGCTTTGCCAAGAACTAATGCTTTTATTAATGTAATTCATCTTCAAGGAATAAAACTTGGACAACCTGATCCTTCCGATAATAAGCTAATAGATCTTCTCCTTGGCGTAGACTATTTCTATACGATTTCAAAGGAAAGATTACGAAGAGGACAGTCAACTGCCCAAGAAGCTACTCTGGGTTGGATCTTGTCTGATCCTACTGTACCAAAATCTTACTAAATCCGAACTTCTTCATTTAACTTGAATGTAGACTGCAAAGTTTCTAATACAGACGCTGCTGCTATATTGGATTCATTGATCCAAAAGTTTTGGGAAGTTGAGGATAATTTTCAGCCTGCTTCATAATTCTCCGAAGTAGAACAAGCTTGACTGAAATTCTACAAGGAAACAACTCGACGCGAAAAGTCTCGAGTCTTTCATATGAAATACACGGATTTTCAGACGCATCGGATAAAGCATATGCCGCAGTCGTGTACCTTAGGGAATATGCAGGTGTCTCTTGTCTGTGCAAAAAAAAAGCTTGCGCCAATCAAACAACTATCGATTCCAAGGCTCCAATAATCTGGTGTTCGGAGAAATAAGAATTTTAAGAACTTTTATTTTTAATGATTCTAAATCAAATTTATAAATACAAGAAGAAAAAAAAAACAACCGCCTCGTCCGGGATTTGAAACCGGGACCTTCCGCTTGCCGGGCGACTGCTCTTACCACTGAGCTAACGAGACAGATGATTTTCCTTCTTGCATTTATCAAATTTGTAACTAGCCTACTAAGCCACGTTTTTGCTTTCAGCTGGCATTAACCAGTAACGATGAAAGCGCACAAATAAATTGTAAATTCAATTTTATTTATTTTTCCCGCGGACGGGATTTAGAATAATTAAAAATAAAAGTTCTTAAAATTCTTATTTCTCCATCATTGACCGATTCTAACAAGTGTAGGTTCGATTCCCGTCCGCGGGAAAAATAAATAAAATTGAATTTACAATTTATTTGTGCGCTTTCATCGTTACTGGTTAATGCCAGCTGAAAGCAAAACGTGGCTTAGTAGGCTAGTTACAAATTTGATAAATGCAAGAAGGAAAATCATCTGTCTCGTTAGCTCAGTGGTAAGAGCAGTCGCCCGGCAAGCGGAAGGTCCCGGTTTCAAATCCCGGACGAGGCGGTTGTTTTTTTTTTCTTCTTGTATTTATAAATTTGATTTAGAATCATTAAAAATTAAAGTTCTTAAAATTCTTATTTCTCCATCATTGACCGATTCTAACAAGTGTAGGTTCGATTCCGTCCGCGGAAAAATAAATAATCTGGTGTTCATTTATTGGCTCGCCTGGTATACCCTGTGCACTCTTCAATGGAATTCTACGAGGCTCCCATCTTCTGTTGGCCTGATTCACAAACAGTACTCACCTGGTTAAAAGCACACCCGTCGCGCTGGAAAACATTCGTTGCGAATCGGGTCAGCACTATTCATGATCTCCTACCATCGGTGAAATGGAGACACGTTACTGGTTCTTGCAATCCAGCTGACTGTGCCTCTAGACATGTTAAACCATCTATGCTAGCCAGCCATCCTCCATGGTGGTAAGGTCTTTCGTGGTTAAAAAGTCTTTCTACATCCTGGCCGGATCAACGACTCTTTAAACCTGACGACAATGATTTAGGAGAACGACAACATGCAGCGACAAATATCGAAACCACGACATCGCCCTTATGGAATCTCATCTACAATTATTCATCCTTGAATCGATTACTACCAGTAACGGTCTATTGTCAACGATTCTTCCTCGGTGCGAACATCTCTCCAAACAACAGAGCACTAGGATTGCCTTCTGCATCCAAGCTGTCTAAGGCTCCACTTGTCTGGATACAACATTGCCAGAAATATGATTTTCCAGACGATATAAATGGCTATCACAGGGGAAAACCAATCTACACAATCAGTGCACTACTGATACTAACACCATAATTCGACAACCAAAAACTATTCGAGTAGGTGGACGGGTCCACAATCCTTCGCAAGCTTAATCATCAACGATGCACACCAACGATGCCTCCATGGCGGTGTACAGCTGACAATGGTCGTAATACGGGAAAATTTTTGGATTCTTTCCTGCAGAGAAAAGGTACGACGTTTAATTCGACGCTGTCTAGTATGCTTCCGTCTTAGAGCATATGCATACAATCAACTGATGGGTCGACTTCCAATCATCAGAGTCACTCTATCTCGTCCGTTTCAAAATACTTGACTCGACTACGCTGGACCAGTCCTGGTTCGTTTTGCTCCTGGAAAAGGACGTCAAGCCTACAAGGCCCACATCGCTATCTTCGTTTGCATGTCTACCAAAGCTATATACATTGAGCTTGTTTTGGACTTAACCACTGCTGCCTTCCTCAGTGCTTACAAACGTTTCATTGCTAGAAGAGGATATCCTCGAAAATTATACAGCGACACCGGAAAAACGTTCATTGGTGCAATACCAAATTGAAAAACGTCATACATGAAAATTCAAAACATGTATTAACAATTATCGCCCAAGATATTTTGCATTTAAATGATTTAATTCTAATTGTTGAATTGGATATCACACCACCACACAATCCTCACTGCTATAGGATATGTATGTTAAGTACAACATTTTTCTTCCCAATTGAGAATATTTACTTTCCGCCTTTGTATAGAATTAATTTGTTAATTATTAGGAATAAACCGATGTCTCCCGGGTTTTGGCACCAAAAATATGTTTCTGCGTAGCCGGATTTGTCCCCACAAATATATAAAAAAACTTTAAATAGAAGATTTAATTAAAACACTCGAAATCGTTTAGAAATGTAAACTTTATTACACCCCTGTTGGAACAGAAGTGATTTAGTAGCAAGTGAATTACTCAGCCAAATCAGAAAATTGGTTAACTGTTACTCTTTTGTTACAAAATTTATTGTGCAACGAACTGATGGAATGCAAGTTAGATAACAATTTACATGTGCGTATAATAAGAATTACTAGTATGAATGTAATTTAGGAAGTATGTTAGTAAATGTTATTTATTTTGACTAGTTAATGTTGATTGTAGATTAATACTGCTTGCGTGTATGTATAGTTTAGAATTGCATTCTAACACAATGCTTGTTCAGTCCACATACATATTTATGTCGCGATGAACAACTCTACACAATAAATCCCTCGTTGAATTCCTGCACATCAATTATATCCCTCGATGATCCTGCACATCAATTACATCCCTCGATGAAAACTCTTTTTCGAAAAAAATACAAAAGGAAACACAAAAATCTTCAATGTCCTGAACAAATGTAGAACAAAAAGGCCATCCCAGTCCTGCCTATAGCCGTCCTACATATTATTTACGCTGAAATTAAATAAAAAACATATCAATAATATGTAAATTAACTAGAAACATCCTGAACTCACCTAATCATATACACCTTCAGCATATTTACATTTTTTGTAATGCCATCTAGTGACATTACGTCAAACAGCTGGTGTCGCCACAATCAAAGGTGGACCAAAACGAACCAAGCGTTGCCAGGGCAACACATTATGGAGCTGGGAACATAGCAGTTCACGGCGGCTATAAGAAGGCGGCGAGCCGCAGCAAAATCACCCATTCGGTTTTTCAGAGTCTAATCTGAAAACATCCTCCACCAGAGTCTAATCTGTTTCCTATCCCTTGAACAAAAGTATAATTTTGTATATTTCTTCATATAGATGTTTAATTCTATTATTGTAGAAGTATAATTCTACTTATATCCAGCATCCAATTTTTGCCGCATATTATAATTTCAGAGTTTAATCTGAAAATATCCTCCGTCAGAGTCTAATCTGAATACCCGTCCTCTGAGCAAAATTATAATTTTGCTCTATCCTTCATATAGAAGTCTTATTCTATTAAAATCCACACTCCCAAAATCTGACACTTGATCTCCAGTCGTGTGACAGAAGTTTAATTCTGCTTACACGCTCCAGGACGTTGCGATTGAAGTATAGTTCTGCGCATTCGTTTTGACATTCGTTGTAACAGAAGTGTAATTCTGCTTACACGCCTCAGCACGTTGTAGCAGGAGTATAATTCTGCCTACGCGTTTCAAACTCGCTGTAACAGAAGCATAATTCTGCTTACACACTTCAGCACGTTGCAGCCTAAGTTTAATTCTGCTACATCGTTGCTCTCTCCCTCAGAGAATTTTACTCTATATTTGATTTGTGAAATAAATTAAAATTATTCTCTTCTCGTTCATTTCGGGAATAAGGAGAATGTTTTGGGGAGAAAACTCAATTTGGAGTATTATTGCTGGATTTTGTTATAATATTGAATTTTATTTGAATTTTTAAATTGTCGTCATTTTTGTTTACTGAATTTTAATAGTATTGGTAGTTTTTTAATAGATTTTAAGTTATTGTTGAATTTTGATTTTTAAATTGGAATAATTGAATTGTGATATTTAGGTTAAGTGACTTCAATAAAATTTATATTTGAAATTAAAGCTGAGTTATCCATTTATAAACCGGCACCCTTCCTTACGTTCGAGACTAGATCTCTTAATGCTTTCTTTCAAAATTTGAATTAATTCATTTTTTTTATTTTTTCAAATGACGCCTACTCTGATGGGTGATCTAACTATTGAACTGCTGTTCAACTGAATTCTCTTTAAGTATACGCTCGCCCGTCGGTTAAAATGCCGGATGAAGCATAGCGCTTTATGTTTTGTACAAAAAAATATACCAACACCGAGCGAACAAAAAATTTTGTTAGTAAATAATATTTTGTCATATTACGGTATACGGTGACTTTAAAAATTAATTAAAAAGAAATACATTTGCGTGGGAGGGCCGTAGCAACGCCGTTTTTTTAGTGGTATTTGTGATATTCGCGAGAAAAAGATTGGTGCAAAAACTTGGCTTTGTCGTTCGGTGGGGGATGAAGGGGTTGTATTACCACCATAGGGGGGACATTAAATTAAAAACGACGGAAGTGAGTGTGATCGAATGACGGGATTCAGTTTTTGATCCTCCAAACTTCCTACAGATGTTATGTTTTTACCGTTAAAAAGGGCTTTTTTGGCACTTGGGCAATATACACCCCCCCCCCCCCCCCCCCCCCCTGCATATATTTTGCCATCTCTTTCGTATGTACGTACGCTTTGAAAGAACCGCAAACTCTACCACTAAACGAACGCAGCGAATGCTTGGACTTGAAGCACGGTAGAGAACGGACGCCATTATCCCAGAGATACGTTTTATTAAAAATTGCTAATTACTTAATCAATCTAGTATCTATTATGTATGTTAAATTAAAGAATAAACTTAACATTCCACAAGTAAGTTGAACTATAGAATAAATTGTCGAATTTGTCATCGCGCCGTTTTATTTATTACCCGGAGACACAACAAAATTGGGGGCTCAACCGGGATGTTGGCGTTCCAATGAGGGGACTTCCAAAAAACCTGTGAAATCTTCAAAATAAACAAAACACAGCACAGGAAGTAAAAGGACGGAAAAAAAAAATGTAATTCACGAGAAGCCCGACGAAAATTACGAAAAGTAATTAAGGTCATCTGGGAATGTGTATTAGAGGTTGTGTACGGGTGAAGTGCTTGAAATTAAATTGTGCCTATAAAAGCAAAATTGATAAGGCGCAACGATAGGGATAAATACATGATAAATTTTTTTAACATAAAATTATGTCTGACAAGTGCATAGAAGTTCACAATTTATGATATAGTAATAATCGCTAGTAATAGCGCCTAAGGGTATGCAATACTTGGAAGTACCCTGCAGGGTTGAGTGCTGAGTTATTAGTTGCACTGAATGAAAATTGCTTTAAGAAAAAAAAATTTAATTAATTAATACTTTCAAAAATTAATGAAAGTTGTGGCAACAATATAATTTATACAAGAACTGCTCATTCCAATGCTTGTTTTATATTATACTCATTCTGGTACAATTGAAAACAAGTCAATTGGAAAATATATTGAGAAATTAATTATTAGTCGTCAATGAAAATGTATGCAATAGCACGAACATCTTGCGCAAGTAGATTTATGAAATAAGTAGACCAACACATATACATGGAAGTAGAGGTCTTATTAAAATATTCATTTATCTATTCCAATATTTGCTATACGTTTCTCTGTGCAATCGATTGTCATTTTACTGACGATCTGCGAAAATTAAATTTTAATTAATTTAAGTCATAAAGGATGACTTATTAGGATTAGAGGTACACAAAGAATATCATTAGCTGACTTAAGATTAATCAAACTTCTTTCCTGTGCAAGGGCAAGGATAGAAATAGTGGTCGGCAGAGTACGTTCGAAGAAGACACAATATGCGAAGATATAGTAACTGAGCTTAGGTCTATCAAAGATAGACACGCTACAATTTTAAGATATGAGAAGAAATTGGAAGAGAAAGAATTAGAAATCTTAATAAAGGAATCTGTAAATCAACAAAGTCAAAGTAACCCTGTTGTGCAAACCCTTGATTTTAATGATATTGAAAGCGCTCTTCAACGCTTTTTTGGTCAAGATAGCTACCTAGTTTCTAGGTGAACATCAGATTTTGAAAATTTATCGGAAATTTATTTATTGTCCGACTTACAAAGACTCGCTTATAGTAGAAGGACGTTGGAGGGTACAGCGCAAATAGCTGTGGCTAGTATAAGACGTGGACTGAATTCAAACAATTCCTATTAGACGAGTTTAAGAGGAGTGAGAATATGGCGGACGTTCACTTTAAACTAGCTGAAAGAAAAAACAAGTCTGACTAAACATTTCGGAATATCTTTTAGCGATCCGACAGCTAGGTTACGTTATAAACTCCGACGACGGCTCAATCATAAAATATGTTATTAGGGGTATTAAATATTCCGAATTCTGTCTATCCGTACTCGACCAACAGGATGAGATAATTAAACCATTCAGATAAGCAAGTCGCAACGATACTATAATTGCGGTTTGAGGGGACACTTAGCGAAGGACCGTAGAAAGAAAGCAGTCGGCGTTAAGTGTTTTGGGTGCAACAAATTCGGACGCCAAAGTACGGACTGTCTAAATAAGACAAAAAGGACTGCACAGAAAGCAACATCATCTGTTGGCCTTACTCGTGAAGCGATTGATTCGAAGCTTAAGACTAAGAAACATATTTTAATCATCGAAGTATCCGTGTTAGCTTGCATTGATACAATCAGTGATATCAGCCTAGAATTATCCAAGAGTATCGTCTTCCAAGGAGTAACTTAACCGAAATACAAACCCCAGGATCATTTGAGGCAAATGCCGAAATTGATGGTAATATTATTCAAGAGAGATTCCACGCATTCCTAAAACATATTCTCCCCAAAATTGTATCATCGGAAATCTTCGCTGACGAAGGTGAATTATCTCATATCAAAAATCCAGGTATCAACAAAGAGCTAAAGACTAAGGTGAAGAGTTACATTCCTCGAAAACAAAGACACCGATGGAAACGAAAATTATATTACGCAACGAATCTCCGATATGGGAAAGCCCAAGGAGGCTAGCACTTGCACAGAGAAGAGTGTTGACGTTCAAATTGATGAGTGGTTAGAAAATGGCATAATCCAAGAAAGTTCTACTGATTTCGCCAGCCCAATCGTTGTGGTAAATAAAAAAGACGGAGCAATATGAATCTGTGTCGATCTTAGAGCTTTGAATATAGTTATAATACAAGATCCGTATCCCAATCCATCTATTCATAACCACATAGACAAGTTATATAATGCAAAAGTGTTCGAAACGTTGGATCTGAAAAATTGCTTCTTCCATGTACCAGTCTCTGAAAATTGTCGTAAATATACTGGATTCGTAACACCATCGGGTCATTATGAATTTCTAGAAGTAGAAGATTCGTGAATAAAGTATTTGAGCCGCTAATAAAACAAAATGAAGTATTGATCTATATTGACGATTTAGTTATTCCTGCGGAGTCAGAGGAAGAGAATTTGGAGAGATTAAGGGAAGTACTAAAAGTTTCTGAAGAGGACGGTTTAGAAATAAAATCAGCGAAAAGTCAATTTCTCAAAAGGGAGATAACTTATCTAGAATATGAAATTGGTGGTCGAGTTCTAAGACCATCGAAGGAGAAAACGGTAGCTGTGCAAAAGTATTCCGAACAAAAAAATATTAAGCAGTTGCAAGCATTTTTAGGCCTTACAGGAGTTTTTAGACGCTTTATACTGAATTACACGAAAATAGCAAAGCCTCTTAGTGACCTGCTTACAAATGATCGAAGCTTCCAATTTGAGAATACGCAGAGACCTTCTTTCGGAACTCTCAAAGCATTGCCTTGTCAGAAACCAGTTTTAACGATATTTGATCCTGATGCGTACACTGAGTTGCACATGGATGCAAGCAAGTATGGCTACGGTGCATGCCTTCTACGACGTTGCCAGAACGACATTAAACTACATCCAATCCATTTCTATAGACGAAAGACGAGTGCAGCGCAACCAAATTATTCTAGCTATGAACTGGAGATACTATAGATGCTGTAAAATAATTAAATAAGTTTCGGGTGTACTTGATAGGCATTGAATTTAAAAGAGTGACGGATTGCAGTGCATTTAAAAACACAATGAATAAAAACGATATACGGCATAACATAATGGGCTTTAGCGCTTGAGCATTATTACTATCGAACATTGGAGAAAACGTTGATGAAACATGTAGACACCCTTAGCCGCAACCTATATACACCGATCTTCGGATCTCCTATATTAGCACAAATTGAAGCTTCCCGGAAGAAGGAGTTAGCATCCCAGGCAATAATGGAAGTGCTAAAAACTAGTGAATTTAACGATTTCGTACTTGATAATGATATTTTATTCAAAATAAAAGATGATAAAAAGTTTTTGTATATACCGAAAGGCATGCAAACGTAAAAAAAAATAGAAAGCTCCACGAGCAAGGTCACATTGGATCCAGAAAGATGGTGAAAATAATTGAACGTGAATATTATATCCCGAAGTTGAAAGATAAGTTGATTTCCCATGTACAAAATCGTGTTCAATACATATTAGCCTCTAGATACAAGAAAAAGAAAGGTTCTTGCAGCCAATCCCAAAAGGACCACTACCACTACAAACGTAACACTTCGACCATTTTGGACCCATGAAAATTACAAATAAGTGTTATAAGTACATTTTTACAGTTGTAGATGCATTTAAAAAGTTCGTTTGGTTATATCCAACTAAGGATACCAGCAACCGTAGTTATAAAGGAGCTTCAGATACAACAGGCAATGTTTGGAAACTCAGTTCATTTTATTACAAAGAGTGGCGCAGCGTTCGCCGCCACAGCATTTAAAGAGAATTGCTCAGCAAAAAATATTGATTAGTCCAAGTTACCATGGAAAAACAAATAAGTCGTACAAGTATAGCGATAGAATGCAAAGACTTTTACATGAACACTACGCCATTTAGATTACTATTCAGGACAGATATGAGTAATAAGGGAGATGCTAAATTATCAGAGATAATACGAGGAGAAATTATTGGAACTTTCAACGAGGAAAGAGATTAGATCGGAGAAACAGCAGCTAAGTAAATATTCAAAACCCAAGAAGAAAATAAAAAGATGTACAATAATAAAAGAAAAAAGATTTTAGTGCTATTAAGGGAACCCAGTTTGGTCCCGAATTTAAAATTAGTCCTAAATACTTGGGACCATTTAAAGTTACAAATGGGGAGCCACACGGCAGATATGACGTTGACAAGGTTGGTAATCATGAAGGATATTTTACGACAAATAAGAGTGCTGACCAAATGAAACGGTTTGTTATATTTGATAGTGAAGACGAAGACGACGAAGAAAACGAAGGTACCGAAAACTTAGAAACTGAACTAAATCCTTTGTAATTTTTCGAAATTTGCAAAACAGACCTCTATTCCTGATATGACAAAATTAAAGCACAGAATGAACCCTAAAAATAGATATAAAGAGTATCCAGTAGAGACCTTCGATAAAGACACAAGCTTCAACGATGAATGACGGTAGATACCAATGACGAGGAATTTATGCAACGTTGGAGATAAGACGACACGTAACCATCAACGACGTGTAGATGACGACACCAAATGTGCGGAAGCAATGATACTATCAACGACAATGAAGTTCAACCTACTGATGACGAAAAGTCTCACGTAATTTACTGATGACTACTACCATAGATGGCACAAGAACTAGATGTCGCATGGCATACTAGAGGAGAGTATACAGATTGTGAAATGGGTAGTGCATTCTGGAATGAACCATAACATGTTTTAGGGTCTGCCGAAAGCAAATGTTTTTATAATAGCAGTTTTATATACATTAGATCGACTTCCTCAACACTTCAGATACGAACAAATATTAATCACGCGACGTATACACCATTTCAAATGTTGTGGTCCATTCCGGAATGGACCACCCTGCCATATAAATTTTGTATACTTTTTGGTACTGCATGCGACATCTAGTTCTTGTATCATCTATGCTACTACCCTTACGAAGCTCGATCGAAGACGACGCATGACGACGAACTAAACTCCGTTATGGCGACACGTATTTTATAATCAAGATGACATGAAACACTGAATATTCGGGGCGAATATTTGTCAGAACGGCCGAGTTGTACGGTTTGAATTAACCGTAAACTCTACAACCAAACGAACGCAAATAAAGTTGGCAGCCATGACATGACAGATGGAACAACACATCGCAGTGGGACGAGTTTATGTTTTAACTTGATACAAAATATTGCTTCACGCGGAAGAAAACTTTTGCGACGATATACAACTGATATAGAGGTATTAGCTGCGTTTTTTTATACTGTACTGGTTCATTTGAAATTTAAATTAATTTCATTCTATAAAACGTCTATAGGTAGCCATGATTTTTTTATGGGGGTAAATTATCACATTGCGTTTCAATTTTCACAAAATGCCAAAATAGATCTAAAATATTAGGTTCTAATTCTGAAGTTGTAATTCTTCAAAAGCTGGCAATTTGAAGATTTTTATCCATTTATAAATCCATGTATCTCCTTTTATATGGATCAGGAAAAAAGAATGCAGCATTGTAATCGTAATAGTACTGCAAATTATTTGCAATCAAATTTCCTAGACCGCGCTTTATTATTGTTGTATATTTCTATCTCCTTCTACAGTTTTTATCTTACAGACGTAAATATAATGAAATAGTTGAAGAATATATATAAACAACGATTGTACAAATATCAATTATTTTTACCACGTCGATGTACTTCATATTGTGATCGTGTGATATGCAAATTGTCTGTACTATGAGCGGAGTGAGAGCGACCTAGAAAACAATTTATTATACTTTCTAGTTTGCTATTTTTGATTGATGAAGCTGAAAATTTGAATACAATTATATTTTTTAAATCCCAATCGATTTACGTTCCAAAAATATTTTAACAAATTTTTTAATTTTGTTATGAATCCACTAAACCAAAACACCATCCCTAAATCTCAAACGCACGTCATGCGTCTAGCAAAATATCTACAAAATCATATTATTACCATTTATCCCAAAAACGCATTTCATATCATTTAGAATTCAATAAACTTATTGCATAATCCTAAAATTCCGATTTCTTCACGTAAATACAACAAAGTATACTTCCACAAAAGATAAATAACAACCATCAGGTGTCAGATATTCTATCCCATTTGGCGCGTGCCTAAAATGATCATAATTTCTTCTACAAATGAAATGTAATATGATCCGGCGCTAGTATTCGCTCAACGTAATGATTCATTCATGAAAGCAAACGAAGAAAATCGTCACCAGGCAATTAAGCCCAAATACGTGACTACGTCACCGACCGATCTAAGACCGCCAAAATTACCCAACACTGCACTTCGTTGCATTGGTAAGGTGACATGAAGTTTCATGAATTAATGAATTATGATGACCTTGAAATTTTGTTATGCATGGAGTCGATCACCGAACCTTACAGAAAATTGTTTTTCGATTCGATTTTTTTTAGAATTTTATTATTTCCGCTCAATTTCCTGATTTTGTTATTCAAAACAGAAAATTGAGCGATCATCAATTTTTTCCTTAGAAAATTGCTGAATTTTATAAATGTGTGGAGGGGAGTATCATCCCCATGTAAATCAATAATATAAATATGATGCGGTTGAGCTAGGAAAATCAGAGAGTATTCTTTAACCACTTAGGAGAGTCCCCCTACCAGAGGTAAGGCCTCCTAAGTTCTAGACAAGAAAAAAATTGTATAAACAAAGTCTAAATAAGTGAAAATTAAGTTACTGAGTCAGAAGCCGAAAGAAAAGATTTCTACAGTTAAAAAATAAATCTTTCAATTAATAAATTTTATTTTCCTAGAAGCAGTTGTTTAGTTTGCTTATATTGCGTTATACCTAGAGAGGTATAACAACATATAACAATTTATAAACTCATGAGTTTTATACCTTAGATAAAGTCTCATAGGGTATGCTAAGCAAGCTTAACTATCATTCGGTTTGTAACGCATAGAAATAATGCCAAATGGATTGGACACCCACGCATATGTATTGTAAATTACTTAGATTATTGCATGTACGTCCGTCATCCGTCCGTCATCACAATAACTTGAGAACATATTCATGGTTTGTTTCAAATTACATCAATTTGCATCATTGAGAATGTGAAATCCTGTAAAATCCCATGCATAATATTAAAAAATATTTTAATTTTTGCATGTCCGTCTGTCCGTCCGTCCGTCCATCCGTCTGTCGGCCCGTGGGTCCGTCCGGGCGTTTATCGTTCCGTGGGTCCGTTTATCCGTTCGTCCGTCTGACTGCCCTAACGATAACTTTAGAACGCGTTGTCTTAGACAGTTGAAATTTTGCACGCGGGCCTTTTACAAAAAAGAGTAACTTTAAGTTCGAAAATGGAACCAATCGGTTGCCATACAATTTCGCCTTTGACTATATATTGGGACACTACGTGAGAACGAGTCGATGTCAAGAGCCGAAATTTGGTACATGGTGGTAAATGGTGGTAAATGAAATTTTAAAAGTAGGCTAAATTGGGCAACACCTTCTTGGTGTTGCCATAGAAAAAATTTCGTTTTCTTGCTTTTTTGTACTGAAAAGTTATTCAGAATATGAAATCGTATGAAATTTGTTATAATCATTTTTGCTGTCCGACAAACCGTTTCAAAACTCAAACCTGCATAGATGGGTGACTATACAAAATTACATACGGGCATTTATCTAGGTTATCATAAGAATTGGTCTTCTACTTGTTTTATACTTTTTTTTTTTTGCTAAGCAACACACGGCCTGTCAAACTTAGGCCCCTCGACATCAGTAGAACTTCGACTCGGTAAACGTGCAGCATGCCCAGTCATTGTCGCCACCGTTTATTTTAATCAGTACCTACACATGGGTCTGCATTGCGCGGTTGGGATGAAACAAGTTTTTGGTATGCAGCGTTGCGGCAAGACAAATGACTTGTCAGCCAACAAACGGCATTTACCGAGTTCAAGTGAGTTTCGTCGAGAAAACATGTCGCGGAAAAATTTAACAGAAAAATCCTGGGAGGAAGTTGCGTCAAAAGTAAAACTCTCATTATTGTTAGTACAATGTGTTATACACAACAGTTATACTGCCATGGTAGCGATGTTTCTGATTTAATGAAGTAATTAGCCTAGTATTTAAGTACCTATTGTAGCTGCAGGTGATGTTGAAGTCAAATTAATTGTACGATATTCTTCTATATTAAAGTTTTGCGTCCTAGTAACTTACATAGGCTCATACGTATAGGTATTGAGTACTGTATGCCTTTTAAATGCGGACAAAATTATGCAAAATGGCAATAGATTTTATTATGTTGACAGTAGTATTGTAGTTAAAGCATTCTCTTGAATTGAGCAGTACACACCATTTTTTAATTATCATACCAAAACTACATTCTATAGTTGTCCTCGGTCTGCTTATTGTATAATTATATGTCTTGCTCTTATTGTCGATTCTTCCAGAAGGATATGGCCTCCTTAAATAACGCTTTAAAGCAGGGACCGACAGAGTTATAAGAAATATTTTAAAAGTCTGGTTTTAACACTTTGCTATTGATATTTTATATTTTATCTTCTAATGAAATAGTTAAAAAGAGAATTTTATTTTCTTCTGAGTAAATAACAGTCTTATCTTAAGTTTTATATTTCTTTCTCGGTTTAACATTTAAAAATGATTTTTATTTTTCCTCTCAAAAAATAAAACTCATAATTCAAGTTTTTCATTTTTCTCAGCTTTTGACAGTTAAAAATGAGTTCTATTTTTTTCCTCAAGAGACAAACCTGTCCGAATTAGATTCTTATGGAAAGGAAATTTGGAATCGGCGACCCTTTCTTGGTGTTGCCATACATAGCTTTGATTTCCACTGTAAACGGCGTTTTAAAATAAAAATGTAAACTTAAGTTCAAAAATAGGACCAATCGGGAAACTTCTTAGTATGGTTGCTATACAAAATTTTTTAAAAAAATTGCCAATTTTATCTTGTAACAAATAGATGACAACAAAAATAGAAAACATCCATTGATAAGTTTTATTTCCTGAGGAAAATAAAAAACTCGAATTATGACTTTTATTTCTTGAGGAAAAAATAAAATTCATTTTTAACTGTTATAAGACGAGGAAAATATAAAATTCGAATTATAAGTTTTATTTTTTGAGGAAAAAAATAAAAGTCATTTTTAATTCTTATAATAGACGAAATATGTAAAACTCTGGCAAAGAGTTTTATATCGCTGTAAAATAATATAAGTATTTTTTTAACAGTTAAAATTGAAATATAAAAAATATGTCTTACAATAGCAATTGGGATTGGATTTATATATTAAAATCGAGACTTTCTTGATTTCAACGTAGGCAGCTACTCTTAGTGCTGTACGTAGACCCCTTTGGTACTACGCTACTTCCTAGAAAGAGTTTTTTCGCTTACAAAAAAAAAAATAACAGTTATTTTCGGTCCCTGCTTTAAAGGAAACGCGTTATCGCCTACAATAAAATAAGGTACTTCTTGCTCAGTTTCATCATGAATAAGGAAGCACTTGTTGGTAAATTTTCTTTTCTAATAAACAACTTAAACTTTAGACTTGAAAGATTCCTCCGTCATTATTTCGACCAGCACATTCCGTTTCTCTTATGGTAAATATTCCATCTGTGTCGCAAACAGGAGAACAATGGTATAATGCTGCTTATAGCTATAATTAGTACAACCGGAGTTGGGAAGCTTTTGAAATCTTACGTGCTTCCATATTTTATTGAATCGGTTGGATATCTTAATCCATTTTTCGGTAAAAGGTTTATCCATTTACGAATCATATAACTTTTTCTAAATTACAGAGATACTGTATCTCCTCTAGCAAAATAGAGCCCGAAAGAGACAAACGAGCATCCATCAGTAAGATATATTTACATACATTAATGCTATTCGAATCCCTTTTTTCAGCGCTAACACATTTCCTCATATTAGTATTTTTTCTAGTAATAGCTGGCAAGATAACCCGAGCAATGTCATGAAAAGTCCTTTTTTTTCATCCTGTACTTAGATTGAAACTTTCCATCGTCTTGGGTTAGTTCCTGTGCTACCACGAATAACCTGCAGTTAATATTTCTTTCAATGTACGGATCTACCAAATATCGTTTCCTTTTTTTGTGTAATCTCAAAAGGTATATAACACAATATTTTCTTCTTCACTTGACGACAACATTCCTTTCTTGCGTATGAAAAACTACTGAAAGTAAGTCGAAAACGTGTCGCTGTCTATAACATGTATGACCGTAAGAGAGCTCCATGCGGTACGACATCGATACTATGATACTATGTCGCTACAGTCTGGATCCGTGAGCCAGGGGTCTCAAATGTCGCACTACGCAACAACAATTTTAGAAATTTGCTCTAATTTTTCGACGACTTTATCGCGTCGCGTCATTTGCTTTAGCATAAAGTGGAAAAAACTATTTTTACAAACGAGAAATCTTTAAAAAAGAAATTTCTTTGCAAAAGAGGGCGTTTCGTATCGGCAGGAACCATATACTCATCAGCACGACTTGGTTCTTGCCTACCTTATATACAGTTGAGCTGACCTAATATATGCACTTAAAATAATTTTTAAGTGTGAATTATATATGAGGCGAAATAGTTACTTGAATCCCTAACAAGCCGTACTGATGAGAACACGGTTGCTGCCGATACGGAACATCGTCTCTTGCAAAGAAATTTATTTTTTAAAGATTTTTCGATTGTGAAAAGAGTTTTTCCACTCAATTCTCGCTACGAGTTTAGCAAGCAAACTCGGTCAATGTCATATTGACTAAATTCGCTATGAATTTATTTCATAGAAAAACTCGCTATTAGTTTTATTGTCGCAACATGTATTCGAAAATTATTTTGACGTCGACAAATGCGTTTCGCATTCATTGTATTTCAGCCTTAACTGTGCAATGGAGAGCATATTATAATATGTATTTTGATGCGACATGTCTGGACATAATATATTGGGAGTAATTGCGCGATCACCCACTTGCCCTGTTTACGCATTTACACCATCTTACCTTACCAAAAAGATGTTGTTAGCGCCATAGTTGTAGTTTAACGTTGGATAATAGATTTAAATTTCAATTAAAAATTTGTAACCCATCGATTCCAATTTTGTATGGCTTAACTATAATTCATAAAGATACCTGTAAGACCAGTAGCTGCCTCTTTCAACTCTTCTTCTCAGAGACTGCATTATCTAACTTATTGGTTTTGACCCTAAATTTTCTATCAATAATTCTATTGAATTAATTAACTAACTTAAAGATATTGATATCCCACAAAATTCTAAATTAGTGTCGTTTATATGTCTAGTTTGTTTCCGTCTGTACCAGTAAATAGATGTGTCGTGAGTTATTAACAAATAGAATCCGAATGAAAACATTGCAAACATTATTCTAAATCTTTAAATCTCCTTATTTTGCACACGTTTGTACATACCTGGTATAGGTATGTACAAGTTGTGTTATACTTACTTGCTAAAATCTTTAGAAAACACACGTTTTGTAATGTTGTAATCTCAGGATACCCAGGGCATTCATTTTCCACTAAAATATCAGCTTTTCATTTTATGGTACATAGATTGATCTCTATCCCTTTAAGTTATTAAGTGACAAATAAGAAATGAAAAACCTTTCTGTGATTTATCCTGCTATTAAAGTAAACAAAAATTATAACATGAAACGTACGAAAATCCCATACTAATAATTTGTCATATAAATTAAAAAAACTGTTAAAACAAAATAATGTAATTTGTGTGCCTGCTTTTTTCAATCAGGAAATTTTTGGTTAAGAATAAGTTGAGTCAGGGATGAGGACTGGAAAAAAGTGGAATTTATAAAATTTCTTACAAAAACTGGCATTTATGTCAGAAAAACAAGACGACGAGTTAAAGTCAGGTTGGAGGACCACATTTATGCAAAAACCTCTAATGTACACCAGCACTTAATTTGCAATAAGCATACAATTTAAGGTAAGAATATTAAATTCTTACCTAATTCGAGAGTTTGTTGGATTAATATTATGAAATCAAAGAAATCGGATCAGAAAAAGGCAGTTTCTTGTTAAGCCTAGCACTAATGTCCGCGCTAAACTAAATTTTAGCCAGTCTCCAATATCGGGTCGTTCTTTAGCAGATAAAATATGACAAGAAGAAAAACAATTTTGCAATTTTTTTACGGAAATACAACGCGCGTCATAATATTTCTAAAAACAGGTAATTAAAATTATTTGGAAATATTAAAAATATAAAAATAATATGTATAATGTATACAATATAAAAACAGTGATATTGAAAATACGGCCACGAGAAGAAATCCAATTCATCCGTATTTACAGCTAAGACGTAAAAAACTAAGTTAACTATAAAAATCTAGTCAATAAATTTATCAAATCTCAGAACTCTGACAATAAATATTTTTAGCATGCTAAATATTTTGGAGACTTACTGATGGTGCCATCTGTAATCAAAGCCCAAATTTGGGGCGTGTCGTTCATCTTAGTACCGCTCTCGCTAAAATTCAGGATAAATTTTCACCAATATCTTTTAGCTTGCTAAATTTTTATGCAAAATTTAGCTTAGCGCGGACCTTAGTACTAACGACCAGATTCATAAAAAAAAATCGAGCCCTCCGCTTTTGTTAATTTAACATGAAAAGAAGCATTACGAAGGTGGATGGAAGCACTCTTCCTGTTTTCACTGAGAGGTAAAGGGAAGACGTCTTCTTGATTTCTTAGAAAGGTGTAGAAAATAGACCCGTCATCACTTATTCGAATCTCTTACTTAAATGAAAATAATCCACTTCTTCTAAAATAATGTACAAATCAGAATGTTTCCTTCCTTCACTGTTCTTAGAAAAATAATGAAACTATATGACTTATTTTCGAACTGCACGCACTCCTTCGAACTAGCTTCTGCAAATATAGCCGCACAAGTTTCTATCTCTTTTCGATAAGAACGATATCTATTCATTTCCTCTGCCTTCTCTAAATATTCCCTTAAAGGTACATAACATGCTCAAAAGTATGATTCATCAACACATTACGCTTGTCTTCCAAAACTAATGCATTCCAGGGGCCGGATTCTGTAGCACGGAGAATTTGGGAATTTGGGAGATGAGAATTTCGTTTTCTTAGAATTCTTAATTCCCTAATTCTCCATTCCCAATTCACTAACATGGTTGGAGAATTAGGGAAAACGTAAGAAATGTGAAAAAGTGCGAATCGCCTGGGACGATTAAGGGTATCACTTTTTGCTGTAGAGGGTTGGACTTTTTTCCATATGTGAGGTACATCTTCCTATTACCTTCCACTGTCGAAATAAATTTAAATTTCTTTTTTGTTGGGGTAGTTTTCGAGGGATGTAGGAGGGTAGGTTCTCTCGAGTTTTTTCCGGGAAAACGAGGCAATGGAGAGAAGAACGAGAATGTATGTGGTATAAAAAAAATGGGAGCTCAGGACGAACAAGATAGGTGTAGGAAATTAGGCCGGAAGAGTGCGGGGTAGAAATGGGGGCTGATTAACGGAAATTTAAAAAAATAAAGACAATATCAGGAGCTGTAATAATTCGCTGGGGTAAGCTCAGGATCTGTAGGCCCAATAAAAAAAAAATAGGAATTCACTTTGGTAATTAGGTATGCATGGATATTATTTTTATTTCGATTAACGGTAATTTGCAGATTTGAGCGGCCTCGGCGGTAAATTTTGCTATCGCAATATTCACGGGCGCCTAACTCTATGTGGGAGTGCTGTAGAGTATTGGATTTTTTTTTGATAGATTAAGGGTTTAAAGTACAAAAATATAGGTGAACAATTTTTCGGGCAGGGGGGTTGTCCAAACTACGTCATGTTTGGTACCAAATTAAAGAGGGAGTAGAGGGTAATCGGGAAGTGGAGTTTGTATTTGATCATTTTAACTTGATAGCTGAATTTTGACCGCCGAAAAACGATTTTTTTACACTAGGGTCATATACACCCAGTTCCTATATTTTGCATATATTTCTTCCGTTCTTTGTTTTACATTCATTAGTACTCCGTTGTGAACATTTTTGTCATGGGAAGTAAATTTCCACAACTTACTAGTTCTTCGCAATGATGAGTTGAAAATATGTCAATTTTTGTTCCAAAAACGGCCATTTTTTCACCTTAAAATGGACTGAAACACTTCTTTTACAGTTATCTCCAAAATCGTATATCGGATTCAAAAATT
This sequence comes from Dioctria linearis, assembly GCA_963930735.1. Lineage (NCBI taxonomy): Eukaryota > Metazoa > Arthropoda > Insecta > Diptera > Asilidae > Dioctria > Dioctria linearis. The sequence goes on along the minus strand of OZ005741.1, from coordinate 197,056,892 downwards.
AATTACATATTTAATTAGGGGACAAAATATAGATGCGATTTCATGGTACACACAAGCTTTACCGTGTATAATTAAAAATTTTACAGCATCTCTTCTGTACTGGACGACGACCAAATTGATCATTTTCGAGTGATTTATAATTTTTAGCGGGTACCTTGAGACACAAAATCCATGTTCCTCTGTAAGTATTGCATGGATTTCCATAATTATTTTTTTTTAATTATAGCCAGGATATGCAGCGAATACATAACTCAATTTGAAAATCCTAGATACCTAGATACCTTCATAAAACGCAACAAAAGCAGAAAATCCAATTTTTCCACTTACTTTTCCACAAGCAAGACACCGGAGAATTAACAAGTGGAATGGAGAATTCGGGAATTCTCTACTTACTTTTCGTCTTACTTTTCCACAAGCAAACACCGGAGAATTAACAAGTGGAATGGAGAATTCGGGAATTCCGTACTCACCTCTCAAATTCTCTCTCAGTTCAGAATTTTTCGTCTTACTTTCACTTCTCAAATTCTCGGGTGTTTGCTTGTGGATAAAGTAAGACGAAAAAATCTCAACTGAGAGGATTTGAGAGCTGAGTATGGAATTCGCGAATTCTCCATTCCACTTGTTAATTCTCCGGTGTTTTGCTTGTGGAAAAGTAAGACGAAAAATTCTCCACTTCTCAAGTTCTCCGGTGTTTGCTTGCGGAGAAGTAAGACGAAAAGTAAGTATAGAATTCCCGAATTCTGCATTCCACTTGTTAATTCTCCGGTGTCTTGCTTGTGGATAAGTAAGTGAAAAAATTGTATTTTCTGCTTTTGTTGCGTTTTATGAAGGTATCTAGGTATCTAGGAATTTCAAATTGAGTAATGAATTCACTGCATATCCTGGCTATATTAAAAAAAATAATTATGGAAATCCATGCAATACTTACAGAGGAACATGGATTTTGTGTCTCAAGGTACCCGCTAAAAATTATAAATCACGCGAAAATGATCAATTTGGTCGTCGTCCAGTACAGAAGAGATGCTGTAAAATTTTTAATTATACACGGCAAAGCTTGTGTGTACCATGAAATCGCATCTATATTTTGTCCCCTAATTAAATATGTAATTAATTTTTGAATCCGATATACGATTTCGGAGATAACTGTAAAAGAAGTGTATCAGTCCATTTTAAGGTGAAAAAATGGCCGTTTTTGGTACAAAAATTGACATATTTTCAACTCATCATTGCGAAAAACTAGTAAGTTGTGGAAATTTACTTCCCATGACAAAAATGTTCACAACGGAGTACTAATGGATGTAAAACAAAGAACGGAAGAAATATATGCAAAATATAGGAACTGGGTGTATATGACCCTAGTGTAAAAAAATCGTTTTTCGGCGATCAAAATTCAGCTATCTCGTTAAAATGATCAAATACAAACTACACCACCTGATTACCCTCTACTCCCTCTTTAATTTGGTACCAAACATGACGTAGTTTGGACAACCCCCAGCCCCCAAAACAACCTGCCCCAAAAATTGTTCACCTATACTTTTGCACTCTAAACCCTTAATCTATCAAAAAAAATTCCAATACTCTACAGCCCTCCCACACAGAGTTAGGCGTCCGTGAATATTGCGATAGCAAAATTTACCGCCGAGGCCGCTCAAATCTGCAAATTACCGTTAATTGAAATAAAATATAGCCTATAATACCCATGCATACCTAATTACCAAAGGGAATTCGTATTTTTCTTTTATTGGGCTTACAGATCCTGAGCTTAACCCAGCGAATTATTACAGCTCCTGATATTGTCTTTATTTTTTTTAAATTTCCGTTAATCAGCCCCCATTTCTACCCCGCACTCTTCCGGCCTAATTTCCTACACCTATCTTGTTCGTCCTGAGCTCCCATTTTTTTTATACCACATACATTCTCGTTCTTCTCTCCATTGCCTCGTTTTCCCGGAAAAAACTCGAGAGAACCTACCCTCCTACATCCCTCGAAAACTACCCCAACAAAAAAGAAATTTAAATTTATTTCGACAGTGGAAGGTAATAGGCAGATGTACCTCACATATGGAAAAAAGTCCAACCCTCTACAGCAAAAAGTGATACCCTTAATCGTCCCAGGCGATTCGCACTTTTTCACATTTCTTACGATTTCCCTAATTCTCCAACCATGTTAGTGAATTGGGAATGGAGAATTAGGGAATTAAGAATTCTAAGAAAACGAAATTCTCATCTCCCAAATTCCCAAATTCTCCGTGCTACAGAATCCGGGCCCAGGTAATGTTGACAGTAAACCTTAACTAAGTCAGGCATTCCCATTTTTCCCGCTGTGCGCTGGCTTCTTTCCCAGCACACGGAAACATAATTTTTTTAATTTTCCTAATTGTACTTTTCTTTTCTTTTCAATTCAAATATTATTTTTTGATATGAATACACAGGGTGTATAAAATAATGCATACGGTTATATATAGTTTTTTAATTACATACATAACATATAATTTTATGCGTTTAATACAATTAAAAAGTAATTGAAATGAAATTGGGAAGTTTCTTATTTTACCCCTTTAATCCGGACAAAATAAGGTTCTGATAGAATATTCTGGATAATCGAAGGTATTTTTTAACCGGAAAATCATTTATCCGAAAAGCAGTCCCAAGCATTCCGGATTAAAGAGTTTTCACTGTACACGTATACGTATTTCAGACATGATTTTAAAAACAATTTGAAGAAGTTTCAACGCTATCAAGGTGTAGAGGCTAGGAAGCTCTATACTACCAAGAGAAGTGGAGAAAACAACGCTTTGAAATTTACAGCCTTTTTTCAACAATGATTAGTAGACTCCAAGATACGATCACTAGTTTGTTTCTCTTCATACTAAAATATTTCCTATTAAAAACAATAGATTGTAAGAAAATATCATTAGGCTTCAAGGCAGTTAAAGTTCCAATTCTAAGAAAGTTTTCCAATATTTGCAATATTTGATAATGCTTTCCTCCAACCCGAGCCTTGTCATTCTACAAGTAAACTACTAGAAATATTAAAGCTTAAGTATTTTTATTATATGTAGGATCATTAAATTTAAACCAGTAAGAAGATGACATCCAAATCATTGTAGAATTTTTCTTTTAGCCCAAAAACTTGTCACCAGAAAATTTTGTGTGAATCCTATGAAGCTTGTGTTTTTAGATAATAATATCGTGCTAACGTTTGATCTTTCGAACCTCTTTGTAGCTCTTCAAAGAAGCGTTTCTGCGTTTTGATCATTTCAATGTCCTATACAAATGGACAAGTTATTGCAGTTTAACTACCTTAAGTCAGATTTAGCAAATTTAATTCTCTTTCCTTTTGATAAATTTAAACAAGTATAATAAGTTCAACTTTTTGCTCAGATAATATTCCAGTACTTCGAAAGTCATAATCATATTTTGAAACAAGTATGTTGAATATTTCTGGCCTGAAAACTTTCCGTTTCTTTTATATCGAAACATAATAGTGATTTAATATAAAATAATTTCTACAAAGTTTTATTACTTCCAATATGCAAAAAAAAAAGTTCGATTATGCATTACCTACTGATTTACACATATTCCACATGGTTGATATCGCCCACTTTATTACGCGTATCCTCGTGAAAAGATAACAAATGCATGGGAAGAGTTCCTCAATTATGGGTTTAAATAAATATAAGACAAAGGAAAAATGAAACTACAGTGATTTATCTGTTTGAAAGTTTTGACTGCAGAATCTTTCAAAAAGAGTTAATTGAAGAAGGACTTGCATAATTTGCACCCACATCTATCTTCCAAACCGCGGGAATACTTTGTAAATTTGAAAATGAAAAACAGAAACTGAACAGCAAGTTTAGCTGAGTGGTAACAGTCGCTGAACCTACAGCATAAAAGACTAGCTTTTAAGTGGCTTGGTTTTATTACCTGAAACAATTGGTTAAACGAGCAGCTTTGAAAATTGCATAGAGTGTGGTCAGAAAGAAGTCCATGAAACTTAATTCAGTGCCCTTCTCTGTTAAGCTAAAGTGGTGAAAAAAGATTCTCTTTTTTAGGAAAAAATTGAAAAACCTTGAAGTGAAAAAGTTTTCAAAGAAATCCAAACGAAAATAAATTTATATTATCGCACTTTTTCCTTTATACATTTCATATTTATAATTGTTAATTTAATAAACGTTTTTGATTTAAATAATCTTTCAAATTAAGGGGGTAATATCGGCGTAAATAAATATATTATGGGGAAATATGTAAAAAGTTTTACGATCCGATCCCTGCACTAAATAGATCAACTGGACAATAAATTAGGAGCCATTAATAAAATATCGATATCTTACAGGTATGCTTCGGGTATACCGGAATTACTCAAATTAATTTAATATTTCTTTCGTAGTGATTTTTCCATACTCTTATAGTTTTCCTTTAAAAAAAAACAATTTGTTTTTTAATTCTACTACTTTCTGTTCTAATCTACCTCCACATTTAAGATATTATCAAAAATTTAAAATAGTTTAGTTTTTAATATTACTTAAGTTTGAGATTAACAAAGGGTGAAATTGTCAAGAGGAAAAGGATGTCCATTTCAATTTCCTTTATAAAATCGCTATATCATATTTTACTCAACCATGTCTCTGTAGCATATCTGCCTATAACATCGGATGTTGGACAGTTCTATCCTAAATATCTGGAAATGTATGGAAACATTCGTTCTATTACTTCGAACTGTAGTAATCACTTTTTTCATAATAGATTCCCTTTAGCTTCCAAAAGCGGATGTACTTTCATATTTATCTTCCTTTCGGTTATTGCCAGGTTGAGTACTTTTGTGTGTAGGGAATTCTGGACGAGCATAGAAACAGAAAACTTGATATGAAAATTCAATGAAGCGCAAGTGAGCGAAAACTAAAGCACTTTTCTTCCGTTCTATGAAGCTTCCCCCACCTGAACTTGAGTACACTAACACATATCAGTGGAATTATAGAACATCTATATATGCATACATATACAGATGTGCTCACATACATAGGTATGTAATAATGTAAAAGTTGAATTTGTGGAGCTACGGTTGCAGCTAGTAGAAAATTTCTGTTTTACACCGGATGAAAAGAGGACTTTCATGCCCAAATGAATCCGTGAACAAAGCATTTCAACTTTTTTTCCCCATTCTCTTTTTGTCAAACTCGTATACATTGTACATACTCGTATACTGGGATATGTGATTTACTTTCTTTTTATTTCATTTTGGCCTGGCATTGGAAAAGAATATTAGCAATGTTCACCTTGGTTTTCATGTCCTTTGTTGCATCCATAATTGTCCAGAACAATTGTGGCAAAAATTTTTCGAAGAGGCGTGTATGGAATTTGACAAAAATTGAATTGTAATTTGGTGCAACTGAATTATGTTTACAAATTGAAATGACAGTTGAAATCAAGGGTTATGTAAAGGGGTGGACTGTGAACATTCCTATATAAGAGAAGTAAAAGAATTTCCAATAGATGGTAATTTGTAATTTGAATGTCCATGGAAATTTTTAGTTGCGTTCTCACAAAGCATCAACTCAGAAAAAATACATGTTTGTACATCGACAGAATAGTATGTGTATATAGCAGCCAAAGGTATTAGATAAAGTTGTGATCTTAAGACTAAGGCGACTGTGAATAACTTTTAATTTACCACCCATTGCTCTTCTGCACACTGAAAGTGCTGCCCCAGAATGTGTATTTTCTATTTAGTCACAAACATACAGAGCACCTTGCTGGTTCAAATAAAAATAAACGGCAAAAGTCTGACGTAACGTAACTCAACTTTGCTGTCAATAAACAATTGAATCTCTGCGGGAGAATCAACGAAAGGGTGTCATGCTGATGCGCACAGGTAAAATAAAGGTGAATGAAAAAAGTTTTCTATTGTTCAACTTCCAAATCTGTGCATCTTTCAGCTTGCATTGTATTTAAGATATATATATATATATGAACAGGACTCCATTTAGAGTTAGCAATTTTCTTGAAATATTGATTCAGTCTCTGGAGCCGACAGAGTTTTTTCTTATCATGTATACTTAAATTACATTTTGGGGCGTAGCATACATATTTATCAAGCAATTGAAGTATAAACTAATATGAGATGTATTAGATATTATATTATACAGAAAATGTACACACATTTACCTACGTGTATTGTGTGGTCGTAAACACTTAAATCAGTTTTGTACCCTAAATACACTTCAAATTAGGTAATTTTGTATCGAAATTTGAACGAAATTATTGATGCTACACACCGAATAAGATTTCATTTGATAACTAACCCGGGGATTACACGAGATAGTACAGCTTGCATGCAAGCCTCCCTTCCAACACGATTTTTAACTTGACAGCAGAAGGCAGTTCGGTTGATATCTTATCATCTTGCATGCAAGTTCATTTAAAAAATGGCATTGAGACGTAAAGTCTAGCGTATATTGGAAAATTATAGCAATAAAGGTAGTAACAGAATGATAAAAACCCAAGAATAAATTAAGAGGAAGGTGTTGGTAAATGATGCACTGCAAATGATCCCAGAAAATCTCATTTTCCCAGAATAAATTTATCAAATTCTGTTAAGTATTTCTTTTCCGCCGTCTTGAAAAGTGTATAATGTCAAATTACTATCACCTCAGCTGCCATGGTTTTTCATCATGCAAGTTCGCTGAAAGCTGAGCTGCCAGCATGGCAGTCGAGGTTACACGTGCAAGAAGTATGGCAGTGAAGCTGTACTATTACGTGTAACCCCTGGGTAAAGATGGAATTGTAGCGGTTGAGCAATTTTTTATTGAAATTTTTAAACTGTGACTAGGTATCATTTCATTAAAAATTTATCCGATACAAAATTTGAAAACGAAGATTTTAAATTTCGAATGGACTTTTATCTTAAATTCGAGATTTGGACTGAGATTTTTCTCTGCCTATAGCCTTTGTACGTATTTGTTCTTTCTATAATTTGCAGAATTATATAGAATAAGTCAGTTGCACTACTTTTTAACACTACTGATTATGTCAAAATATAATTGGAAATGACGAATAAAATTTTATGGGAATGAAAAGAAAATTAAATGTGAGAATGCAGATGGTTCCATTGAAGTAATTGTTTATTTAGCGACTGATTTTACTGTAGTCCCCACTTTAAGTCATGGTTTTCACGGTCCAATACCTTGACAAAAAAGCGTAGATTCAATTATTATGTATTTATTTATTTACTTAGAACTTCATCAATGATTTGATTAATATGAAATATAACAATAATAATTTAAAAAAGTATACATAACAATAATAATGAAAAGTAAAAGTAAATTTAGCTGAGATGATCTCTTATTAGACTTTTTGAAAGATGAAAGTCAATGCAATCAAAGAATGCCATGAATCGAAGGGAGGCCAGACCAGACTGGCATACTCCACAATGGATCTAACGAATGTGTGATTATTAAACTCCTTTGACCATCTCTTTACAAACTCTAGATTAGCTTTTATCCTTACAACGATTGCGTCAATATGATCTTCGAAGGAAAGACAGGAATTAAGGATGACATCTAAGTCTTTGGTTTTATCAAATCTAGGTAATAAGCATCCATCTAAAATATAACTGAAGTTCAAAGACCTCCTTTTACGAGAAAAGGACATTTGCTGATATTAAGAGGAGGACAGTTAATAGCACACCATTTATGAAAGGTATCTAAGTTCCGAGTTTAAGATTCTGCACTCGTTTTCATTAGAAGTAATGCGGAAGATTTTGGCATCGTCAGCATAGCAAAGTATTCTTGAATTAGCCAAAATCAGAGATACATTGTTGATGTACATTATAAAAAGGAGTTGTCTAAGATGGCTACCATGAGGTACGCCGGAAGTATTACCTATTTCATCAGAAAGAGCTGCGCGGAATATAACTCGGTGCGTACAATTAGATAAAGAAGCACGAAGCCAATTGACAAAGACAGTAGGAAAACAAAGAACAGTTAACTTATGAATTAAAATTTTATGATTAATTTGGTCAAAAGCATACTGAAATCTGTGAAAATGCAATCGACTTACTTACCGCCTTCAATAGCAGAAATGCAGAAATTAGTCAACTCAAACAAATTACAATAGATTTACCTTTCATAAAGCCATGCTGAAAAAAGACAGGAAAGCCTTGCAGTAGAAGTACAAAAGATCGCAAACTATGGCTTCAAATATCTTACCAATACAACTTGAATTAGTGACAGGTCTGTTGTTAGAAATATCACACTTGTTGTCCTGCATGTGCAAAGGAATAGGCAAAGAAAACTTCCACTGTTTCGGGAAAACACCAGAGGTTAAAAATATATTAAATAAGTAGCACAAAACAGAAACGATGAACGTTGCACAATGTTTTATGAGCGTGGAAGAAATGCCATCCGGATCGATAGAAAAATTATCAGCTATGCTTGAAATATACTTGGAGAGAGATGCTTCGTCGAAATGAAAATGGCTGGTTAGGGGTCGTCGAATGGATTAATAACACTGTTGCAGAGTTGCACGTTTTCAACTGTTTCTCTTGGGGAATAATTTATTGTTGTTATAAGTAGTAGATACCGTCACATATATTTCTAATACCCAATTTACTCTTCAGATTGTCCCGCTCGAACTAAATTATGCACGGCGGCTTAGACAACGAAAACTATTTTGCATGTGGAAATTCTGTGCTCGTAATTAATTCTGCTATATTTTTTGGTGAAGAAATTAACATTTTTGAGCCGAAATTATAAGGTGTTGCATTTCAATTAATTAGTATTATTTTATATTATCTAAAGGAGATTATTATTAATAATTTTTTTTTTGTTAAGGTAAGTATATCTATTAGTGAAGATAAATCTAAATAGCAATTTCGATCGAAATCATCCAAACTTGTTTAATTTCAGGTTTAATAACATTTTTACGTGATTTTGAGGTCGGGGTGTCCAGAGTGTTACGACTTCTATTTGTATTTATGTAGAATGCCTTACATAATATATGGTGTGCACTTCAGAAGTAGAAATTGATTAATACAATAATCAGTAGACATTACTAGCTCAGGTTTTAAAAATACAGAGCAGTCGATTGGCATCATCATTACGTATAGTTACTATTGTGCGCAATTCAGATATATTTTTTGTTGACTATCAGAACCAGCTTAACAGAAGCTGGCTGCATGGACACATTTAATAACAAAGCATGCGTTTTATCACTTAGTCGCTGTAAGTATTAGTATGTTAAACTAAACATGAACCAAACATCGGATGAAATTACATGCCATACACGAAAACATTAAAGAAAAACAATTAAATATTATACATACATGTAGACAGACGTTTTTTTTAAAATATGCTTAGAAACTTCAACTAAAAAATGGTAACCCGTATTATTAACGGTAATGCACTAATCGTGTGTTCATACATGCAAAAATTAGACCTTGAAGAGCGAACATGCAACCGAGGTAGCTTTCTAAAATTGTGCCTACTATCACGAAAAGATAATTTGTCAATTAACAACGGAGAGTCAATATTCGCGTTTAAGAATTGATGCACAAAAGTTACATCGGCAACGTTTCTGAAGCGAGTGCATATTTAAAAGTTTCAAGCGATCCTCATAGGGTGGAAGAATTAATGAATTATTCCATGGTAGATGCCTGAGAGCAAATTGTAAGAAGTTCCGCTGACCAGACTCGATACGGTCGATGTGTACCGTAAAATGGAGACAAAACCTGGATAGCGTACTCAAGAAGGGGTCGAGAACTCTCGAGACCAACATTTTATAAAGCTCAGCATAGAAATACTCTTTGATACCATTAAGTTTATATGGGAGACAAAATTCAATCTTTTTGGTAACATTTGACACCCAAGCCACACACAGAACTAACACGACGAATCGAGGAATCCGAGAATTCATAATCATAAGTGATAGGTTTCTGATGCATGTGGAAAGTCATAACCTCATATTTGTCGATATTGAGTGCCAAATTATTGCTTTTGCACCAATTGTAAAATTTGTCATGGTCACCCTGTACCTGTTCACAATCGTTAAAAGATTTAATATGAGCGAAAAGTTTAATGTCGTCAGCATATCTCAAGACTTTGCAGCGCTTCACAACAGGGACAATGTCGTCAATAGATAAAATAAAGAGCAACGAGCCCAAATGACTCCCTTGAGGTATGCTGGACGAAGCTTTCAAGACTCTAGAGATGGAATGGCGGAAATAGATTTGGTATGTTCTGTTATCTAAATAGGACTCTGTCTATTTTAGGAATGTTAGGGGAAACCCATACTTTTCCATTCTAAACAATATCACGGAGAGAGATAACTTGTCGAAAGCTTTTCTAAGGTCAGTATAAATACAGTCTCTCTGGTAGCCTTTTGCAAATCTGCCAATGGTATCTATCCGAGACAAATTCCAACAAGTTAGTGATTGTAGACCTGCCCAAAATAAACCTTTGTTGGTTTGAACAAAGCAAATTCTTGCAGGAAATTGATAGCTGAGAGTAAATGATTGATTCAAATAATTTGGGCATACAAGATAATTTCGCAATAGGCCTATAATTAGAAATATCATTTTTACTACCATGTTGTGAATAGGTATGATGAAAGAATTTTTACACAGCTGCTGAAAACAACCACTATCAAGCGATTTTTGGAAAATAGTTCATAGCGGGGCTGCTAGGTAGAGGAAACAGGACATCAATAAGGCTGGAGGGATCGCATCGGGTCCCGGTGTGAACCTATTTGAAAGCCCATAAATATAGTGAAGTACCTACATACATTCTCATGTATTATTGTAGGGATAGTGAATGAAACGTTATAGAATCGTTCATATGCCTACAGTTGCTATTACGACGAAACATCTCTAGTAGAATGTTTGTACATCGGCGGTTTCCCCTATATGTAGTTACATATAAAAATAAAATAATTCATCAATAGGTTCCATCTTACCATGGATAAAATTAGATGCTGAAGTAAGTAGGTCGTAAATATTTTGACCTTTGTCATCGACGATATTTATGGGGTCTGAAGGAATATAGCAACAAATAATTTATAAGTCATATTTTAAGAGACACAGCTTAAGTTCAATTTGGCTACAATTCAACTTATTTTTACAGGCAATGATTACGCCACTGCCACAAGCTTCCGAAACGGTATGTCTATATCTTCTAAAAATTGCATAAGAATTGTCAGCGATTTCAACATCGCGCATACTATGATGCAGCCAAGTTTCACTAAAAGCAACTATATCGAAACAAGTCGCGCCAGAGGATTCGAAGATATATGCGGGTTTTGCTCGAATCCTACTTACATTTTGATAGTAAAGGAAAAGCGACTTCAGTTTTTTGGAATAACGTATAATAACTTGTCCTGAGGACTGAGATGAAGTACCATTCGCTACTGTGGAAGTCTCCATTCCGTCAGTCGCTGGTACATGCTTCCGGGATCGGTTATTATGGAGCTTTGTTTACGGATTGGCTTGCAATAGTCCACACGAATTGGAGCATTTCTATTCAAAACCAAGTCAAGTGGTGCGGAAGTCACCGACACTTATCGTTTTTGTATAAAGTGTCGTAAGATTTGGCCAACGTAAGGAACGCGTGCGAAGTCAGGATGGCTTCATTACCTCCAGAGAACTTGGTCTGACCACCTGCAGAGGTCGTTGTCGTAAGGGATTTTTGGCTACTAAGATTAGTGCCAAAGTTGGCGATTGCATTCTGGGCCGCTATGAGTTCACTTCTGAAGCTTGAAGAGAAAGAAGGAAGATTAAACTATTAGCCGGAACCCTTATGCGATGATCAGATTGTGTTATGATTTCATCTGCAATATCACCCAGGTAAGTTTCGTATATAGTAGGGAAGAAGTGGATTCCTGACACTAAACAAATTCTCAATAGAGCTAGGAATATCATTAATATTTGACTTAAGGTCGTTCAAGTGATTGTTTAAACTTACCGACAACTCTTTGTAGTATCTCGAATATGTGGAGACATCCATGAAGTTCCTGCCAAATGATTCCGCAAACTAACGTATATCAGAGTCAGAAGACGTATTGCCATCCTTTAAGCAGTCGAGTAAACAATCCAATTTGGATTCAATTGCATGACGCCTATGATGTAGAGAGGCAGAATTGTTCGAATTATTTGAAGCCGTAGTCAATTTATCGACTTTACAAGACATCTTATCGAGAGCCTGAAAAACAGATGAAATGTCGGAGGATTTTTTGTTCTGTTTGCTTCACTTTTAGAGAATTTAGATTATTTTTCAGGTAGTCAGTGTTGTTTAGTAAATCCCGCAGTTGACCATTATTACATTTTAGTGCCATTAAAATATGAGATAGTGAAATTTCCCTACATTGGGAGGAAAATATATTTCAAAACTCAAGTAGTGACTTAGCAGAGAGCCGGATAAAATAGGAGAAACCCACGCAAGCATAATGAAAAGATCTACCCCAAATTCCATGTCACTTGATTAGAGCAAGATTACTATCAGTTAATTGACAATTATTATAACAACAACCATCCATGCTTCAAAATCAACAAGCAGCAAATAAATAAAAAATTGAAAGGTTCCAGTACAAGATATGTGTAAAGCAATGCTTAGCAAAGTACAGTCCAAGATGTAAAAAATTGTGCGTGGCTGATGGTTGTCTAGAAATTTAAGAATAAAAATACAGATTGTAGTCTTCGCGACACGACGAGAGGGGTTGCAACAAGATAAAATATAAGAAATAAAATATATGGCGTGGAGATATTACTGAAACTGTTGATGTATTGGATTAGCTTAGAATCTTTCACAGATAGGTGGCATATAAAGAGTCAGATTTTATATATATCTAATCCAGGCAACATTGGCCCACCAAAGTAAATGAAAGTACAACGAAAATGGGAATAAATTATTAAAAAGAAAAGCCTTTGCAGATGCACATCAAGCAGCCTCATGCAGAAACTACAAAAACAAAAAAAAACATAATCACTCCAGAAAGTCATTAACCACTCTCGTCGAACAAATCGAGGAGAGAAGAACAGCGTAATCCGGGATAAAAAAAACCACTGAAAATCAGTTGGAACGGACACAAAAACACGGAGAAACCGATCAGAATAAAATAAATGCACAGCATAAACACAAAATAAATACACAGAACAACGAATAAATAAATAAATTAAAATTAAAAGCGGACACGAACGAAAACGCGACTTGACAGCAAAAAATAGTAAAAGTTGCTTTGGACTAAGGAAAAAAAAGAAACCTATTTGCTTTGCAATTTCAATTCAGGGTGTCTCAAATAGACTTTTCATAGGGAGGTATGATGGAGATGAGATATGTTAAACGTTATTCGGGATGGGCTGCAGGAGTTTGGTCATTTAGGAGGTAGAAGGTGTTAATATTTCCTCATATTTCATATCATAGACTATAACTTTTCTCAGCGCCATATGGTCTAGGACCGAGGGCGAATGTTTCCAGGATACGCAGGCATTTATGTTGTGTAATCCTTACAAATAAATAAATAAATAAACTTTTCTCCTCCACCCTTTTGGTTTCACATCTATCACACTCTATACCCAAAATGTAACCCTCTCTGTATTTTTACTCCTTTTCTGCTGAACGAGTTTTTCAAGCTACTTTCGTAAAGTATGCTTAAATTTTGCTAAGAGGGTTGTCTTTTGGATGCAGAACGAATTAAAGCTCCACCGATTAAATAACTGATAAGATAATTTATCTATATTAAATCGTATTACTTTAATTTCAATAAAGATACTCTACAACTTGCCACTAGTAAAATTATACGCTGTTGCCTTGTCACTGGCTGATTAATTTTTAATAGTTGCTGATTGACTATTGTTGCATGTACACATATTGCATAGGCTTCTGTCAGATTAGTAATCGATTCAAATTCAAAATATAAAAAAAAAGACACAAACTTCAGGAGCGATTTTGCCGGTAGAAGAGCGTCTTTTAATCACACTTCGGTAAGAAAATTATCTTTTAACATAATTATTTCCTTTATTTAAATTTTAAATATTACAAAAATTTATGTAGCTAAAATCAAGTATAAGATATGAAAGGACGTCCTCATTTGAATCCGATTCAGAATGATTAGCTGTGTTTTTGGCATATGAGTTCGGGTCAGGATCAGAAGTAATTCCGCATTAAATTATTTCGATAGATAGAAATATTTTTGGCAAAATACAAATTCTCAATTACATTGCATTGGAATAATGAAAAAAGTAAATAAAAAAGTGTTAAACAATCCAAAATACTCAAAAAACATTAAAGAAAACTTATTTCCTGCGGCTGCGATCAAGAATAATCAACTGATTGATATTAACTTTGCTGATGTAGACTAAAGTCAGATGCAGTGCAGCGCTGCAGCAGTGTACGCATTTTAAAGTACATTTAAAACAGTGCGATGCTTCGACAATCATATTTTCAAGATTTCATATATAAAATATTTGTATTGTAGATTTATTACTTTGATAAAAATTCTACAAATTTTTCATTTAATGTCATTTTAAATTTAATTAAGCAATTTAAAATTGAACACTTAATCTCTGTTCTGTGGTATTTAATAAATGTCAACTGATGAGTATTTTAGAGATTAGCATAAATGATGCAGGAAAATGCGTGTAAATTTGCCACATGGTATTATATCAGCTCTAAATTTCAATGCAGTGCAGTGCACTGGCACTGTATGGCATTGTGTTTCAGTCTTAAGGACAACAGTTTTTCGATTCAGTCAGTTGCCAGTCGTCAACTCCGTTCTGATTTTTTAATTGCTGACTGACGTAAAATAGAGCAGTTAGTGGTACCAAACGCTGATGCGTCTAACGCAGAAAGTTAGCAGAGTTTTCATTCACCGATTACAGTCAGTGATTGTGCAGTGTGCGGCTTGCCTAAGGCCCCTTTCACACGTCACGAACCATATGGGTACCACAATCCGGGGTACTGTAACCTTATTTCTGTTCAAATTACAAACTTGAGGGTACAAAAGAAAAAAAAATCGGACAATCTATGGTGAACGCTACAAGTATTAAATTTCAAAAAGTGAGTCCTGATTGGAAAAGTCAATGATATTCCCATACAAAATTTAGAAAATTACTGAATAAAATACATAAAAGCAATGCTTTAATGGGTAAAGCTCACAGTCTGGTTGAAAGTCCAAAGTGTGGAGAAATCTCAGATTTTTGTAAAAAGATAGAAATTTTTATATCAAAAAAGAAAAGAGGAGGCACAAACAGAAATTATTGCAAAAGGAGCAGAACATTAGAAATAGGAAAAATCGGATTGTAGTAGGTCTAGACCAATAACCACCAACCATACGGTTATATTCCGTTTATCTTGATTGAATATATTTAATTATCTGAAATAATATCAATTATAATGTGTAGTGAAGATTTGGCTTTGTTCTTGACTAATAGTATATTACAGATACTACCTTCTCATGGTGCGCCTTGGTCAAGCAACCTCGGCTAGGTTAAAATAATGGATGCGTGGCATGGAAGTAGGAAAAACGAGAAGAAGGCAAGGGTCTCCTCACACCAAGCTGGATTCCCGTCCTACCGAAGCAAATGTCAGAGGTGTGTCCAAGGTGTGGACCCTAGCCATAGTGGAGCTGAATACGCCGAGGGCTGTATGGCCAAGGGGAACCTTGGTCGATTGTCCGACGGATTCCGGATATATATGACCTCCACTTTCTAAAGCCCCAATCGGCGGCCAGAGTAAAATTTGCAAGATTTTACCGGTCTTATGGCAACAGGATTCGTACAGTAATCAAGTGCAGGAAGGATACTATCGCTTTCCATCGCATAGATTCATTATAAGGGATCAAAGTGCAGTGTCAACCGAATTCAAAAATCTCTAAAATATCAAGGAGCAAATTGATCTAGTGTCTGCCTACTTTCCATCACAGAGGTTAACGATCTTGTTGAACACTGCAGCTTAAGTAATGCGAAATTGATCGTCGGCTGCGATGCCAATGCTCGAAAGATAGCTTAGGGTAGCAGCGATATCAATAAGTGAGGTTAGGATGTTCCATGTTACGTACCCTCCAAAGGCCCACAGATAGCCAACCGAGGAGTAGAACTGATCTTCGTTAATGCAATCAGACAGGAAGTTCTTGACCTGACCCATAGGCAAGGTATTGAACTGGTCACGAACTGGCATGTCTCAAACTCAGATTCGCTATCGGATAATAGATATATAAGATTCAATATTGAGGCTCCACACATAAGGGAGGAAGGCATGAGAATCCCGAAAAGTACAAATTCGCCACCCTAGTCTAGGAGGATATAATAGACATTCCAGCAAGGCTTAAATCGAAAAAGTAGAACTACTGGCAGATCCACTTCAAATAAATCTTATTCGAGATTAGGACGGAGCTGTCCTATTACCACCATCCAATGGAAAAAAACGTTCCGTGATAGAATTACCAGCTCAAAAAACTAAGAAGAAGCCTTAGAGCTTACTAGAGCTAAGCCCACTCAGCAGTGAGAAAGTATATAAAAAGGCTCGATGGGAATACAATATAGAGCTCATCACATCCACAAAAGAGAGCTGGAGAAATTTCTGCGAAGAAATTTAGAACACCCCAAAAGCTACGCGACTCTGAAGTCGTTCTCTAGGGAACACAACATTGGGCTTGACTTCCTCGAACACTGTGATGGAATCCTTTCAGTCAACATCAAGGGAACGTTAGATATTTTCCTAAAAACACACTTCCCACTCTGCGACATTGTGGCCAAGAAGCCCGACATATACGGGAGATCGTTAGTGATATCAGTGGTGTTATATAGGGATTAACGATTAGCAAAGACCATCCGCACGGAGGCCAAAGTTAGATGGGCTATCAAGTCTTCTACAAATATTAAGGTTAACTGTATTCGGATGACGTCCCTGCGAAACTGTCCCCTCAATGCCAATAAATATGCCTCGTATTGGTAGGCAATCCACCGAGGATGCGCCGAGCGGTCTAGGACAAACTATCGAGAGAGATTCGAGGCGAACAGATTACAGATTTACATTTTTTTTAAATAACAGTCACAGAACAGATTCAACACATACCTTGTACGTCTATAACTTAATGGGTAAGTTAAGAAAGTCTGACTTCCTTTGTTTTTTACATTATTAAGCCCAGCTCAGGATATATCTTATGAACTATGATGCACAGTATGACAAGAAGGTGATAAAGAAAGAAACGTGAGCAGGGTGGCGCAGGTGCTGATATATGTCACCCTTAAACTTTCGCAGAATGCATACCGGAGGAAAGACAGAAGATGGTAAAAAGTATTTTGAAGGGTAACAGGATGTGCGCGGCCTGCAGTGTGAGTTTTACATGCGGGAATCAGGGATTAGACTAGACATTTCATCAAAATAGTGACCATGCATGTAGCAATATAGTACTGAAAGGCAACTAACATTCCGGCTGTGCTCGAGTGAGGCCATATGACACGGTTTTGCCACATCACCAATGAGCTGAAGGCCCTCTTTCTCTAGGATACTGATTGAGACTTTCCCAATCTGCAGATTTATTTTGCTTTTATTTAACGTTTGGGCTAAGTATTCAAAAAAACTATTGCATTTCACGAAATAATAAAAAAAAATTGTTTAAAAATTAATCTCTTGCTTTAAATGTAATAACACTGACTATAACAATTACTTGTTCGTCGTTGTGTAGTTTCGCAGAATTTCTCCAATTACGCGTTATAATTGTTTCTTTTAATGTTCATTTTGCCACGCCGCCGCGCCGATAAAATTCAAAGAAGTCGTCTTTACATCGAAGGCTTATCAAAGATCCTTTGGCATATGTTTTCAATTAAAACAATCCTTCCATCGCGTTTACATGAATTGGATCTGTCCTGCTTCAAACAACCCGAGTAAAGCGACGCTCATGTACAGGTATCCGCGCTTCCTGTTTTCTTAGGCTTCACCAACCAGACCTAAATTGAAGTGAAGGCCAAGGTGCTAGCTAGGGATTGCGTTCCTAAATGTATCAAATTGCACGCTTCCAGAAATTTTTACGTTTTTTACAAAAAATGCAGTAGAATAGATTTACTGCTCCACCTAGCCCCTGGCATAAGAATACTATTTTTTACATATATGATTCAAGTAGTGTCGTACTGTACTGTTCGTTCTTTTTTGATGCAAGTTGTTTGAGAACGTATAAATAAATTTAAGTAATCAATACTGGCAATTCTGAAATAATCGAGATTATTGTTGAATTCGAGACATCAATTACCATAATTATATTTAGTTTTCCTAAAATTCTTTATCTAAATTTCAATTTACTTAGTTATAAATTCGTTTTCGTAAATTGTCTGACAGAAAAGTATATGCACAAGTAAAAGCCGCATTTCGTTTAAATTGTATCATATCACATTACGTCTGCCAATGAAACTAGACGCCCGCGAAAATCAAATTAAATGTGTGAAAAATGTCGTGAGAATTATTTTTTTTTCTCAGTTAAGAAAATTATAAATTTTTGTTGACTAAACATTTTTAATCTATAAAATCCAAATTGTTGAAAAATAAATTAGTTAGTTACAGTCAGTCAATCGAGGTTTTTTTCGTTGCGTTTATTTGATTGCATAGGTTTTGCACTTAGGCAATTCTCCAAAACACACTGTTGCATAGATATTGCATTTAGGCAACAGATATTCAGCGACAAGTTGTGTAGGTATTGCACCTAGGCAACAACAATCAAGTAAACTTGCATAAGTATTGAACCTAGGTAAGAAGCAAGCGGTAAATAAAATAATTTATCGCTATACAAAAATACAATTATTTTTTTGTAATATTTGCAGTGTACTATATAAATTAATATTGTATGAATAAAATATTAGTTTGAAACAAACCGGTTAAATCGTACAATCGATGATACATACCACCATCCATCACTTGCAAAATTCATCAATAATTATCACAGCCTCGCTTTGACTAACATCAGACAGAGCTATCCTCTCTGTGGGTAATGGATCGTGCTATTCTGTCAGGCCAGAGTTGGGCGAGGTGAAGGTGTAAGTGTTGGGCGCAGCTACTTCCATGTAGTGTGACCGCTGTTCGGTGGGCTTGATACTGATTATTGGGCGAAAAGCTGCTCCTAGCCCAAGCCATGGTGGAACAGCATACACTGAGGGCTGCGTGGCTGTGCGGGTGCTCAGTTGCTAGTATGCGAACTCTGGATACCAGGCGACTTCCAGTTTTAATTAGCCTTCTTGCGGTAATGCGGATCCCTGCCATGGATGAGTCTTTCTCAGCAACTCGTGGGACCCATTATGGTTCTTTTTTATATTAACAAATCCACTTCTAGTAAACGCGTAACAAATCCAGGGATTTCTAGGAAATCGAAGAATTTTCTCCCTGAGATCTCGACATGTATGGAACATCTCCTCCTGCAGGGGAGCTCGGTTTATGAGGGCTCTTGCTCCTCATGGGTCAGGGCAACTTTACTCGGGAAGGCTAGCTGATGTTGTAACCTCCGATTCGAAAGGTGCTGATGGTGACAGCCGAAGCGGGACTTCCCGATGCAGGACTGTTGGTAGAGTAGAGAGGAAGAGCAAGAAAAGAGCTAAGAAGATGCGTAATGCTATCCGGCTAGGCAGGTAGTGGAAAGTGGTGGTGGGCCTCCTAGCGTCGATAAACTGAGCACACTGCGAAGGGGGAACGAATCCTTTCTTACGAAGAGGAAGGGCGTAGGGAAGAAATCCACATGAATCGACTTCTCTTCACCCAGATTGCCTTGCTGACTGGAGTACAAAGCCACAACAACAAAAGTGGGGCTTGTGCAGGAGCTGTGGGTATGGAAGGACCATATCCGCGGTCTAACGGAGGCGCAAAGCGTTCGTATAATGTATGACACCACGTGTCTGTTGTTGCGATAAAAGACATTGTGGTGACTTTACTGCCTCATTTGTGCCACAGGGACACTACATCGAAGAAGCTCTCCATCAAGGAGGATAGAGTCAGTAAGGAAATCCTTATTATCTAAGCTTATTTCCCATATGACTCGGCTGCTCCCCTCCTACTGAGGGAGTAAGGCGATCGGTTCAGTATGCGACGTCTAATCGGCTTGGTTTTGGTTGGTTGTAAGGCCAACGCACATCACATTCTTTGGGCAGCTCAGAAACTAACCATCGCGGTGAGCAACTGCTGGAGTTCATAACTTCAGAGGACCTGGTTCTGTTGAATCAGGGCAACGAACCAACCTTAGCTACCAGCCGAAGACAAGAAGTCATCGATGTGACTTTTGCGTCCTTTTACGCTTTTCGCCTGTTTTCCGGCTGGAGGGTATCGCGAGAGGAGTGTCTCTCTGAACACCGCTACATTGAGGCAGAACCATACAGGAAACCAAAGCGGACAGATTGGGGGAGATACCATAGGGAACTAGTTTTCACGCTCGCCTCTCCGGTGGAAAAAATCAGGAGTATTGCCGCCTTGGAGAAGGCAGAAGGAAGGCTGCAGTCTGATGTGACTGAGGCTTTCGAAGCTTCGTATCCTATTAGTACGGGCATTGGAAGGCAACCTATGCCGTGTTGGAATGGCAGTCTTAGTAAACTCCGTAAGGCTTCCAGAAGGCTTTTGAATAATGCCAAGAAGACTGACTCGCAGGTAGACTGGGAGTTCTACCGCGAGACTCAGAGTAACTACAAGAGGCTTGTTAGGAAATCAAAAAGGCAGGCCCTTGTAGACTTATGCGAGTACCTTGACGGCTATCATGAACCGGTTAAGCTCTCAGGGCTCTTAGGAGTGATTCGTCGGCCAGGCTGAGTATTCTAAGAAGGTCAGATGGCACATTTACGGCATCTAAGGAAGAAGTCTGTAGACTTCTTCTCTCGACGCATTTCCCACACTGTAGGCTTGAAGAAGACCTGCAGTTGTGTGGCGAATATCCCCTACCTCTCTGCACTGGTTGTGATTGGTCCACTGCTGCCAAGGTAATTGATGTCGAGAAGGTGAAATGGTCAATTTAAACCTTCTCGGGTTTAAAGCCCTGGGTCCAGACGGTGTTCTACCGGTCCTTCTGAAGGCCTATAGCGTCCATACATCGATTCCATTTTCAGGGCATTTATCGCTTTTGGATATGTCCCTAAGGTGTGGAGGAAGATGGGAGTTGCCTTCATTCCGAAGCCTGGTAAGGCTTTTTACATTTACATTGATAAACCGAAAATTGTATGGCAGGCGGACGGGGGCCATATCAACCGTTTTGGGAGTTAGAGGGTCATTAGGAAAAAAAACTAGTTTTTTACAACACACCGCTTATCTTAAAAACTACGTAGCGTCTGGTCAACGTTAAAGCCTCATTGAATACAGAATGTCATGACCTTTCAAACAACTGCTCAAGCAGCCCCATACTCCTCTCCTCTCAAAAATTATGGTTGTGTAACCTGAAAATTCCGGATTTTCTAACTTTTTCTTGCTTTGACCTCAATTTTTGTTTGCAAAATGGTCTTTAACATAACTATTTTTCATAAAAAATGCAAACTGTAGATTCTCTGTAGAGTTGTTAGCTCTTAACCTATTCTCAAAGCTATTTTGAAACCAATTTTCAAAGATAATTTGTTGTTGTGCATCGGCTAATTTCCGTATGACCTGAATAGGTTTTGTGCTAATAGCTCTTGAACCGTTACAGATGTAGATGTATAACGAGTCTTTAACGTTGAACGTACGCTCCGTAGTTTTTAAAATAAGGGGTGTGTTGTAAAAAACTAGTTTTTTTTATTTTAATTACCCTGTAGCTCCCAAAACGGTTGATATGGCCCCCTCCGCCTGCCATACAATTTTTGGTTTGTCTAGGTGGGTACTATCACCTCCTTCTCTATTGATATCCTAAGGGGAAACACCCTGTATAATAAAATATCCTATATGATTTTCAAAACTGTTTTCCGTAATGTTATTTTATCTTAATATCCGGTTTCTTGCAAAATTCCTTTGGGCCTATTTGTGCGACAATATACACTGGGTTAAAAAACGTTACCTTACAAACTTCTGTTGGCTCATTGGTGTGGCGATTTCTGCTGTATTAAATACGGCTACCTGCAGTGGAAGGTCGACCTGTTTCTATTTCCACCCCCCCCCCCCCCCTTATTTCTTTCCCTTCTTGTTCAGTTGGGCCTTCGGCTTGATCAATCGTTATTGCGTTAACTGGTTGTTTCCACAAAATACAATTAACTGATAAACTATCATGAATGTGTTAAAACTGTTTTTTTTTTACTTTTTATCTTTCCTTTACAGTTTTCCATTTCTAATTTTCTTCTTAATTATTCTTAACTTAGGGATTTCTGGCTATTTTCTAGATCATGATACTTTTCTTATCTAAATGCGTAACTTTCATATATCACTTAATTCTTATTCTTCCGATCGATTCCAACTTTGTTTTTAACACGTTTCAAAACCTGTGCAAATGTCGTCCGGAAATCTCGCTGCTCGGTGTTTCCTTCTTAGAACTTCAAGTCGTACTTCAACACGCGGTTCCGCTCATCTGCAAACCATCCTAAGCCGCTCACCCACTGGGGTCTTTACTGGCTTCCTACTAGCGGACCCACACAACTTATCTCGTACTTGCTACTTCATCCCATAATAAAAATGCTAATGCTCTGCTAGGATTTACATTGTACAAAATATAAATATCACAATTTTTTACAAACAACGCGCTGCTACTGAATAACAAGCTTACCTACTCATTTGCTCAATTACCTCTAACTTCACAGCACCTCAACATTCTACTACCATACATGGCCTTAAATCTATTACGCGGCGGCAATTACAGTTTCCGTTTGACAATTTCATTCTGACAGTTCACAGTTCATCTACCTTATTTCAGAAAAGTGCGTACAATTTAAAAGTTAATCCCAGTCTGCGTTTATTTGATGTAACGTGAGTGAAGCCACTCATGGGGCGTGGATTTGTGATACCTTAACTGCCAATTACCATATTTGGTATACATAGTTTATAATTCTCTTTGACGTCAGGGAAGTTAATACAAAATTTGTTTCTTTTTTGATCATTTAATGTGAGCATGCGCCTATGTGAGCATGAGGGTCTCCTTTCGATTGTTAAATAACACAGTTTCATAGATCTCCATGCACATGTGGACCGTGCCTGGCAACTATTTACTATTACACATTTAGTTTATTTCCTTACGAGAATTTTATTTCTATAATAGGGAACTAATCTCATTTTATTATATATATATATGGAACGACACCTTCCTTTTGTAACGAAGAGCTTGTCAGCCGACAGATCTACCTACATCAACTTGTACCTGAATGTAGATACATACCGCATCCGACACCTCTTTGGTACAAAATCATCGCGGGATTAGCGTGGGTGGCTGCACAGCATATATACCGCTAGCGATCAGCCGGCTTGGGGTGGTTTTTGCCACCCACATCCCTTGATGCTTGTTAAGCTGTGCATAATGAGGAAAAATGTTTGATCGGACAGACGGACGGACAATTAAAAAGAAAAAAAGGACTTGAGTGTGTGACTGCAGATGGACAGACGGACAGAAAAAAAAGATCTATGCAGGCTTCCTTCTCCTTGTGGAACCTGCTCAGCCCCAATTGTGTGTTAACACCGATCCATCAGGCCTTCACCCCCTCGCTCGGAGCTTACTCACTCATTTCTGTTTTTGGACCCATGTGCACAAAAAAACTTAAATTGAAAAAACATTTATTTAACGAAAGAAAAAAAAAAATAAAGAAAGAACTCAAATTTGAAGAGAGCACAGCTATAAAGATCAATTTATTTCTCTGGAGTATCCACCGTTTATCCTTACTCTTTCTCTTTTATACAGTACCAAAATTAGCCTAGCCTAAGATAACCCTACTGACTGACCTTAATCTACAATCCTTAACCATAGCCTAGCCTAAGGTAGCCCTACGGGCTGACATGAATCTATCTTACCTATGTTAAGTAAGCAAAAAAAAATCTTGAGATATTATATTAACAACACAAAAGAAAATGATGATTCAAAAAGCTACTTACTTCACAAGACAAAAGGTACGTTACCCTACGCGAAGATATCCCACGCCGGCTGGAACTGGTGAGTTGATTTAGCTGGGGTGCACCCCTTTTCTTCGAGGTGTATGACGCAACAGCAGACTCACAGCAATATGTGGGCTCATTGGCCTCTTTTTTGTGTCCTTTTCACCTCTGTTTATGGGTGCTTTCGGATTTTCAATTAAACTTTCATTGGGTGCATTGACCTTTTTTTTGTTATTTGTTTGTTGCTTATTACATCATTTTATTTTTCTATAATTCCTTGTCTCGGTTATTCACTTTTTACTTTATTAACCTTTTACTGATTATTACTTATCATTCTAGTTAGTTATTACATGTTGTCCTTTCTTATAATTTTCGGGATGAAGGGCGGAACATTTGCACTGGCAACAGGTGCGCGAATAATTAAAAAAAAAATACAACAAGTTTTACTGAGTCCTTTCATTTCACGCGCAAAAAAAACTCTAATTTCTTGTTTTCAGGCACAAAATTTAGATCGTAATAAGTGAGCAAAATCAAAGTCACTGTACTAACAATAACAAATTCAATGCCAGATAATTCGCGCACATCTATCGCTTCTGTTCAGCGCAGGTAATTTAATACTACAAAAAAAACTAATTATTCGTAAGATAATTTCCACTAATAATACTTCCTTCCAATTAGGGGAATTGTGTAGAGAGTGATTAAATAAAATTCACTGCCAATGTAGGTAGGTATACAAAACTAATTATTATTAAGACAATTTCCACTAAAAATAAACCTTTCTTTCAGTTCGAAGAGTTATGTAGCGAACGAATAAAATCCACTGCCAGTGCAGGTAAATATGAAAAAAACTAATTATTAATGACACAGTTTCCACTGATAATAATCCTTTCTTTCAGTTCGAAGAATTATGTGAAGAATGGATAAATAAAATTCGCTGCCAATGCAGGTAAGTAAACGAAACACTATTATTTATTCTAATAAAACTTTCTTCCAGTTCGGGAAATTATGTGGAGAATCAATTAATAAAGTTCACTGCCAATGCAGGTAAATATAAAAAAAAAACTAATTATCATTGACACAATTTCCACAGATAATAATCCTTTCTTCCAGGTGGAAGAATTATGTAGAGAACGAATAAATCAAATTCACTGCCAATGCAGGTAAATATAAAAACTAGTTATTATTAACACAATTTCCACTAATAATAATCCTTTCTTTCAGATCAAGGAATTATGTAAAAAAAAACGAATAAAATCCACTGCCAGTGCAGGTAAATATAATAAACTAATTATTATTAACACAATTTCCACTGGTAATAATCCTTTCTTCCAGTTTGAAGAAATGTGTGAGGAACAAATAAGACGAAATTTTGCTGCCGACGCAGGTAAGTATACGAAACACTGTAACTTCCTTTTCACTAATAAGACTTTATTGCAGCTCAGGTAATGATGTGGAGAATAGATAAATTTTCCTGTCAATGCAGGTAAATATAAAAACTAATTATTATTGACACTATTTCCATTGATAATAATCCTTTTTTTTCAGATCGAAGAATTATGTAAAGAACGAATAAAATCCACTGCCAGTACAGGTAAATATGTAAAAAAAAACTAATTATTAATGACATAGTTTCCACTGATAATAATCCTTTCTTTCAGTTCGAAGAATTATGTGGAGAACGAATAAATAAAATTCGCTGCCAATGCAGGTAAGTATCCAAACTAATTATTATTAAAACAATTTCCCTGATATTAATCCTTTTTTCAAATTCGAAGAAATGCGTGGAGAATAAAAAGAAAGAAGTTCGCTCCCGACGCAGGTAAGTATACGAAACACTATGATTTATTCTAATAAAACTTTCTTTCAGTTCGGGGAATTATGTGGAGATCACTTAATAAAGTTCACTACCAATGCAGGTAAATATATAGAAAAACTAACTATAAATGACAAAATTTTAACTGATAATAATCCTTTCTTTCAGATCGAATAATCATGTAAAGAACGAATACAATCCGCTGCCAGTGCAGGTAAATATAGCAGACTAATTATTATTAACACAATTTCCACAGATAATAATCCTTTCTTCCAGTTTCAGAAATGCGTGAAGAACAATTAAAACAAAATGTTGCTGCCGACGCAGTAAGTATCCGAAACACTATAATTTCCACTAATACAACTTTCTTCCAGTTCAGGGAATTATGTGGAGAATCACTTATTACCGTTCACTGCCAACGCAGGTAAATATATAGAAAAACTAAAAACGAGTTATTACTGGCACGCTTTCCACGAAAACTAAAATATTTCTTTCCCGGAAAATTAGGTAATTCACTGAGGCGATATGATATACAAAGAAAAGGAAACTCAAAAGTGACTGAAAACTTGAAAAGCCAAAGGAAAGATCTGCGCGCGACAACTTGCTACCGTACTCGACCAAGGTTCGTAATCAACTCCTCGAGTTCACGCCGTCTCCCTACATCACAGCCGCTACACACCCAACCGACAGACGAGCCGTTCTTCGTCGGTCGGAATTTGAAATTTTTTTGCTGACGACCGCACTGCTGGCTATATGAGCGATTGTGTGTGTATTCTTTTTAGGCAGAAATCGTTGCCACAGAATATCTGCAGTGTAGCAACATTTTCTGAGAATTTCGCCGGCTTGCTGTAAAGGCTTAAACACAATTGCGACGACAGACGACAAACGACGACGATATATCGCTGTCAAACTTTTAAAAGGACAGCATCTTATGCGAGTGCACCAAATTGCGACGACCGACGTTGAGCGATCGACGACATTATCGCCGGGATTGATCAGTTTCTAATTTTGCCGTCGTCGCTGCAGTCCTACCAACAAAATTAATCGAATGAAATGGTTGTGGCATTCACTTTTGTCTTTTTTAGGTGGTAGCACGCCGCGGTAATTTTAAAATAATGAGCTTTGAGGAAAAATTGATCGAGGAAATGCGAAATCCATAAAATAATTTATAATTTACAAGACAGGCAAGACAAGTGGACAAAAAAGACGTGGGTTGGATGGATATTTCAAAGGGTTTAATTTACTTAATTTCCGCATTTTCAGTTTTTTTCCACACTTTGGTTCATTGCATTTCTTTCAATATAATATAAAATATTCTTGATAAAAATCTCCTTTTAAAACGCTCGAAACATTTAACAAATGAAATTTCAATATCTTCTTCTTTCACAATCGTCGCTCATCGCCTGTCGTTGCAATTCTGCTCCCAATTTTTCGACTGCCTGTTTCGCAACGAATTTTTCGCTGTCGTCTGTCGTTCTGTCGCTCTGTCGTCGGAATTGTGTTTAAGTCTTAATGGAATGTGTGATGGTATCGCGTGATGCTTTACAGCTAGGCGAACTACCGTTTCGGAATGCGTGATTTGGAAGAAAAATTGTAGTTTGTGCGAGTTATGTGCAAATTAAAATTTTTCGTTTGAACAAAAAAAATTTTCTTGCTTTTCTTCTTTTCAGTTTTTTTTTCTTTTTTTCTTTAATGGAGAAGTAGCAGAGGGCTACTTGTTTAAATTTCATCTTTTTCAGGAATTTATAATGTGGAGAAGTAGCATAGGGCTACTTCTAGAAGATATTTAAATTTTTTTTCTTTTTCAGGAATTTTTAATATGGAGAAGTAGCATAGGGCTACTTCTCGAAAATGTATGACTTTATTTTTCAGGGTTGTTATTTGTATGGAGAAGTAGCATAGGGCTACTTGTCGAAAGTATGTATCTTTTCACCTCTTTTCAGGTACCCTGGGAGAATTATGGGGGTTTCTCTAAAAAAAGGTAGAGCAGCCGAGAAAAGAAAAAGAACAAAGGGAGGAAAAAAAGGGTAGCGTAAGAGGAGTACGCTACACGTTACAAAAGAAAGATGCTCAGTTCACTTAATAAATATGAAAAAATCAATGCGATGTAATTTGGGCCTAAGGCAAAAGAAAGATGCTTTCAATGCTTTGGATGTAAGCAATCCCAAAAATATTCCCAAAAACTAAATTTTTTGTACCAAGAAATAGTAAGTCCAAAAGTAAATTAATCCTTCAATAACAAAGCGATTAATAAACAGTGTCAAACTTCAAGGAGGAAAGCACATGGAAAAATCGTGAGGCATGCACAACTACTTTATATGAAAAGTATATGAAGATGCTTGGAATAGACGTAGAAACTAATGGTTTTTGTGAAACCTGTCGAACTAAGTATTTCAAAACATCCCGAATAGCTAAAAAAAAAAAAAAAAGAAGAATGTTTGAAAATATTTATTGTTCCTACCGTGGAAAATAATATAATAACATTATTTAATAGCCTGTTGAAAATATTAGTAACTTAGAGATTGAATGAAATTAATGAGTATATTTACGTTACTAGAATTTAGAAACGAATTGTAATAATGGAATAAAATAGTTCAAATTTCGGGATGGGATGTAATATTATTAATAATAATACTTCCAAAAATAGAAGTATACAAGTGTAAAAAGGCTATAATTGTCTACGATTAATTCTTACGATATTCGGGGTGAATGCCTGTATGTAATTTCGTATGGTGACCCCTCTGTGCTACTTTGATTTTTAAAGTGGTTTTTCAGATACATATTTCTAGAAACGCTCTTGGGGCAGTAAAAATGATTTTAACCAATTTCATAGAATTTGGAATTCTGAAGGACTTTTCGGTACAATCAAAATGTCTAGGACTGACCATTTTTACAGCATACGTAAAAACCCTAAATTTTTGTCTGGCAACACAAAGAACGGGATGCCCGATTTAGTCCGTTCTTGAAATTCTATTTACTATTCTATGGTAATACAATCTTAACTTTGGAAGAAGACTGTCATGTTAGATGAAATCTATTGCATGTCCGCTGTCCGGCTGTCTGTCTGTCCATTCACCCGTCCACTTAGAGAGCTGAAATTTTGCACATGGCCTTTTAAAACAAATTGGAGATGTAGGTTTTAAAATTGGATAGCTCACTCGTAAGGTTGCTACACAAATATTTAGTTTTTTGTTAAATATTTGGACACTGCTTAAGAACGCGTCCACATAGTGAGCTTGAATTTTATACATGGTGTTTCATAAAAGTTATGTAATTAAGTGCAGTTACAAAAATGGACTAAATTGGGCAGGTCTTTCTTGGTGTGGCCATACCAAACTTTGAGCTTTTGCTATATATTTAGACACTGCCTGCAAGCGCGTCGACGTGACTTAAGGCTGAAACACAGTGCGAGCGTGAGCGCAGCCGGCGCTTGACAGTTCTGGTAGAATACATGAGAAGAAGTTAGGCAAGTTCTAATGGTAAAGTCGACTGCGCCCACTGCGCTGGTGTTACTCTAGTTTCTCCTCCAGCGCAACTTTGAAAGACAGTGCGAGCGCAGCTGGCGTTTGAGAATTCCTGTAGAATACATGAGAAGAAGATGGGCATGTTCTAATGGTGAAGTCGGCTGCGCCCACTGGGCTGAGCAAACGCTGGGGTAGGAATATTTTCTACTCCAGCGCAACTTTTGGCATTTGGTAACATGACTTTCGTTGTTTGCAGCCAGTAGCTGATTTGAGTGGTGTGAAATTTCAGAACCTGGGGAAGTTTATATGATTAAATAAATAAATAAAATAAATAAAACTGTCGCAAGAAAAATTGATTAGTTTGGTGTGAGATGCCGTGAATATAGAAATCTACAAAAAAAAGATTGCCTGGCGCGGTATATCGGAAGCGATGGAAGTGCCAAGTAAGTAAATTAAAAAGTACATATGTAGTTCTGAGTATAATAAATTACTTTTAAATAAATATATATTTAGTTACAGATTGTAAACAAAGGTGAAAGAGTTTGCGGGACCGATTCAGGCGGGAGATTGCCATTTTGGAAGCTCCGTCGGAGAATTGGAGTACTTCAACCAACTTTTGTTTCTGAAGGATACCATGAAGCCTCCGAGGTAATAAATTTGATATAAAATTTTCTAGAAATTCTAAAAACAATTTTAGTTAGGCTTGCGGGAATTTCGAGCCAACTGAAATGAGTGATGGCGTTATGTCGCCACTATCAGAGGCCTCATCTACATAATTGCTGTCACCTTCAGCACCATTATAATCGCATCCAACTCCAGATAATGCGGCGGGATCAACAATCCAGGACCAGGACGACACGGAAAGCGCGTCTCCTCAATCAAAAAAGACAAAAAAGATAGCTCAGCCTACCGACAACATAGACGAAATATTCGAAAAGTTTTTAGGAGACATTAAAACAATTGCGCAAGCTGCGAAAGTAGCATGTTCGGAAAACGAGTTATTTATGAGGCTTGCGGCAACAAAATTAGACTTGCTGCCAGAGTGTATCAAAATTGATACTCAGTTAGAAATTTTAAAGTTAATAAACAATAAAATTCAGCTGTATGCTGAAAACAGTGGAATAGTTTTGTTGTTCGTGCTACAAAACCAAGTGACTTAGAATAAGTAAGTTAGTTTTTAATGAGTGTGTTAGTTTTTAATGAGTTTGTTAGAATTTAGTCAGTGTATTTGTTGTTGTTTTTTTATATAGACTTAGATAAGTTGGTTTAATTAGTGTACTTGATTTTTTTTTATAAAGAAATTAAAAGTAAACACGTTAATTTACGCAAAAAAAACTATTATCCTAGGTATAATTATATACTAAATTATTTTCGTATAAATATTCGCACAAAACATCTCTCATTTTAAAAGCATTCGTCGCGGCATAATTAGATGATAAATTTCTACAACGAGGAGAGATTTCACTTCTTGCCGCAAAAGTCCGTCCACAATATTTCCGTCTTCCTCATGGTCAACATACTCTCTTCGGCAATAGCTACTATAATGCATTTTTACAAAATTATGCAGCACAATTGCAGCCTTAATAATTTTCTCTGCGTTCGAAGGCATCATCTGCAACTGGTTATTGATAACTCGCTATCTAGCAGTTAGAATACCAAAAGCGTTGTCAAAAACTCGACGAGCCCTTGAAGGTCTATAATTAAAACAGTTTTAAGTGGAAAGGCTGCATCCCCGATGAAATAATGGGGGCACAAAAAGTTATATTTTTTTATTACCAGGATCAATGGTAAGTTTAATGTCGCAGAAAGAAGCTGTCTGCCAAAAGTACATTCCTTGAATATTCCGGCATAACTCTGACTTCCATAGGCACCAATGTACACGGCCGTAAAAGTATAATTAGCATCACATGCAGCAAGTAAAACTATACTGTGATGTCCTTTATAATTAAAATATTCCGATCCTGCATTCGGAGGACATTGGATGTTGATGTGCTTCCCATCCAAACTTGGAACACAATTCGGTAGATTCCAAATATTTTCGAAATCTTCTGCAATTTTTATCCATTCGTATGTTGTATGAGGTGACAAATATATACTCCACAGATTTTTCCAAATTATGTCAAAAGTTTCAAATATTATTTTCCCAATAGTTTATACGCACATCTTAAACATCCAAGCAAGAACTTGCATTGGTGGACCTTGTGACAAAAGCCTGAAAATATAACATAAGGTAAATGCTCATAATTAATTCAAAGGAATTATGCTATCGTTACTTACATAAGTGTAATAAATAGCCTGCACTAAGCCTTTATGGCTTTCCTGATTGAAATTTTGGTACGTCCTTCTCTTGTTAAGTCAAGCAGAAAGTTAAAAATTTCAGTTTTCATTCGTGTTACTTTAAAAAAGTGCTCGGGGTTTATACTCTTCATTTTTTCGAATGATTTAACAAAGTACCCGTCAATGTCTCTTCGTCTCTGAATTTTCTTAGCTCTTTTTGCGCATTTTGCAGCTCTAAGGCCCAGATAACTCAAATTAATTATTTCAATTAATTTATCAGCCTCCAAAATTTAAATTGACAACACATAAAAGTCAGAAAATAAAAGTATCCAGCACTACACTGTGTTAAAACGAAAGTTCACTACGCCGAAGTTATCAAACGCTCCCACTAAAGTAAAGTTCACTACGCCGAAGTTATCAAACGCCGGCTGAGTCGAAGTCGTGTACGTTCGCACTGGTTTCAGCATTTAAGGAGCTGAAGTTTTGTAGACTGTATTTTCATAAAAACAGTAAATACTATTTTAAAAACTAAAGTGGGCAATTCCTTCTTAGTGTTGACATGTATAAAACTTTTATTTTCATCTAGGATATAATATTCTTGGTCATAAACCAATCAAAGCAGTTTCCTTTGTTTTTGTCGTCTTGTTACCAACACTAAGTATATGAACACTATTGAAACAATTTAAGCAAACACTTTTATTGTACTAGGCGATAAAAATAAATCCAAAACACATTGCCCATATCAATTTTTGTCGAGTTCTTTTGAAATTCAAGGTCCGCTTCGAATCCGACCTAAGTGCTCTCAACGTGTTTGAAGCAAATATGACGACCCAAGTTTGGATACTTATCCGAAGCGAAAGCTGCAGGCTCATTCCAAATGAGGTTTGCTGTGGATTTCCAGTATACAAAACACAGCAGAGTGATTGTCGTTTGAATTAAGCAAACACAATCAGGAACATTTCTGAATCAACCATCAATTTGGTAATGGAACGGAGTTAGATAAGAGGTTCAAACGAAATCCACATTAGATACCTATATGCAGGTACTTAGGTAGATACATTAAAGATAATGATTTGTTATTTATGAAAGTTTTCTTAAGAACAAAGGTGGGAGCTTTAAGGTAACTTTTCATCGACTAGCAAGTATTTGGATTGGAATGAAACTACTTCATTTAAACATTACAAAGAAAAACTTTGTCAGAGGAAAAGGGGGATATAACAACCTTTAGTTGTTCAATCAACACGATAAGAAATCTTGGTGTAAAAGATAAAAATAATGTATATACTTTTTAATATTAACTCTTTCTATTCCAAATTTCTTATAGAAAGTTATAAAGTCGAATCATTTGTATTCAATGTTAGTCTAACGTTAATACAAAATTTCCTATAAAATCCGTTTCTATACGCATATAAGATAAAATGTATCCGAAAAAAATGTTATAGAATTTATATACGAAAATATAAACTTTATCAAATATGCATATAACTTATTTTATTTATATTTTGATGGTATATACTAGCGGTGGCCGACACGTCGACCGCGATCTACCGGTCGATCGCGAAGGGATTTTTGATCGATTACGATGTTGTTTTTGGTTGAACGAGAAACAACTGATGACGAATTTTGGTCATCATAGTAGACAAAAAAAAATGTCAGCTAACAATCGTAACTCATATGTATACAGACAGTGTATTCACCTTAAGGTCACAGTTTACCTATAATCGACCAAACAATACTTTCCTTGTGCAACAAACCACTTAGTTTCTACCAAATTCTGGTAGGTTTATCGACACGCCGTCTCTTTGTGTTAAAAGTGGTAACATTTATTAGTTGCATAAAAAAGAGTCATCCTTTTTAATACCACTACTGTTGTAAAGTGTGAATGAATGTAAGTAGGCACTTTTTTTATATTTTAGCTAAGATTTGTCGAAGACTTATTATTTTCATAATGAAGAGGAACTGGAGTACTTTGTTATTATGATGAATGATAAATGTTTTTGTTTAATATGCGATGCATCTATGCCTCTGTAGCTGTTTCTAAAAGGTGGTAATTTTGAAATACGTTCCCTATCTCTACATAGCAAACAACAAATAGACTACCCACTAAATAGTGAATTGAGAAAAAATTTACTTAGGAATTTAAAGGTGCAAATAAGAGCTCAGCAAAATATTTTTTAAATCACGAGCAGTGACCATCAAATTATAGCAAAAAATTGCAAACCATTTATTTTTGGTTGAGAATTTATAATAGAGACATTTTGGAAAAAATCAGATTCAATTTTCAATGATTTTAAGAACAAGAGTGAAATTATCAGTGGCATTACAGATCCTTAATTTTCCGGAAATACTATGATGAGGCGGATTGAGAAAACAAGTAAAAATCTAAGAGAACAGTATAATGACATTAATAGATGTTTTTGTTTTATTTTCTTCAATTTGCTGATTATACATGACACAGCACAATGGCTTTTAAAGATTATACATCTATAGAAGAAATGGGTGGATATGGTTAATTCGAAGGAACGACTAGAAGTTTAGACATTTTTAACTTCTTCTATTAGAATATTTTGCTGATTTTAAACTGCCACCTTTTAATTAGTCTCAGCAACAACAGATTCACAAGTGCAATGATAAGCTATATAAATGGATTTATAGCGTTCATTGAGTTATATATTAAAATGATGTCAGATTTCCGAGTTTTCTAATCTATCACTGCATAATTAATCAACAAGTGTTAGCCAGCAAAAGATTAAATACAAAAGAAATAATGCATGTAGCGTTTAAAATTGTAAACTCTATTTGCGGCAGCTGTCTCAAGAGGCATCTATTCCAATTACAAGTTGTTGAAAAACATCCAGAATTATTACTAGTATTACTACATATTGATGTGAGCTGGCAAGGATTTCGAGATTACTAGCCCAGCTAACTGGTTTTCTTAAGGCAAAAGATAAAGAATGTATGAATTTAAATTATGTAACGTGGTTGAGGCGTTTAGCATTTCTAAAAGATTTCACACAAAAATTGAGTGATTTGAATTTAGTAATACAAGAAAAAAAATACATAAAACATTGAGGAGATTATCGGCAGTATTAGTGCATAGAAAACAAAATTTATAATACCTATAGGTGATACTAACAAAAAACAATTTTGAGAATTTCTCAAATATATCAACACGCTTAAAAAAGCATCGTAATTGTAATTACAACATTTAAAAATACGTTTTTGAAATCAAAAAGTTGTTGAAAGCTTTTACGTGAGATTTCCTGACTTTAAAAGGGTTCAAATAATGTGCATGTGTCGTTTGCTTTAAAAGTAGGTATTTAAGTGTAAACCTTATTCTTGTCAAAATATCCGAAACATTTAACCTTGACAAAAACATGTTAGAAAATGAAATTATAGTGGAAATTGGTTAACGCGAACGAAATCGTGGGGACTATCGGAAGGTATTCGTGGTATCCGAATTTCTTATTAAGCGTTGTCTTATATATATACGCATAAAAATTTATATTATGAAAATATTTGGGTATAGGCATTGCATCCTATTTTTATTCGTCGTTATCTGAATCTTCAGCTTTAGGTGCATACGCTGATGGTCTTATTATTTCCACAATTTCATGATCGGTCAACTTGGGAGCAGCCTCAATATGGTCGTCCAGGTTCAAATAATCTTCATGTGTAATATCTATGGCTAAATTCAGATAGTTGTAGACACCGCGTAAACTACTGTGTAGTTTAACGTCTTCGGGACAAAGAACGTTGTGAGGCATTACGAATTTGAGGAATGAAACAATTTTAAATTATTATAGTTGTTGCACATCGCCAGGCATTAGATGTGAATTTCCTGAACGGAAACTTTCTGTGGGAGGTTTTCTGGTTCTTAATGAGGACACGAGTTGTTATTCGATGGTACAACAACCATTATTTTGTGGTAATAGAAATTTTTTTTTATAGCAAAATAAGCAAATGAGAATTTCAAATGTTTTCCTATTAAGCAATATTTCTTGTTATTTTCTTTGCATATCAGAATTAGTTCAAATGAAAATCATTTTACGCAATGGGTACTGGGCGTTTGTTCGTGTTATGCAATATTTCGTGTAACCCGTTTTCGTGTTAAGTGAGCTCTACTATATAACTCTAACGACAAATTTGAAATTGCAACACAGAGATCTTATGGAAAATTTTTATAGATATCTTAATCGAGAGTCCAAATATTACTCAATATATTACGCTACTCTTGTTTCGGAACTACATACTTATGCGAAGTTCACATGGTGACTTAATAAGGCAAATCACACAAAGCTGAGGCTCAACTACAAAAAATTAAATGACTGGCCAGTATGGGAAATAATGCTACCATAACCGACTGCAGCATTATGCTTTACTAAAACCTACAGTATTGCATCCACAAGTAAAAAAGAGGTGACAATAAGTACAATGGGTATAATGAGCTAAACAGTTTAAACTAAGAGACGAGGTTATTTATTTACACATACAAGCATTCTAAGGCTGCAGTTACAGTTCGCGCGAGAAGCAGAGCGGAGCTTAAAGCAGAGCTTGTTCATGCGAGAAGCAATGCGAGAAGATGTCCGAGTAAAATTAAAATTAGTTTTCACTACATTTTGTTGTGACATTCGGAAAATAAAGTTATGCATTCGTCCGACAAGGAATATTTTCCTTCGTAAAATATTTGAAATTATTTTTATACAAAAAAAAAAAACTCATTTTCTGCGCATCCATTAAATATTAAAAGAAGGGAGCATGTGGAATTTCATCACCTACACAGTTTGCGTGTATGACCATCTTCGCTCACGCGAGAAAATACTACACAGCCAGCCTAAAGCCTGAAACCCAATACGATGCAGTGCAGTGTTGGAGCAGTGCACTGCACTGTAAAGCACATTGAAAGCAGTGCAGTGCTTTGACAATCATTTTTTGAAGATTATATATATATATTTTTTTTTTATTGTGGATCCATTATTTTGAGAAAAACTATCCATTTTTCTTCTAATATCATTTTAAAATTAATTAATCAATTTAAAATTGAACACTTCCTCTATTCTGTAGTATTTAACAAATGTCAACTGATGCAGTGTGCGTGTTTTAGAAATTAGCCTGAACGATGCAGTGCAGTGTATGTGAATTGCTACATGATGTTACATGAGCTCTAAATTGCAATGCAGTGCAGTGCACTGCACTGCATCGTATTGTGTTTCAGGCTTAAGCCCGAAGCTTTTTGGGCAAGCTGGATTCAGACGAGGGCATGGATGCATAGAACAATCAAACATCGTGACTGAGTGTAGGATAATCATCGGAACGGAATTCTCGCCTCTATATTCATGGAGTTTGAAATAAAACTGATGACAAGAGCATACTCAGTACTTAAAGGAGATTGGATGCAACACCGCCTCGAGACCTTTGCCTTTGTGCAGGAGTTGATGTCGAAAAAAGCGTCGATGAGTAATCTTCGATGAAAACTTGAAAGAATAATCATCGATGAAAATCTCAATGAAATATCCTCGAAAAAAACTTGACAGCATAATGATCGATGAGAATATCAAAGAATAATCATTGTTGAAAACGTCGATGAATAATCAGCCAGGGGTGGGCTTGTGACTTGCATCGAGTAAAGTCGAAACGATTATAGGTTAAATTCATGTTAAAATATATCAAATAAGATTTTTTTTATGTAATCCACCTATTAGAAGTTATTTCGACTTAATTCGATTCATGTTACATAGGATTTTTAATCGGATATTGCTGTTCCAAGAAAATATTTTGGAAATTTGAAAAATAAAAAATATCTTTCAAACAACTAAACGTATATTCCACTTGATCTGAAGATAATTTACAAATAAAATTAAGGAGCTAATGAACCAAATTTATTATCTAATACGATATTTAATGTAGTACTTTAATGAAAAAAAAATACATAGCGTAAGAGTACTGTACACGAACCAGTAACCGAATACTCCTATTACTAATGAAAATAATTTTTTTATCACACGCACTTTTTAATTTTCACTCGTACTCAAGCCAACTTGAACTAAACACCTGAAATGTTAACCTTCATCGACGTTTACGCAAATGAATCATCAAAGAAATATTATCTAGAAAAGAGTAAAAGAAATCGTGTACATACAGGCACCCCTGTCCCAACATGACTTGAACTTCAAAGTCGGGCTTCGCTCCTTTTCTGCAGGAAATGTACGCAAATTTTTCAGTGATACTGATATCCTCGGAGAATTCCTGCATTCATTCACGATCATTTTTCCGCTAGGGAAGACCTAGGCTACGGACACGGTTTCCGCGCATTCAGCTTTATGCGGAGCAAGTCAACACTCTAGATACATGCGGTCGAGAACTTTGTCTGAGGATGCCCAGCAAACATTGAGATGCAAAATCATCAGCGCGATTTAGAAGATGATAACCTTCCACGATAAAATTTGTCTTCGCCGGATTATCATACGCGAGCCATTCGCGTATCATTTCTGCTGGGTAAACATATGAAAACGAAGTAAGCCAAAACTCTCGAGAAAGCTTCTGAAGCCATGAAACAGACTCACCCGCTACATGCGAGCCCAACTGAGTGCTAACGTTCTAAAATATCTGCAATGTTCTTATGTAAAACTGTCAAAAGTTTGATATGAATTGTTGAACACAGCTAAAAAGAAAATAAAGAATTAGAATATTATACACTATATAATAATTACTTCCCTAGTTGTATCCGATCCAGTGTCTCCAAAAAAGGTCCTCCAAATCCAATCAACTCAGCTGAAATTAAAAAAAATGGAAAGATTATATATTATTTTAAGAATAATCTAGAATCTAGATAAAACATTACAATGAAAACTTGTATACCGGCAGTTTTCATGCAAGACTGACAAGAAAATAAATTTCTTGGGAGAGTAACAACAAAAACAGGCAAATTACAAACATTACTATTTCTATTACTAATTCATATGCTCTGCATAATAACCATTTGCAAAACATGCAAACATGTTTAAATGTGCAGAATAAATGAATTTGCAGCATGCACATACACTATTATTGCAAATTACTTATGTTGTAACTATTTAATAGGACATAAAAAACACTATTATTTACGTACCTGAATAATAATTCCAAAATTTGTGGCGAAAAACACAAAAAACTTCACGCAAAAAGGTCAATTTGGTAAAATCAAATGCGCGCAACCTGTTGGTGAAATTCACCAGGTAAGCAATATTTAAGAAAAAAAGGTGAAATTAATTCCCATAATGAGTGGGAAAGACAAAGATGTGGGAGCGAGACAGGGGAAACTTGAGAGAAAATTTGCGTTCCACATAGGAAATTGTCATAATATGGCAGCCATATTGATAATTTTCAGAAAAATTAAAATATTTAAATAGATACATGAGGAAAATTCGTGGATAATAGAAAATAAATTAATTGAGATAATTTGGCTTATGTGGACATAATTGTATAAGTCAGTCGAGCACGAAAAATATGTTAAATTTGCATTTTTCGTGTGGAACTCATGTCAAAATGGCCGCTCAGAACCTATAAAAAGGAGGTTCCCCCTGAACAAACTCTCATTAGTTTGACAGCGATCATAAATGCAAAACGCATAAGATCAAGTGGAAGAAGTTCTCAAGCTTTAAACAGTGATAATCAGTGGTCCTAGATATTAGCACAAATATAAAGTACCGAGGTACAATATTTTACATGGGGAACAGATTGGTTTGGTCAAGGAATCCAGCTAAGTATTTGTGGTTTATGTGTGAATTAATTAATTTTTGGTGGCAGAATATTTTAGATTAGGTTTCTTTACATAATCAGTATGTACATGCTAGCCTGACATTTTACTGCTACATGTAGAGAAACACACTTAGTTAAGTTATGATTAAGAGTGTTTAAAAATAAGAGTGAATTTTAATCTAAATTCTGCTAGCATAAAAACTAAATATTTGTCACGATTTAGTATGTTAGCGATACATGCGAGCAGACACTAATTAAGTAGTATAAGCAGAGTGAATTAAAAAAAGAGACGGCAAAAAACATCAAGTGGGGCATACGCATCATATGCAATTAAGCTATTTGCATATATGCTCAAAGTTGTTTAACGTAGAATAAGGCGTAATTTAGGAATTTATTAGTCAATTAGCTGACAGTGAACACAAGCACCCATTCTTCTTATTTTAATACACCGCTACACTAACCTTCCTAAAAGTGCCGTAATATAGCTGCAGTTGCTCAATAGCCGCTACATTGCAAAACATGAATAGCTCCTACGCCCCAAACTACTATTCATAGAGAAAAATGGTGTTCTGATAATCTTAAGCTTACTTTCTTATCTTCCGAACCGAAATAAAATTTGAATACCTTTCCTAACAAAATTATTCAAAAGAATTTATCTTAACCAAATAACTACATTTCCTCAAATAAAAATTCTCAGCTGAGTAATCATTGTATAAGATGCTGTGCCGTCGTGGCATGCAGTGGCCTGATGAAATCTAATGTTGCTGCCTACAGATTCGGACTCTGATTGCACATAAAAACATGCAATTATTACTGAACTGAGAGCTAGTGAGCGTAAAATGGTAAGGTTACTTTATAATCAAAACTATTTTATTATTTTGTTAAGTAAGACACATAGTAAGTGTAGAATAGAATAGAATAGAATATTTGTTTATTTGGGAGAGATACTTCAAGATTTACATATCTTTTTCTTAGCACCAATTAGAGTGGAAATACAGTAATACAACTGAATAGAAATAAGTAAACTAAATTAAATATTAATACTACAACAATGATAATAGATGGGAGAAAAAAAATATAAACAAAAATAACAAATAAATTATACAAAAAATAATTACGAAAACAATTATAGCAAATGAAAATAAAATAAGATAAAATCAAATTAGATAACTTCGATAACAAAAATATAATCTTCGCGTGTGGGTCACAACAGCAAAACTATTTACGTCAAAAAATTTACAAGAAGACGCCTGAAAGTGCCGATCGAGTTAGCCTTCTGGATATTTTGTGGTAATGAATTTCACATTCGAGTGATTTGAACAATGTAGGATCCATCAAGTTCAGTGGACTGAAAACGAGATATTTGCAGTTTATAGCTTCTGGCAGAGTTCAAGGGTTGAAACATGGTCCTCAAGTAAGCGGGCTGAGAGTTATGCAATAGATTGAAAAGAAAGAATAATGCTCTACACTTTAGATATACTTTAACAGAGCAACCTAGCAGTGCAAAATTCAGGTGAGAGACATGATCGAATCTTCGTAAGCCGAAAACAAACCTTACACAATCGTTAAATGCAACATGTAATTTTCTGGAGCAGTGCGAATCTAGCTTCGGGAAAACAAGTAAACCGTGTGTAAAATGCTGTAATATTAGGGACTTGACAAGATGACAGCGCATTTTAGGGGTGAGCATTTTAGTGGACTACCATAGACGACGGAGGGTGGCGTAGATCTTAGATAGGTTTGAGTTGACGAGATCACAGCACTTCATATTGGAGTTAAGGGTGACCCCAAGGTTACGGACTTTATCCACATAGGGGATTGAAGATCCATTCAAAAGAATCGGAGGAAGGAATGAAGAGTCAAGAGTGCCGAAGGAAAAGGCGATACACTGTGACTTGCCTGGATTAAGTTCAAGTTTATTGTTAATCGACCAGGTGTATATATTATGTAAATCGTCGTTCATCCGAGCCGCACAGTCTTCGATAAGACCAGGTGGTCGACTGAAATAAACTTGAACGTCGTCTGCATAAATGTGAATGTTGACATCTTGGCAGATCGTTAATATAAAGACTGAAGAGTAGAGGACCAAGAATGGAGCCTTGTGGTACTCCAGAAGACAGAGGAAGGAAATTTGAGTGATTACAGTCGCCTAGAGTAACCTCCTTGATTAAGTGGACAGATCGACACGAAAAATGGAATTTATTGCACTGTCAAAAGCTTTCGAGAAGTGTAAAAGCGCCAGAACGCAAATCTCTCTTTTATCAACTGCTGCGCGTATGTCTGTGGTGACTTTAACGAGCGCACTTTCGCAACTATGCTTGGGTCGAAACCCAGATTGGCAGCCACTTATAAGATTGTTTTGCAGTGTGTACTGTTGAACCTGCCAGTACAGTAGCTTCTCCAGAGCCTTCGACAGGAAGCAGAGGATGCTGATGGGCCAATAATCAGCAAGAGCTGTACCCGCAGCCTTCTTTGGAATAGGGAGTACGTGAGCTGATTTCCATGTTTTTGGGAACACCGACTTCGTAATGCAGGTATTGAAGATATGTAAAAGTGGGCCAATAATGAGCGGCGCAATTAGCTTCACAAAACGGGGAGACATATTATCAAGGCCAACTGCCTTAGATTTAATAGCGAAAATCGCATTCAAGGCTTCAGTTCTATCCACTCCTCGGAAACTAAAACCACTATAGCTGGAAGAAGATTCTAAGCCTGCCAAGAACAACTGATCATTCTCTTGAGATTGATGACCAGCTATTAAGAATTCGTTAAGTTCCTGAGGGCTCAGGTCACACTTAGCCGTTCTGCCTCCATATACGCCAGCATCACGCACGTTACGTTATAACATTTTCGGCGGACAACTTATATCAAACTTACGCTTATAATACGTACGTTTAGCCTCGCGAATTCTTACATTGACTTTGTTCCTTAAGACCGTGTAAAACTTCCGACCTTCAGGAGTCTTTAATCTACGATACCTGGAAGAAAGAAACTCCCGCTCAGCAATCAACGATTTTATTTCGGCGCTGAACCAGGGGCAGAAACCGCTTTGTATTGCCTTAGTGCGTAGAGGTACATACTTATCATAAAGGTACTGAATGGAACGATTGAGAAGGAGAACCTGGTCATCAATATTCGATTGGATGTAAATATCGTTCCAGTTATAGCACCCGCATTCGGCGAGAAGGGATTCCAAGTCAAGGTTGTTGAAATCTCTGTACCGATAAAAAGACAGGCTTGGATTTCTATTGATTCTTACATCACAAGAAAGGAAAATAATTTCATGATCTAGGGAACTAAGACAAAGTTGAATAAAAAGGAGCAGAAGGGATGGATTAATGCAGTTATGATAAGTCGGGTAAGTATTAACTAGGTTTAAGTGCGCTGTTAGCATATCGCATACAAAATGGTCAGTATTAATGCCGTTCTTGAGGATGTTAAAATCAATATTGTAATTTTTCCATAAGCATTAATGTAGAACATTTTAGAGAACAGACTTATACGCACATATATAGATTTCTGTTTCATAGCTTGGGAAGTATTCTTGAGGGTTTTGAGTTAGCACATGAGAACTACCACGTTTTTACCCAAGAAAGTCGGTCAAGCTATATCCGATTACTAACGTTTTCCCCGCTTAATTGAAATAAGCATTGTTAACAAAATATGTTCAGAGTATAAGAACTCTCGTTTAAGACATCTGTCATGTCTGGAGTGACAAATACTAGTCGCATCGCCATCAAGAGAGAAAGTTCCACAATTTTACTACCTCGGTAGTGTTATTACCAAAAACAAATGAGCAGAACAAGGCATAAGTGAATGGCTGAGGAAAAAAAATTGAAGTTTGAGGACTGTGAGCGGTTTGGAAGTCCTCACACCTGAATTGGCATCTTACTTGCTGAAATTCGCTGTGCGGGTAAGATATGATATTTGCTCTAAAGCGTTACCTTATAACTCTGCCTAGTTTTCAATTATGCTCCATCTGCCGACTAGAGGAGATCGGTGACAAGCTAATCACGACTTAACCTCCCACCCTGTCTAAGATAATAGGGTCTTTCTTTTTTGTTTTCACTATCAGAAGCAGTTTAATACAAGTTCGCTGTACGGACACTTCTAATATATAAACGGTCAACAATACATGCTTTTCATCACTTAGTCAGCCTTAGTTTTAGTATGTAAATCTAAATATAAACCACACCGGATGAAATTACATGCAATGGAACATGGCACAAAAATTTAAATAGAACAAAAAAGATTAAGTATTATATAAGTATAGACGGTTTTTTTAAAAAATGCTCAGCCATATTATTAACACATGCGTTTGTACATGCTATAGTTGGGCCTCTAGGAGTTAGCATGTAACAGACGTAGCCTTCTCAAATTGTGACCGCTATCCCGGAAAGACATTTTGTTAAATAACAACGTAGAATCAACATTCGCATGTAAGAGTTGATGTACAA
The DNA here is from genome assembly GCA_963930735.1 of Dioctria linearis. Classification (NCBI taxonomy): domain Eukaryota; kingdom Metazoa; phylum Arthropoda; class Insecta; order Diptera; family Asilidae; genus Dioctria; species Dioctria linearis. The sequence continues at coordinate 197,013,164 of OZ005741.1, read as the reverse complement.
AAGTTGCATCCACATCCATGTCAAATCGTAAAAATTGCGCAAAATTGGGAAAAAATTGTAAAAGTTGGAAAATGTCGTAGAAATTGGATAAAAACGTATTCGATATAACAGAGAAAAAAATCGTAAAAAGTGGAAAAAAATCCTAAAAATTGGAAAAAAATCGTAAGAATTGGAAAAAAATCATGAGAAGTGGAAAAAATGTAAAAATTGTGAAAAATCTTAAAAATTGAAAAAAAATCTTAATAATTGCAAAAAATTCATAAAAGACCGGCCAAGTGCGAGTCGGACTCGCGCATGAAGGTTTCCGTACCATTGTACAAAATTTAACACTATGTACTTTTTCTTAATTTTTTCAAATGAGAGTAGGCGTCATGTGAAAAAATTATGCTGTCACTTGAAAAAAATGCCTACTTTTGATAATAATAATGATTAAAACGAGAAAAAAAAACTCCGAAAAATCGCGTTTCTTTAATTTTTAATTAAATTTAATTTTTATTATTTGTTGTTATGGTGGCAATAGATACACAGTTTGTTGGAAAATTTCAACTGTTTACCTATTACGGTTAATGAGATGCAACCTGTTGACGGACGAGCAGCGAAGTCTTAGTAATAGGGCTCCCGTTCTTACCCTTTGGTACGGAACCCTAAAAATGAAGAAATTGGGAAAATTGAGAAAAAATCGTAACAATTACATAAAAACCGTAATCGTAAGTTTGCAGATAGGAAATTGATAGCTGAGAGTAAATGATAGTCTCAAATAATTAAGGCATGGACGATAATTTTGCAATAGGCCTATAGTTAGAAATTTAATTTGTACTAACTTTATTGTGGATGGTATAATAAAAGAATTTTTGAATAGCTTCACCGGTTTTATGGCTACTCTTGGAAAAGTTTCACTTAATTCGTATTCTATTCTAATTGCATTCTTCTCCGGTTTTATTGCTAATTTTGCAAACATTTCAATTAACGCTTCCATTAGTTTACTTCGAATAACTAATGCGCTTAGCTTTGCGAAGGTACCGTAATCTTCTTTCAGCTAGCTCCCTAAACCTATGGTCATCCAGAATATTCCGACGTAGTCTCCTCCCATTTAATAGAATTGTAAACAATGAATGAGAGAGGGGCTTCGCTTCGTGTTGCTGAACAAAAAAAAAATAGCGTTAATATAACTCATTAATTATTGTGTAACGTAGAATATTAGTATTCCTTATTATATTGAATACCCGTATAATACGTGGAAAGCCTAGTGTAGACGGACACATAAACTTATTAGGACGGACGAACTAACTTATTAAACTTTAAGTAATTATTCGGACACAATTTCAAAGAAAAATCGTTATCCTTTTAAAACCATTCGTAATCACAAGAGACTCAAAACTTATCTTTATTTTTCCTCAAAATTTTCTTTTTCAATAACAAGGATTTGTATAAAGTGCCTCGTGTAAACTTTGAGTATTTCTAAAATTCAATTTTTAATTTTGGAACCTACAAATGTTTTGGTGGAGAGATGAGGTGCCGAGTACACATCTGGGTGCTGGCCGACTGTAACAATGGCAACAATCGCCACAGACTCGAACGTTGAAAATTTTAGTGCTGCAGCATTTGGACTATTAAAGGCAAAAAGTCCTCTGGTCCAGATAACATCTCCAATAAAGTCATCAAAAACCTTCCAACTATCGCCATAGAATTCCTAATAATTATCTTTAACAATTGTCTCAGTAATTCATATTTCCCTGATATCTGGAAAACCGCGCATGTAGTGCTAATCCCCAAAAATGGTAACTCGAAAAACCTCCGCCAAAACATTGAGAATACCTGCCTTGACCTAATTATCAGGCAGGACACGGCGGAACAATATATGGTAAATTTTATTATTTCACCACTGCTCTCTAGCAGGTATTTTCCTTTTCACATAACATGCATTTATAGGGTCTCGAAAATGCAGTAGCGAAAATGCCTTGCAGGATATCCGAAGATATGTAAGCAGGAGGTTAGTATAAGAAAACCTAAAATGTAATTCAAAAAGTAGTCTGAGGCTTTATTTCCTTAGCGACATTTTTTATATTTAGTTTGTAATATAATGTCCAAGACTTTTATTATATTAATGTTATAAATTATTAACCGGTTTTTTTCCCGCAACCCAAAAATAAGGAAATTAAAGCAAATATGTGTTGATGTACCATGGTGTAATTTATTGAAGCGATTCCTAGTTGATTGTTGTAATATGTAATGTAAGTAAGATGATGCCCCCCCCCCCTCTAACTTTAATGCTAATTTATGCGTGATTTCAGGTCAGGGAAACTTCAATTTGGATTTTCTGCCTTACCAATTCAGGCGGAGACAGTTTTTATAATTTTTCCATTTTAATAAAATTATTTTACTGATGTTCTACAAAGCTAGGTAAATTTCATGAAATGTTCCTTGGATGGAAGGATAGATTGAAAGGAGGATGATTTCCCCTAGGGGAGAGCCCTAGGCCGTAGGCCAATACAAGGCCCATTGTTCACCCTCAGCACCCCTGAATAAACCCCTTAGGTCCCAACCAGCTCTTATAAACCATAAGATTGGCTCCTATCCTTCCTTACCCGCTTCATGCAATTGATCCAGGAGGTGTGAGCCAAGGAATCAATAACGTTTTCCGGAGAGAGCTGGACAATGACAAAAAAAGTGAGTCACCGTTTCGGATTCCTCTCCGCATCCTCTGCATGTCGGGTTATCAACCAGTCCTATCATATGTCGGTGACCCCTGAGAGAACAGTGTCCAGTGAGAATAGACACCCGAGTTTTCATGGTAGCTTTGCTCAGCCCTAGTAGCATTTTTGTGAAACATGGATTAGGTTTACCCCACAGTTTCTTTGTTGTTCTACCCGAAGGGTCGTCTAACCAAAGACAACTGTGTTGGCAGTCCGCCCAAGTCGCAATTGTAGAGACCAAGTGTCCTGGTGCGATCATAATTGTGGAGGGAGGTGCCTCCGAGGTCGCCCCAAGACGCGTAAGCTTGTGCGCTTTTTCGTTTCCACTATCATCTCGGTGACCAAGCAACCAAAGAGCGAGTACCCTGTTACACTGAGCGAGGGAGTTCAGGGTGGTTTTTCATTCCAGTACTAGGTTGGACGTTATGAAAGGTTTTGTAAATGCCTTGACGGTTGTCTGAGCAGATGGCAATCTCCTTGTTCTCAATGTCTGCGCCAATGAGGTACCTTCCCGCTTCAAGAATGGCGTTGACCTCCACCTGGAAGACCGTTACATGGCTTTCCAGGTGTATGGTAATTTCGAAATGAGGCTCCTCACAGAAGACGCCCGCTGCGGTTTTGTCTTCAGATTTGGAGCCATCTGTATAAATTATAGTATCTATCAATGGGTGGAGCACAGCGTATGCTGCCCGTTCCTCCCTAGATGGGATTTGATTTTAAACTTGCTATTCAGCATAGTCTCGATGATGTGGTCACTCTCCCTATCGGTGTCAGGTGCGATGGGCCGCACAAAATCATGGATGGATTCGTGTGGAACCATGGTTCCTGAATAAATCCAGCTCTGATTCAGGTGCAGCCTCAGCACTGCGATAGCGGCCCCCTTCTAAACATGTATCGGCACGGGGTGTATATTAAGGATAACATCAAGAGCCTGAGTGCTTGTAGACTTGAATGTGCCAGTTACGCTGAGTAGGCACAATCTTTGAATCTTTTCCAATATCTTACGATGATTGGCATACTCCATGCCATTTCCACAGCGCCACAGGGCCGTAGGTTAACATGGGTCGGATGACACTAGAATATATCCATATGATCAACCGCGGTGTGAGTCCCCACTTTTTTCCTATAGCTCTGCTGCACATAGCGAACATGTCCTTTAAGTTATAGAGTTTATTTATAAATAAATTAGCTTATTTGCCGATAATATTGCTGTACATCTGGGAGCATATATAAACAAAAGCTTACAAAAATCCCTGAAGATATGTTATCTTCTATTAATAAAGCTTATTGATTAAAACTGTTTGTTGAGGAAATCATACGGGCGTCCCTTTAAGACACTTGTCTCGGTCTTTAATCAACCCAGCAAAAATAATAAAAGTATTTGATAAGTACAAAAGTATATTAATATTTAAAATTTAAAATTAAAGCTTTCAATTAAAGCGAAAGCATTTTATTTCAGACACCAGCCATTTTAAGGTATGTATTTCAAACACAAGCCAAACTTGTCCAAAACCATCCTGAAGTCTGAAGTTGTTTATGTTGTTATCTTTCAAATTAAATATCTGAATTAAAAAAATAAATTTGTTGTTAAATTGTAATTTATATATCAAATCTTGTAACCAAAATCGAAATGCATTGTACTTTTTTCTATTGTCATGCCTCACCACTGTTATCAAAACAAAAGCTACCCGTTATCGGCTGATGTAGCAGAATGCAGCTGCTGGTTTTTTTTGTAATTTTTGTGCTAGTCACTTGGACAGAAGACTCTGGCAAATAAGGTTCTGATATCGGCTTCTCCTATAATTCGAATAAATTGTACAGCTCAAGTAAAACAATTAAATCATTTAACTGAAGTTCGGGAGCATTTTCTATTGAGGTTAGAAACGGAGAATATCAAGAAGTCTGTTAATATATTCAAATCAATGTTGCCACATCAAAATAATTTATATCAGTTCTGGTTGTAAATTAGAATTACAAATTACTTTTAGTTGAAGTGTGACGAAATTTATTTATAATAAATAATTCTTTTCCAGAATAAAAGAAAAGCAAACAGTATGAAATTATGAATATTTATTAAAATTACCAGAAAATACAATAGTAATTCAAGAATTTAATACCTCGCTACTTGTCTTTTAATTTTCTCTGCTCATATGCAGCAGGTTGAAAATTGCCTGTAAACTCGTATATTGTACGGGTCTCGAAAGAGTAAAAAACTCATTATCACTTTCCACTTTAATGTTTTTTTTAGACAATGCGCTTTGAAAGCCCTTTTACCATTTGGAATATACACAATGGTACAAGTGTCCTTCTGGTGACCTTGACAGCTCACTTTTCGTGGCGCGGACAATAGTAAGTTAAATTCATTAAATCGTACTTCACTAATGTAATTCTAATATTGGGTGGTAGTAATCCAGTTCGGAGTCATTACGAGAGTTTCCAACTGAGGGAAAATTTACCGAGTCAAATACGGACTTGCCCTATATATTAAACGCATCACGGCTGACGTAGAATATGATAATTCGCCTTGTGTTTCATGATCCCTATGGAGATCAATAGGCAGAGCAGTACAAATTCAATACCGTAATTATAAGCACATAGGATGGTTTTTTTTTACATTCGAGCTCTAGACGCGTTTGGATATATAATATATATATATATAAATATATAACATATACTCACAGTCAAGGTAGAGCTTGCAAGACCTATCAACAAAGTAGGTACTCAGTTTTCTCAGGAGCGATCAAGTGCACTATTCTTTCATCAATGATCAATATTGTATGTAATCCCACACAAGAATCACAAATAGCCGATGTTTTTGGTATTGTTATATATGGCCTGGAATGGTGTATATAAAAAAATTCTGAACTCGACCGTATATATTTCACGCAAAAGTACTAGAAGCTCTTAACCATTAAGACATGAATACTCTTATATAAAACCAAATGGAAGAACATATTACAGGTCTGCCAAATGCAATCTTAAGCCCATTTTAAACAGCTGGAAAAAAAGGAACAAACCTTATTACTAAACCAAGAATTACGACAAGGAAAGTAACCTCCAGGACGATTACTTAAATTTTCGTATCTAACGAACCTATACTTACCGCTTATGGTTAAAGCAATTGGTATTTAATATCCTGGCTTTCATTAATACAGCAAATTGTATTAAAATTACGTCTCACAAGAGGCTCTTTCGTAAGTACTCATTTCTGAAATAAAATCTATAAATATTTTTACAACATTACTAAGTCAACGAGCTCTGAAATTATCTTGCGGAAATGTAGACAAGCAGACGAATTATGTGGCATTATTAATATTTTCGTTGTCGTACAAATGTAAGCATTAATTCATTTTGCTCTATGATTTCATTTATGATTTAACACAAATATTTCTTTTTCATTAGTTTTAGAAGAAAAAAATTGTTTTATACTTCAATTACGTACCCTGAAAAAAACTTAATTAACTGAACACTTACATTCGTTGTCATGAACAATTGAGAATAGGACTTCTATGGCGAACTCTTGCTCATCTCTCACTTTTCCTTCCTAAGGATATTTCTGTTAAAACAATTAAAGTTTCCGTCTTTTATCCTAGAAGATAAAATTTTCTACAAAATGTCTCCTTTTTCGTATTTTATTCTTCCGACCAAGATATGCGCGACCCGAGTTGTTTAATTATGATAGCGTTCTATACTCCTTCCTCAGGCCAAATGGATGAGTAGTTTAAACTTTTAATTAAAGGAAGCAACAAATCTTCTTGGTACCTCAGGTTTCATTTCATTCTCGTTTAAAAGATTGTTTTATCTTGGTGGCTTCCAACAGTTTGTGTAGACAAATTAGTGTAATTTCGCTACATTACGATTGGTGAACACAATTATGAACAACACACTTTCATGTGAATATGAACAGCACACACAGTTAAAGCTTTCTAAGAGAAAAATTTCATCCCTTGAACGACCCCCTTCTATAAAGTAAAATAAATAGCTCATAATTTATTAAATTTCAAATTTCCCAGGTAATTGAAAATTAATTAACCAAATTTTTTCCTTGAAATGATTCATGAATACTAGAGATTACATGACTACGGGCCAGAGAAAATAGGGAGAGGAGAAAAGAGATGATCCCGATTATCAGTTATTGTGTGGGCTGCTTTTATTAATTGCTTGTGGATAATGGTTTATTAAATTACAATAAACAATTTTCTCTGGGGAATGGAGTCAATGCAGTTGAGGGATAATTGGTTATTAGGTCTCCTTTCGACGACCGCAATTAATTAATTATTCCTGCTTTCGACATAAGTAAGTTTGTGATCGGTGACGTAATGTTTCATCATTCATGCAACCTGCATGTATAGTATATACCAAGAAGGTGTACCTACTTTAATCCCATTAGGGAAGCTGTATTAATGGAAGCTTTGATAAATTTACATTTATGTGTAATTTTTATGGCTGGCTGTGAAATATATCAGAGGACCTTATACATATAGATAAATAAAGTAATATAGATTACTTATTCGGAGATTGTAGTTTGTATAACTGACCTAACAAAAGGGTTCAGGGCTGTTGATGCTTCCGAATGGTCGCACCAATCCTTTTTTAAGGCTAGATTATATACCGTGGATTTTTATGCCTAACTGTGGTCAAAATTTGGTACGCTATCGGTAAATGACAATGAAATATTAGATCGTCAACGTATTTATGGAAATCGAAAAAAAAAATGTCATCAACACTGTGATTTGAAATTCAATGCTTTTAACATTTCTACTCTTCTGTTCTATCAACTCGGCCATCAGCACCTTGCCGGATTTACTTCTTGGGGTGCCGGCTCTCATATTTAAAATTCGGCGTTAGACTGCAGTCTTATCTATCGAATTTGAATGAATTTTATGATTTGATTGGTATTTATTTATTTATTTAGTACTTGTTCAAGTAAGCCTTTCTGGGACTCTGGTAACAACGAAAAGCAAAAAAAGTTTTTTTTTTATTTATTCTGTCACGCAATCATGTTATTTAGGGCGATAAAGTTTTAACTCTTTTCGACTCATCAACACCTCCCAAACAACACAATTGAGTGTTTTGTAAAAAAAATGAGAATAGGAGAACGGAAAACATATAGAAAAAGAGGAAGACTAAAAAAATTTAAAAATTTAGAAGAAGGGAAAAAAATCCAGATTAATTCAAATTGAATTAACCTGTATAAGCTCGCAGTGTGCTGAAAAAAGCATCCTCTTCATATTAGCAGCTTAGATCAAATAACAAAAAGGAAAGGCTATGCTGCACTGTAAAAAATGTGTACAATTGTTGCCACAAAGATTTGGTATTTTTCCATAAAATGTAGGGAATATTCTCTACATCTTGTGCACATTTTTTACTGTGTGTGTAAAATTCGTGTACTTGTGATAAGCATTTTTTTTTATTGACACGGGGGAAATGACGAGGGGTATCGCCTTGTTGTACGTCAGATCGACATTTTTGATTTATTTCTGACATTTCAGATTTTGTAAAAACCAGTTCGGTTTTGTTTTAGTTATTTTGTGCTATAGAAGTGATCAGAACTTGTTTATACTTAATAAGACTGATTAGCAATAGTAAAATGTTGTTTTGTGAATGAGATTTTATATAATCGAGACTCCTGAGTCTTGTATTATCGTGGTGAAGTGCGCTGTGTTATGCTGCAGAAACAACCAGGGATATTTTCTTACAAAATCATGTTTCAGGCAAGTTTAATTCTTTCAATAATACATATCTTAATAATTTAAAAAGTTATAAAAAAATAATAAAACAATAAATTTAAAAATTAATTCAAAATTTTTGAGAGATAATGGTACCTCCTCTATTAAATTTCTTCATAATTTGAAAAGTTTCAACCAAGAAATTATGTGGCCGCTCTGAAAATATCGTAGTTTACTACTTTCATGACTAAACGAATACATCGATCCGGTTCCAATCATGAAGGAAAATGCTTACAGTTTTCTTCCTCATAGACTATCCTTTTTGTTGTATGCTTTTCGTTGGTGCCGAAGAGTCCCAATAAGCCTAATTGAACAAGTGAACAAATGTCAATTTTATGCGGTACAAAAATTATAAAATTATTGTTAGTTAGTAAGAGTAAAAACCGGGAAAAATGCGTAAACTAAAACTTTTAAACAAAATCAAACCTTTCATCAATTTGTCCGCTATCTATTGTTGTTTAGTAAAACTTAAATCACACTTTGGAGAAAAATGTTTTTAAAATTTAATTTAATTAACTTTTACTATGGAAAATATTGTTTGCAGAAAATATTGTAAAATATTTCATTCTAAGTAATAAGCAGAATAAAAGTGTGAAGGAAACCATATTCAAAAATATGGAAATTTACCTGTTGCAATCAAGCTTTTACAAGGGAGTTATATTCGAGCGTCCTTAATGAAGAAATAAATCGGAATAATAAAACATCCAATGATTAATTACTTAACAGCGCCGGTTTATTTTACAGAACTGTGTGTCTTCCATTTACAAAAACTTTTTATAAATTCTGTTCATCCAAATTTTACTAATAGATTTTCCTTAAGGAACCATACGTTTTAATTTAAACTACAAAATTATAACCATTTTAAAAAACCAGTTAAGTTCAAGCGCACTAATAAGGGGCTATCGGAATTTGTATTATCATCAACCAAAAACATACAGAGAAGTAGCGCAGTAACGTAAGTTGAAATAAATTTTCACAAATATCCTGAGGTCCAACTCCTGTGCGCACTCCTAACAACCCAATCTAGAACAATTTAGAATAACTTTTTGCTAGCAATTTTTCTTAAAATCGATAGAAAATTACTTAGTTACGAAACACTTTTTCTATTTTTTTACAAAAAGATAAAGATAAAGTGATAAAAATTGTTCTACGTTAAGTTTCTTATTAAATTTAATTTGTGTTTATTCTTAATCTTAAATAAAAATAAATTATTTTTGAGAAAATTCCAAGCTTTATAGTTTTTCCAATTTTTTTATTATTTTTTTTTTAAATATTATTGAAGCAAATATAAAATAAAATAATAATGAAAACTTAATGTACGTAGTAGTAATAATTTATAATGGATTCAAAATCAATTCAATAATAACATAAATACATATACCGATGATGTACATAGGGTAAGACTAATTTATATTATTTATTTATTTATTTATACATATTTTATGGTATCCATATAAAAAATACCAGTAAAAAAGTTTATAGCTATAATTATATATGTATATATTTATTTTAATCCAGCTTTGATCCACAGCCTTTAGAATTTACAAGATATGTATCATGTGTAAAACGTCGTATAGGACGTCAAAAATGTGGCTTAAGATTTTTTTTGGAAAGAAAATTAACTCCAGTAAACGATTTTAATGCTGTCAGGCAGTACAAATTGGCAGATCTATAGAATATCGATCAACATGGTTCTAACTGGGTATTGACATTTATTTGTTGATCAGAATAATAAAACTTGACAAATAATGCTTATGAACGGTAAAAAAATATAAAAACTTTAACTCGATTTTTACTTTCGAGCGATAAAATAGAAATCAAATTTTATGATTTAGATGTTTGATGTGTTCTGCCCCTAGTCGGAGCAAACACGCAGTTAATGAATAGGTGTAGTGGAAATTATAACCCTGGCTCAAAAGCCAATGACATCGTGGTTTTATTCTCCGATACACCACGTCTATTACACTAGAACTCACACTGAAATTAGATCTACAAAATTCAATAAATGCTATAACTTAAATAATATCAAAAATATACATATAATACTAGTAATATTATTTTAAAGATCAAAAAATATGATTCAAAAGTTATCTACAAGGCTAATTCAAATTCTTTTGGCCGTTGGCGTTTTGATAAGGAGCTTTTGATGATGATCTTCACAGTCTCGATTTGCTTTGCACAGTTGTTTTCCTGGAATGACTTCTTCGGTATGTCGAAATCGTAATTGAAGTTTATCCAGTGAAGACTTATTCTCGTAGTGAGCGTTTGCTGTTATAGTAGACGCTGCGGAGATTGTGGAAATGCCTTTCAGATTTCCAGAAAAGATCCAACCGTGGGTACTATTGTGCGCAATTTGTGTTCCTGGAGGACCTTTTCGTAATGCTTCTAAGAGGATTTCTCCGTTTACGTACACTCGCTCGTAAAAGCAGGTCGACTTTTCTTGGTTTGAAAAAATGTGGAAAGGCTAGTTGCAGATCACGTACGTGGCTCCATTCCTTGTTTGGAGTGGTGGATGGAAGTAATATGTCTGTGATAGTATTCACTATAAGGGCATTAATTGTGGTTGCTTTATTCAAGGTTGAATAAGAGTGTCTGTTAATTCTTGCTTGAATTTTAACAAACATATAGCCTCTGACTTTTCTAAGCCAGTGATTTGTGTTGACGTGCTCATAGTGGCCAATTTGAGCTTGCGTGGGATGGCTTGTGTTACGAACGTGACTTGAGAGCCTGAGTCAATCAAGGCTCGTAATGTGAGCATGGTACCCTTTTTTGAAGGAACTTCAAGCAATACCGTGGCAAGAAATGCTTGTGTTGTTCCTACTCATTGATTCGCGTGAGTATATTGGATGCGGAAAGTGCATTACAAGGTTGAACTTGAACGTGTGGACTTTCTGTGGCTTTGTATGAGCCCTGGGAACTTGTGTTGTTCCTATGAATTAAGGAATGATGATTCCTTCCATACCGCTGGCAAATAACTTTGGACTAAATTTCGAGTTGTGGTCTTTTCAAAGGAGAACTAAGAATTTGGAGTCTACGTCCAGTTTTACGAATTTCGGGCACTTGTATAAAGAATGTTGGTCTATGCACAGTGTACATCTGTCACCAGTTGATGGAAAATGGGTTGATGCTTTTAATCTTAACATCGAGATCTTTTTTGCGGTAAGAGCTCGAAGTCAACCAGAAGAACGAAGTTTGGATCATCGTCTCTTGTGTCGTTCAATGCTTTCAATAACGCTTCATAAAATTGCTTTGATGCTTGTTTTTTTCTCTGAATGCAGGCGTGGAAGGATCAGTTTTTGTGTTTTATATGATTAAGCTAAGCTCAGGGGATACTTCATTATGCAAAGCATAGTATAGCAGTAAGGATATAAGGAAAGGAATATGATATATGAGATGAGCGGAGGAGTTACCGATGTATGTTACACTTAAACTGTCGCAGATTGTATGTCGGAAAAAAGACAGAAATTGATAGAGGGTTCCACATTCGCACAGTTCGGTATAAAAAAGAATCATTGAGTTTTACTGTACGGCCGAAAGTAATTTGAAGGGTGAAAGAATTTGCGAATATTGGGTGCAGTAACCATTCTACGATGGATCAGACTAGGTATTTCATCTGAACGTTGACCTTGCATGTAGCGATAAAGGACCGAAACGCATCAAACACTGCGACGGTGTTCGAGCGAGTTGATATGATACGTTATTGCCACGTCGCCAATGAGCTTGAAAGGACTATAATATCATTCACAGGAATTCTATAAAAAATAAGTTTAAAAAGAAAAAAGAGAACAACAAACTTTTTCTCGTGAGATCAACGCAGAATATAACATGCAATTCTTGTGTGAAAACCTAGGCGCACTTCCACTGCATTACGCGGACACTGTTCTAATAAACTAATAAAAACGCACTGTGTTCTCTTAATCTAGAAAATACAATCATTCTTGGATACAAGCACTTATTCTACGCACTACCTTACATTGAACTTAGATTGGGAAGAGATCAATTGATCCAATTGATCGACCTTATTTTAGATTTCTATGTTAATTTTAGATTTCGAGTAACCTTACGACGGTTTTGGACCAGAACTGCACTTCGCCTCAATTGGATATGTTCTTCATGAGTGTTTTTTAATGGACATTCTAGAGTGGGGAAATTACTATAAACATTTCGTTTTTCGAAAGTTATCATCATCTCTTTTATGATATCGAGTATAATACTCATCTCGCTTGAGGCAGAATTCTCCTCTCCTCATTTGTTATAAAGAATAAAATCTGCGTCAAATTTATTGCAACGCAGATATTCATGTTATCTTTGTGAGCGAAGCATGGCTGCAGAATTATTTACCCTAATTTTTTGTCTCGATATCTGTCTTTAAACCAGGGACTGAAAATAACAATTATTTTCATTTTTTCTAACCAAGAAATCATTTAGGAAAAAGTTTTAGGAGGATTGATTGGAATGCAGCATTATGATTCTTATTACCGAAGGTTTACAAATTACCTATACTTTTTAAATTTATGAATTTTATTCGAAATTATAACAAAAACTTTCTGTTTTGATTTATGTTTTAAAAATCAGAAATAATAATTAAAAATTGATTTTTATTTTAAAAATCAAAAATAGAAATCTGAAAATGATTTTAATTTTAAAAATCAACAAAAACTCTAGATCAGTTCTTATAATACCTTATTTAGACTAAAGCCGGTATGAAATTTCCATCCACTCTTATCTGTCGTACAATCTTCGGCATATTTCGACCCATATTTTTAAGTATTTTTCATCCAAAAAACAATTTTGTGAAATGGAAATCTTTTTATGATTTTTAATTTCGATTTTTACATTAAAAACCAGTATTTGATTTTTAAAATAAAAATCATTTCCCGATTTTTATTCTTGATTTTTTAATTAAAAATCGGTTTTTAATTTTGATTTTTGATTTTTAGAATTAAAATCAGAAAATAATTTTTGACATATGATTTTTTTTATAACATTCATAACGTTACGGACTCTGCTGTAAACTCTTTCGGAAAGATCTCCCTTCATACAGGGATGGTAGTCCTATTTATTTAAGAGACACTTTTAATCCATGGATACAATCTTAAAGACCATAATTCCAGGCTAACAAATGTATTAAGCCGCCTTTGGGATTTTAATTTCAAACTACACCCGGACAAGTGCCATTTCCTAAGAAAGGAAATAATGTATCTAAGGCACATCATTACTGAAAATGGAGTCAAGCCTGACCCGGCAAAAATAAATCCAGTTCAAACTTATCCTAGACCAAAGAAGGAAAAAGATATCACAGTCGTCGCTGGTTTCATCGGCTATTATCGCCTCTTTATTCCTAATTTTTCTAAAATTGCAAAACCCGTTACTAACCTTCTGAAGAAGGACACTTGAAAGGTAAGTTCGATGGAATTTGCGATTTCTACAAAGAATTTTTTGTCACCTCCGATGCCAGCGACTCCGATGGCGTGAGCAGTTCTTTCCCAAGATGATCATCCAATCGCCTATGTGAGTCGAGTTCTCAATGGTGAGTTACTCAAGAATCGAAAAAGAGCTTTTGGCAATTGTTTTCGCAGTTGAGCAATTCAGGCCATACGTTTATGGTAGACAGTTTTCCATCATAACTGACCATAAAACATTAGTATGGCTGACGAATCTAAAAGATCATTCTTCAAGACTAATGAGATGGAGAATACGTCTTGAGGAATACGACTATAAAATAGTCCATAAACCTGCAAAGCTCAACACAAATGCGGACACTCTCAGTAGAGCTATCCCAGAAAATTTCGAAAATCAACGGAACCCACCACCTATGTAAATGTGGTAACCAGGAATCAAGCCAAAGCTCAGGCGAACTTAGATACACCCAACACAAATATTACTACTCCAAACCCAGAATCATCACTGGTAAACCATTCTTCAGTGCTAATAACTGAAACCAATCTCCCATTACTTTTAACTAAAAATACGAATCCCAAATTTGTCATCTTGCCAATGCAAGATACAGAACTTGAAAGAGTAGTAAAGTCCAAACTAAAACTTTCAGACAAAACTTCACTACTAGAAAATGAACTGAACTTCTTTAAGAAAATAGACTCCACAGTAATTATTTCAAAAGTCAATCAACCTTGGCGATCACAAAGAGATAGATCTGACATTGACAAGATTTTAACTGAAATCTGCTCATACACAGAAGCAAATCAGTTAAATCAAGTAAATATCTCCTTCACTGTATTACACCCACAAAATTTATCAACTATTAAAAACATTTTTACCAAGGTCTTTGTTAACCAGCAAGTAAATATCAAATTCCATCAAGATTCCATAAAGTATTTATCCAACAGCAGTGATATTGAACAAGTTCTAAAAGATTTTCATTCCTTACCAACAGAAGGCCATCAAGGCGTCTCCCGTAGAATTAAAAGAATTAAAAAACAATTCTATTGGCCTGGCATGTCAGACGATGTTGTAAGATATGTAAGGATATGTAAGCTTTGTCAAGTAAACAAAGTATCCAAAAATCCTAAGATTCCTATGAAAATCTCGAACATAAGCTCAAAACCTTTTGAAAGTAGCGGAAGCCTTCACGACAACAATAGTTTGTCGACATGGCATTCCAGAAAGTATGCTAACTTATCAGGGATCTAACCACATAGGTGGCATATTCGCCGAGGTATCTAAACTGCCAAAGATCAAAAGGCTCAAAACTACTCCATATCACTCTCAAACAAATGGTGCATTGGAGAGAAGTCATAGAATTATATCAGAATACCTCAGATCTTATGTAGCGAAAGATCTTCAAAACTGGGATACATGTATATCATATGCCAGGTTTATCTATCATACCACTGTTCGGACCAAATTGATTCGAATATATTTTTATTAACAGATACTTTCTGAAAAGAGTACATCCTGAAAACAAAGCATGAAAACTTTTAGTAAATCTAATCTAATTACTCTTAATCAAAACCCAACACAACCTAACAAAGCCATGTATTTGTCATCTACATCACACATTGCACAAATGCAATACAAAAATATAGCCTCATTGAGCAGATCAAATTAAAATTATTATCATATGTTTGAAGAAGTTAAATTCGCGTTAAAAACAATTCATGAAAAGGGAACATATCCAAAAATACCATGCCAAAATTAAGTTCTGAAAAGAAAAGCTAATTACAATTTTCCAAAAAAAAAAATAGGTAAAATATCTAACAAAACCATGTAGCATACAATTCATGGCAGAAATACGATCAGATCAAGCAGATCAATTTGCAACTCTATTATTATCATCATTTCAAGTACCATCGAATGGGAATTTCTTCTCTACGGGATAGAGATAACATTTTTTTTGCAAATATAATTCAATTTAACACAGTAGCATGGGTTGTCTAAAATTCTTGTTGCCGTGCATTTTGGTTCGTTGCTATGCATATGTGCCGCAAGTTCCGTAAGATCACAACAGCACTGCCAAGTCTTGTGATTATACGTCTCTGTTACTCCAACAACGGTGTCGTGTGCAAGCAAGGGTTATAAAAACGACAAGCTGACTGATCTCGATCTATTTTTGCGCTTGGCATCGCTTGGGGTAAGTTGGATTATGGCTTGTTAGGGAGTAACATTTATATCGGGTATCGACTGATATGTTAATTATTAACATTTAAGCTGGGTTTCGACTGGTATATCAACTACTGGTCCTGACGGAAATAAACACATCTTATTTCGGGTCTCGACTGAAGATAAGATAACACTTTATGCCGGGTCTCGACTGCCTTAAAGAATATTATCTCGGGTCTCGACTGAGATAGTATATAACTAACATTAACACTTTATTTCTGGTCTCGACGGGAATAAAGAATTGTTTTAACCAATAGAATGAAGGGTCTTAACATTAGCTTATAGCCAACCGTCAAGCGTCAAGTGTAGATCGGTGAGTACCAGTCACTTGTAACATTTTATTTTTTTTCATATATCTATTTTATTATATGTTTACGTATATATATATATATTTTACATTTCGTGTGTATATCGATCAAACATCATAACTTAACTTTATTCTATATTTATTTTATATATATATATTTATATTACTTTCTTGACGATCTTATATTGCAACTTTCTGCCAATAAGTGTGGTTTTCAGAGTAATACAAAAATCTCTGACTCAAAACATATATATTGAGTTTTATCCCAATACAACTATTCTTGAAACTCGTATGTTCTAAATCTGTGTCAATAAGTGTGTTTTCTAGTGTTAGTGGATCCCTGACCTAATAACTTAATACATAATATGATCTTAATATAATTAGTGGGCAATCTTAAGAAATAAGTGTGATAATTTATTGAAAGATAAAACGAAGTGAACAGCGTTTTTTTTTTATAAGAGTGTCTACCACTGACCTTGATGCAAATTTACCAGTGCATCCATTTCAGTTTTGCTAAGTTCAAATTTGCGTGTACGTTCTACTAACGTGCAGTATATTTTATGGTCCTTCGAGCTGGACCTAAGGTCTAGTGTTTTATTTTATCAATCCTTTAATTATGTCTGTACTTCTAAAGCTTTTGGGCAACCAAGCCACCTTTGCAATAATCTTCGAAAAATCGTACAATAACTACAAGTAAATTGATGTAGATAAACAAACGAAAGGTCTTAATTCTAAGCGATTAACCGCTATAAGCGAAATTTGGTCAGATTATATGAAAGATCACTATACACTTATCCAAGCCACGCAGGTTTTGGATGATAGTGCACTTCAAAAGTACGATTATTTCGCAAACGATCAATTTTCAAAGATGGAAAATAAATACTTCATGTTTCGAGGTATTCTTAGGGATGCATTAGATGCATTCGAAACAAAGGTGGAACCAATTCTAAAAACAGAGAATGAAACTTCTTCGTGTCTGAGATTGCCTAGCATCCCAATCCCTAAATTCTCAGGTTCTTATGATTCCTGGAGACCTTTTCACGATCTGTCCAATTCCCTGGTGCACACAAATTCTGCGTGATCTCGGGTGCAGAAATTGCATTATATGAAATCAAGTGTATATAGAGAAGCAGAGCATTGCGTCAACTTCCTATGCTAAACTCCAGTTACGACAGCGTATGGAAGATATTGGTTGAGAGGTATGATAACAAACGAGTCTTGGTAAATGCCCAATTGAAAGCACTCTTTAATCTACCCAAAGCAGCACACGAATCAACCAAGGCTATCAAAACTTTGCTAGATAAGTCTTCGGAATGCATCTTTGAGCTCGAGGCATTGCAAGTTTCCACTAAGCAAAGGGATGTAATTCTCATCTATATAGTGGTACAATGTTTACCAGCAGAAACGCACTGTGCATGGGAACAAGAGGTCAATACTGCAGACGGACTTCCCACTTTGGAATCCTTGAAAATTTTTTTTCGATCTAGATTTAGAGCTTTAGAAGCCATAGTCGATACCAAACCGTCCCTAGCCAACAAAAATGCTCAAGTCCCGAAAGCATCTACCCATTTTACGTCATCTACCCAAGTATGTTCCATGTGCAAAGAGAAGCACCGTCTATTTAAATCTCCGAAATTCATAAAACTTGATGTAGACAATAAATTCAAAATTGTCACATCAAATCAATTGTGTAATAATTGCCTATCAAAGGGCTATAACACGAAAACTTGTACAAATAAGTTTTCATGTCAGCGATGTGGAAGGAGGCATCATTCCTTACTTCATAGGAATAATGCCATTCCAAGGGCCTCGACCCACTCCAAGCCAAGAGAGCAGCAATCAGAACTACAACCTTGCAACTCACCTTCCACATCCAATAACTGTCTTCACACGCTTCACGCAAAAAATCGACTTACCAAACAAGCACTGCTTGCAACAACACTGTTAAACATTCCTACAAAAAAGGGAAACATGTTGGTATTGAGAGCATTGATAAATTCAGATTCTTAAGTTTCATTTGTAACCCAAGCCGCACGTAAGATGCAATCCTCCACTACAAAGGTGGAAATTCAAGTTACTGGCCTAGAAAAATTGAAACTACAAATGTTCAAAAACAAACCACAATGAACATTTATCCTTATTCAACCACGACTAAGGCAACCGCGGTCACTGCCCTTATAGTGGATACAATTGCGGACAATTAACCTACATACTTCCACCATTCCAAACAAAGAATGGAGTCATATACATGAGCTACCACTTGCCGATCCGGTTTTCTTTAAACCAGGAAAAATTGACCTGCTTTTAGGAGCAGATGTGTACAGCGATATTCTCTTGGGAGGTTTACGGAAAGATCCTCCAGGAACACCAATTGCCCAAAACAGTACCCTCGGATGGATACTTTTCGGAAAGCTAAAAATAACATCCACATTCTTACCAGCATCTGCGCTAACAGCACAGGCTCATTACCACGACGACACTTCACTGGATAAACTCTTACGTCAGTTTTGGGAAACTGAAGAATTTAATCCAGGAAAAAAGGTGTCTAAAGCAGATCACGAATGTGAAGCGTTTTATAAAAAAACTCATATTCGTAACGCACACGGCCGTTACGAAGTGCGTCTACCTTTCACCACAGAAAGTCCTAGCCTAGGCGCCACTCGTGGTATGGCATTACGCAGGCTCTACAGCCTAGAACGGCAGTTAGAATGAAATCCTGAACTCTATCAGGAATACAAAGCTTGTATTAATGAATGCAAGACACTAGGTCATATGACAACGGCTAAAAACATAGTAAGCAATGAACAAAGCTACTATCTTTCTCACCATGGTGTTATCAAAAATAGCACCACCGCAAAGGTTCGCGTTGTCTTTGGTGCTTCGGCTAAAACGACTAATGGAAAAAGTCTAAATGAACAGCGGTATACGGGTCCAGTACAGCAGCCTGAGCTCTTCTCAATCATCCTCAGATGGCAAAAGTACAAATTCGCTATGTCTGCTGACATAGAGAAAATGTACAGGATGTTAAAAGTACAACCTCCAGATCAAATCTACCAAAGAATAGTTTGGAGGAATAATCAAAATGAACCTATTACAGATTACAAATTAACCACTTTAACTTTGGCACCACGCCAGTCCCCTATCTCGCAATAAAAACGCTCAATCAACTAGCCATTGATGAAGCTGACAAACTCCCCGAAGCTGCAAAGATAGTGCCTCGTGACTTCTATATTGATGACCTTCTTACAGGCTCAGATACCAAGGAAGAAGCCTTCAAGATTAACTTATCAATCTGTTATCTTCCGGTGGGTTTAATTTGAGAAAATGGATTAGCAATTCTTCAGATTTACTATCTAGGATCCACGAACCATACAGAGAAGTTGAACTTCCTTTACGATTCGCAAGCGATGAATCTGTAAAAACTTAAGACATTCATTGGTATCCCAGAGCTGATTGCTTCACTCTACGATATAGTGTTACGTATACAAAATGTATACAAGTCGTTTCGATAGAAAAAGCCCCACGCCAAATCTTACCTTCAGTAAGATTTGTCGTATATACGATATGTATGTATGTACATATATACATACATATATATCGGGCGCATGAAAATTTTACGTCGGTGAAAAAAGTCGCGAGCTGCATACATTGTGATCGCAGGAATGTATGCACGATAGCAAGACGATGGTTGGATATTTATGAAAATATCAAATTTCAATTTCAACTATCGTCCGTCGCAATAATTCTGGGCATCTTTAAACATGCCCAGCGTAAAATAATTTTCTCAGGATAAGAATGCTAATTAAGCATTTTCCAATCCTGAACGAAGAGACTAGAGATTGAAAAATCTAAGTCTCGACACAGTCAGTTTTTAGATTTGGTTGATTGTTGCATGTCGTGAGTTGGCTACTAAAATAGAAGTGATTTTAATTAGTTCAATTGCAATACCAGTAAGAGTATAATTGTAAAAGAGAAGTGATTGTAATTAGTTCAATTGCATTACCAGTAAGAGTACACTGAGAAAAAATATCGCTCAATATGCTAGGTTTTATGTACCTCACTAGCAATAAATATAGGCGAAAAGAGGACAGCAATAAAATATTGCATTTGTGACTATATAAAAACTTGCAAATAATTACAGGAAGCTGTGCCGTAAAATATGCAAAAATAACTATAATTGATTGTTTCATAGACAAGGCAAGATATTGTTGTTTCAGCAATTTCTGTAAGATATGGCGGAAAATCCAATTAATATCGCAAGTTTGTCGAAATTAATTTCAATATTTCCATATATTTTGTCTTATAAATCCCGTTTACATATTAATAAATGCATAAATCTTGTCATTTTACCTATTTAATTTGGTAAATGCACTATTTTTCATCACGTAGATGTCAAATTTACAAAGTACATTTTGCCACATTATAGAACAAGATCCACTCTTAAATGGCGTTCGAGCAAATATATATTTTTATACCTCCCATAATTAAATATATATTCTTACACATCTTATGGTATAAAACGCGACATAGAAGGGACTTTTTATAATATGATGTTGAAAAAGATCAAAATATTCATTGTAGATTGATCTCTCTATTTTGCTTAGTGTCATCTTTATATGGTTCAATTTGCTAGCTTGTAAAGCAGTATTTCCAATCTTTATATTATGTTATGGTTTAAGAATGTCTTTGAAAACAATATTTATTTCAATAGGAGCTGTATTAACATATCGCTTCTTGCAATTTTTATTGTATATATATGTTTATTGTAAAATATACATATAGTCCAATTTACAATATTATTGCGAAAAACACAACAAGTTTTTGGAGTAATGCATGTAAAATATACCCACTATTACCAATAATATTGCAACTCCACCATCTAGGTTTTTCTATTATTCCTACAAGATGGTAAAATATGCTATATTATATATACTTTTGCAGTCTGATTTTATTGGTGGATATATTGACTATCTGTGCATGGATTATAAATTAAAAAAAAATTTAAATTCATTCATTAACAATGTTTTTATTAACATAGATTTTTTTTACAAGCTGTTTATGCTCTTAGGTATACGACAATAAAATTCACTTACATTAGGGACACATAACATGTTGCAGATGTATGCATATGTATCTATATACTTTCTGTTCAATCTTAAATCCTCATAGCATAATGTTTTTCAAGTATGTGAATTTTATATATATACGTATATATTCTATATACATATCTACATATAAAGGAATTATAAACGAAAGCTTTTTAGTTTTACGGAAAAAAATGCTGGTAATTAATTCTTAAACTAAGAAAATTCAAAATTGCATTAAGTAGCAATATGGGAATATATATATATATATATGGGAATATCGCAAATGCTATCTTAAAATCTCTTTTCCAAGGAAAAATCTAAAAAATAATATATAACCTTTTGTTATTTTTTATAAGTGGCAAGACATTTATATACTTTTCAAGTTCAAAAAAGTTTACAGAATTACTTTTTTCTACTTCATAGCAACATTTATGATGGTTGTAAAATTTTACAATATAATACGTAAAAATAATGCATATTTTATTACATGAAGTTAAAGCTATATCTTCAATAACCCCGAATTCAGGAAAACAGCAATCATCTTCAACTTTAAAAGTACTTCCTAATTTAAGATGGTTAACAAAGGTTAAACATTTTACATAACCATATTTTTCTTTAATCTTATGGGCACATTCCCTTACATTCAAATTAAATAAAACTTTTTCTTTTCCAATTTTAACATCATCGCTCATGTCGATTTCACGCTCACTTAAAAGATATCTCTTCATAATTGTTTGACAAATATTTCTCCTGGATGTTGTTGAAACAGCTATTCCTTTTAATACTTTATGTTTGGACTCGAATCGCATTGCCCACAAATGTCTAACAGGCCCTGATTTACTCATAACTAACGGATAATGAGTTAGTAGATGATGCTTAGGCTTAAGCGATCTCTTGAATAATTGGATGAAAAGCTTGTGATGAGTATGGACTAGATATTCCATTCTAGTTATAACGTTTTCATCTATAATTTCCAATAGCGAAAGGTCTAAAATTTCTTTAAGGAGAAGAAAGAGCTCCCACTATTTATTTGAATCTGGAATCCACTCACCAATCAGAATGCCTAAAAACATTGCTAACCAGAGAGTTTCTGATGCTGAATACTTTAATTTTGCACTTTTTAAATGATCTTCAGATATTTCTTGGGGTCTATTTAGACCTACAATTTCCCCAAAATTAAATTTGTTAATACGGTTATTTAGGGACTGAAGCGTAAACAACTTATCGGAGTAAATAAAATGCTTCAATATTAAAGCTATTTCGTAGTTTATAATTCCTTCCAACAAGTCATGCATTAAGTCAATACAAAAATTTTCTGTAGCATGAAAATCTTTTAATTGATTAAAAACACATTCAGAGTGGATTCCAGTTAACGAAAGATTCTGTCTGTTCAAATCCTCAGAGTAATTATTTCTATTTCTTAACGCTGATGGGAGCTCTTTGCACAATGTCGCTGATTCATTTCGATGAGATTTACAAAATCGACAATAATAATTTGCCGAAAAACTTTCCGTAAACCCTAATAACGAATTAAGCCCTTTATTGTCACCTGTACAAACTGCTAAAACGAAAAATATTTTATTTTCAGTAATTGTTATGCCATTATGTTCTAAAATTTTCATTTTATCGATCATCGGCTGAAATATACGATTTCCAAATCTCTTTTTTTCTAAACTATTAAATAACATAACAAGAAATATATTATCTAACTTTGAACGCCATTCCGGTCGAATAAAAGGAAGTGAAATATAAACGCCACCCAAATTTTGAAATCCAGCTCTCGAGCCCAGAGCGTTATTAACTTCGAACTCATCGTAATATAAAAAGTAAGGAAGGACAATACTGCTAGAATCATAGTTGGAAGATTTTTCTTTCCAAAACTTTGTTTGCATTATGTTTGAAATTGTGGATTTCTCATTTCTGAGTTCGTATATATATTCTAAGCATTTTCGGAGCATATTGGGCGATTGAAAAAATTTCTGCATTATGCTTAAAATTGAAACAGTGCAGACTTTGACATCAAAATTTTCAATAACCAATTCCGTGTTTTGTCTGACAATATCAAGGCGTTCTCCAATAGCTATTTCTTTACTAGGTAATAATAATTTCTTTTGTGTTAGCAATTGTTGTCTTCTGTAATCAGTTGATATACATTTCAAGCTATGTTTAATACCGTTAAAATTTTTTGGCAAGTTAGAGTCCAAAGCTAAATCGTTTTGTATACTATTTAAAATTAAATTATATGTTGAATCGCAAATGATATCTCTTAAGTAATTAGAAAATTCTTCAAGAATATTTTGAATAGACTGGCGGCATATATTTCGGTTTTGATATAATTTTTTGATAAGTTCGACATTATGGCTTTCCAAGTTTTGTAAGTATATGGTCAATAGCTTATTCCATATATTTTGACATTCCGAGAAATCTTTTGGCTGCAAGGGAATTTCATTCTCTTGAGGTACATCGTGTATCTCTTCATTTATTTCGCAGACTTCACACGCATTTTTCGTAATATCGCGTGTAAAATGTTTTAGCATATGTTTTCTGAACGAATTTTTGTTTCCGAATATTCTTGAAACATCACAAGTCTTGCAGCAAAAGTCTTTCTCTAGCTTATGATATACTCTAATATGCTTAAAAAAAACTTTTGGTTCTAGGAACATTTTAGAGCACTTAAAGCACTCCATCTTAACTTAACAAAAATAAGAAAAAAATTAATAAAAATTACTTCAAATCTTGCAATAATATCAGATGTACATAAATATCAGCATAAGACATATAACAGGTCGAAAGCTGAAAATAAATGGTCTTTAGATGATAATGATTTTCGTGTTATCTAATAAATACCTACATAGACTACAAATTATGATTTGATATCAGCCATAAGTGAGTTGACTGCAACGAAATTTCTGTCATAATCTGTTGTTATTCCATAAACCAATTTTTGAATAAAAGTCCATATAGCTTCACTGGCATGGGGGTACTTCGCATTTAACGCATCAAAAGCCTTAAAGCAGATGTCTATTGCAGTTAGCGGTGAGTCATTGATTTTATATAAAGTGTCTTCTACAGCAACGTAAGAAAAGCATATTTCATCTAAAAATAAACAGAAACCAGTGACTTTAAATACTATATAAATTTTGTATAGTCTTACGACAAGATTAGCATTAACTTATACCAATTCTTTTCAAAGTTTAGAATTTACACATTAAATCACAGTATATATACATATACAGGATGCCCCGGAAGTCAAAGTGAAGCCGGAATCGGGTGATAGGCCAAATCATAATAGTTACCAGAAAAATATAAAAAAACTCTAAGTCATGTATTTATTATACGCATTTCTTTTTTTTCGAGAAAATGTACACATTGTGTTATTACAATTTTTTTTTTTTGCAATTTTATTTTTCTTATGTAATCCCGAATTATGCTTATGTAACCTGTTGCTTTAAATTCTAAGCCATGATGAAATATTAATTTTCTATTCTTGGTTCGGCAAAATGTGACATTTTCTTCCAAGCTGGAACAGTTGGCTTAGAATTTAAAGCAACAGGTTACATAAGCATAATTCAAGATTACATAAGAAAAATATAATTGAGAAAAGTAAAGATTTGTAGTAAAAGGATCTAAAAAACCATCACGGGTGTACATTTTCTCGAAAACAAAAGAAATGTCTATAATTTGAAAAATACATGACTTAGATTTTTTCTTACATTTTTCTGGTAACTATTATGATTTGCCCTATCACCCGATTCAGGCTTGACGTCGACTTTCGGGATACCCTGTTTGCATATTTTTTAAAATATAATCTTTTAAACAACTATATCGACAATGAAGAAAATATTTATTGAAGATGTAGTGTTAAGGATTTCATTTGCATTATATAAGATGTTTTCATTAAGTATTATTTTATAGACAAATATTCAAAAACTTACGTAACGAATCACCAACTACAATAACCAAGGGTTGCAATGTCCTTCTATTTTTCCTCAGTTGATCCCTTATACTTTCCAACTTTTCTTGCATTAAATTTCCGTCCTAAAAAATAATTTTTATTTAGCGTGTTTTTATCTAATGTGTATATATGTATATACCGTTATATGAAGAATGAATGAAGAAGTTATTTCTTCCTTTGTAAATTTAACCCTTTTGTAATTTTCCGGTTTTTTCTTCGAGTATGCAGCTCCCAAGAAAAACGGCAGCAAAAAGAATCCCGTTAAATCATTTTGATTTTCTAAAAGGTCTCCCGCGTCTTTCAATTTGCTATTTCGAGCTTTCTCAAAAAGTTTTGTATTAATAGAAGACCACTCAGTAAAAAGTTTATTTGTGGCTAAAGGATAAAGTTGATCAAAGTCATAAGCTAATAGATGATATCCCTTTGAACTTTTCAGCCCGGCATACTTTGAAATATAAGTGTAAATACTTCCTTGGTCAGTAATTGTATTTATTTCATGTTTTCTGAAGCAAAATGTCTCCTTCCAGTAACTTTCGACTTTAGTCCAAGGGTCAATGTGAGATTCCAAAAACTTTATTTTCCCTTGAAAGTCTTCAACAGTAGATACAGGCGAAGTAGTTGGTATGTCTTCAGAAGATTTTGGTTGACTTTTATCAGCACACTCTTTTAAATTTCGCTTAAGCTTATTAAATGCTTCCCATAACTTACCGGAACATTTTGACTTGGTTTTGGGATTATATGACACAAAATATATGCATGTGTCTTCAGTTGGAAAGATTTCAACAATTTCTTTGACAATATTCTTAAATCTTTCACCAGAAATCTTAAATTCTTGATTTAAAAATTTGCAAAAATCATATTCCTTTTGAATTATGATATTAGTCAATAGATTTCTTTCTTTTCCTGTAAGTCTCTTATGCTTTTGATAATAGTTTTGAACAATGTACCCTTTGGCGTATTTTATGTATTCCTGTACTGCATTACTCATCTGAATCGAATGAACACTAGGCTTTGCATATAAGATTGGCGACCGAAGAAACTGTTTAAAATTACATTTTTTTTTATCATAACTTCTAATTGTACTTGTATTGTACTATTTACCTGGTTAAATGTTGAATTATCAAATATGAGCTCTTGGGAAATATTATCAGTTGCTTGAGTGTCCTCTATCAAAACAGAAGAGTCTTCTGAGTATTTCGTTTGGATAGAGGATTGTGAGGTAAGATCACTTGAAGGTTGAGAGAGAGTTGAAGCAAGAGAAGTAGTCTATATTTAGATATTAAAACTTTATTATTTGTAATTTCGAAAAATAATGAATAATAATATTGCTTTCGTTAGAGGTAGGCAGAAAAGCTTACACTGGTCGAAATCTAATTTAATTCTTTAAGGTATGAAATACATATATAATATTATAAACTCGAATCCCTGCATGGCCTTTTTTAAATTAAAAAACAATTTTAAAAAGTTTTAAAAAATTTTAAATTATTTTAAAAATAAAGAAAAATAAAAAAATAAGAATAGAATAATATAAAATTAAAAAAGATAAAACAATTAAAAAAATAATAAAAAATTATAAACTTGAGAAAATTGAAAAAAATTAAAAAAGAATAAAAAAGAAAAAAATGTATGAACTTAAGAGAGAATTCCAAACGGGCAACTTTTATTTACATTAAATTAAAAAAACAATTCAAACAAATTCTATGGTGTATAGTCAAAATTAGGATGCAATTAATGTAATTAGATGTATCATCCTGTACTAACTACGTAACTGTACCTCCCTTCAAAGTAATTAAAATAATGAGTCCAAAATCAAACCCCCATACAAATGGGAGCATTTTCAAAACTTCAAATGTACGTAGCGGGAAAATATATTTTTGGACTTATTTACTTTTGATTAAACACCATTGATTTAAAAAAATAAAATAGAAACTTAAAGAAAATTTAAAAAATAAAGTCAAAAATAAAACAAAAATGAAAAAATTACAAAAATTAAAAAATTAATAAAATAAAAAAAAATTAAAAAAGCTTAAAAAGTAAAAATTATAAACTTTAGAGAGAATCACGAACGGGCAACTTTTATTTACATAAAACGCGCAAAAAACATAATCAAAATATATTTTGGGTGTCGTCTCCCAAAAACTCCAAATAGAAATACCAACCTCTTCCCTCCTATATTCTTTTTTATAACGCAACCAAAATGCTTGTCGCGGTCCAGCTTTTGGTATAATATCTCTGAGAATTTCATATTCGAGATTTTCAAAGGTCTCCTTAACTTAATCTGGACTAACTTAATTTAACATGGATATAACCGCGGTAATTACTTAGTATAGTTAATATTCAAAATTAAATAATATTTTTCAATACCATTTAAGCCAATTTTAAGGTCTGTGTATTGTCTATGTATTTAGAACAACGCGTTATGAAAACAGAAAAAGAATCTTATTTACACTACTTTACATTGCACACAATAGAATTTAAGGATATTAAGCCACCAATTGGACAATATTTGGTCGAAGTCAACCTTAAAAAATCACAAAAATGTTCATGCATATCTTATTAATTAAATTTTTTTTATGATTAATTAACTGCACTGTACTTACCAATGAATTTTTCAACAAGATGGTCAAATCCCCAGCTCTCTAATGTAAGTTTAATAAAATCGGCCATACTATTTCACTCACAAAAAACTTTCCAAAACTGACTTAACGTCCACGCAGCACCACGATTAAAAACAAAGTGCCACAATTTATCAACTTTTTTATAGGCTCCATATAGGCTTACGCATCACAGCTCTATACAGTAATCAGTTCTCGAAAATGCAACTGATACAAATAGATCCAAATACTATCAGAGGTGCACTAATGGTATCACTATAAAATATGGCTTATTTCGCAAATGGATTGTAAATTCTCCCGTATTGGTTTGTGAAAAACAAACCCGTACTGGAGTATTTACTATACAAGAGCGAAATAAGCCATATTTTAATAGCCATAGATTTGACAATCTTGTTGAAAAATAATAGTGTATGTTAGGCTTACGCGTCACTGCTCTACGCAGTAATCAGTTCTCGAAAATGCAACTGATACAAATAAGATACAGTTCTACCCAAATATAATCAGAGCCGGACTATTGCTATGGCTATAAAATATGCCTTATTTCGCAAATGTATTGTAAATACTCCAGTACGGGTTGGTTTTACACAAATCCATACTGGAGAATTTGCAATGCATTTGCGAAATAAGCCATATTTTATAATTATAGCAAGGTGGGACTCTGATTGTGTGGCCGTCCGTACGTCTACACAACTTGAAAATGTTTTGATTTAGTGAGCAAAAAGTTTCCAGTTTATTGAATTTTCTTTAAAAAAGTTCAGGGAAATTTTTTTTTGTTTATCAAAAACATATAACATATATTTTTATACCCCAGATGAAATCAGAGTTACTAGGTTTGTACTAGTCCGTACGTCTGTCTACCAGCACTATAATTTGAGAATGCGTTGACTTAGCGAGCTGAAGTTTTGCTCGCGATAATCGGCGCTCCCATACATATGTATAATTGGACACTGCCTGAGAGGACGTTGAGCTAGATAGCTGAAATTTTGTACCCGAAGATGGTATTATCGTAGTAAAATGGGCAAAATCAGATTTGGATGCAAAAATTTCTAGATTAACAGATTTTTCACGAATACATCCTGTGAAAACCGTCTGTACCCAGACGATTTTAATTTACTGAAGAGTTCTTTGGAATATAAAACCTACAAAACTGGCTGTAAACTTTTCTACTGTTCGAACCGTTCTATAAATATAATATATGTATATGTATAATAGATGCGTTTTTATCGATTTAGTTTACATATTGTCGGAACAAATGGGTGGCTATATTTACTGGCATTCATCTAGGGAAATTATAATTAGTCTAAGTGGTCTTAGATTAATTATAACTTTATTCCTAGTTCTAACAAGGAATAATATATTTTCATGAAATTCTTAACATTTACGGCTTAATGTTAAATAATATATTTCAGATCTGTATCAACAAGAAGATTCATCACACCACAATACCACATTTGTATATCTTAAAAGGATCGAACAAGTAAATATGTATAATGCTTTGGTTTGGTTTTAGATTTGTCCGTGACATTATTCAGACAAAAGTATAGGTACTATACATATATGTTATTTTCTAACCTTTATTGGAATTTGGTAATTACATCAGAGAAAACCAAATGTGCAATAAATATTGTATATTTAAAGAACTATTATTGGTAACAATGTAATACTAAGGTTGCTTAGATTATAATTAATATATCTAATGATTAGCTAAATTTGTTTGCATTATTCGCAATAAGATTAGTTTAAAATAAATAAATTATTGCTCATTGCAAAATTTTTACTGGATTTTGCGCAATAGGAGTTCCCCAATCCATTTTGTGGAAATAGCAAAAGATTTTTTTCTCAGTGTATAATTGTAAAAGAGAAGTGATTGTAATTAGTTCAATTGCATTCCCATTAAGAGTTTAATTCTATGTTTGATTACATGAAATGGAAAAATAAAAGTGTATCTACTGGAAGAGAAACAACCCCCGTGTTTGGATATAACCTAGTGCCTATTAAGTAGTGAGTCAAAATACTATAACAATAGGAAGAGAGCCGATTGCGCCGCTTTTCGATCCACTTGGCTGGATATCTCCAATTATAATTACTGCTAAAATCTTGATGCAACCTTTATGGCTTGCAGATGATCATGCGATGAACCAATACCGGCACCTATTGATAAGCAGTGGCGCGAATTCAAAACAGAATTACATTAAATTAGTAATATCAAGATACGACGTTGATTACATACTACAAGTAACCTGTTCACCTGTCAAATACACGGATTTTCAGATGCTTCTAATCAGGCGTATTCTGCCACTGTTTACATTAGATTTGTTGATGAAGAAGGATTTGTTCAAGTCAATTTACTCATGGCAAAGTCAAAGGTAGCGCCTGTCAAATTCGTATCACTTCCACGTCTTGAATTGTGCGGGGCGGTATTGGTAGCACGACTCATAAATCGCGTTAAAATCGATTTAAAATTTGATCAAGTTCCTATATTTGCTTGGACAGACTCATCTATTGTATTAGCTAGGATTCGTAGTCACCATAATAAGTATAACCCATACGTGGCTAATAGGCTGGCGGAAATTCAGAACTTGAACGACATTAAGGCATGGCATCATGTAAAGTCTGCTGACAATCCAGCTAACTGCAATTCAAGTCTTCATTATTGAGTGATCATAAGTTATGGGATGAACCCCATTGGTTGCAGGACAGTGAAAATAATTGGCCGAAATCTAAAACAATTCCAGCTAATGAGCCTGAAACTAAACAAAGACAAGTAACATTTCACAATAGCTCATTCAAACATCGATGATTTGTTTGGAAAATTCTCCAGCCTTACCAAATTGCAATTGCATCGTCGCATATTGCATCATGTTCACCAATAAATGAAAAAGGGTATCGACGCAATCTTCAGAAGAACAAATAATGGACCCAGTAACAATTTTTAGTACTGTAGGCTTTATAATTGAAAAGGTACCTTTGTAAGACTTTATTAAAGGAAATTCTTTATTATATGCTACAAAGCTCAAAGCTTTATAAAAATAGCGTGTAGAGCGCTTAAAATGCTACTTTTATAAAGGCATAAGCTTTATAATTTTATAAAGCTGAAGACTGTATAAGAATAGCACTGTAAGCTTTGATAATGCTACTATTTTAAATTATAAAGCTTTGCGCTTTTAAGCATAACACTATAAAATTAGTTTCGTTCACGAAATGATTATTTACATCACAGATGTTATTTACCTGTTGAGGAATTACAGCTACAGACGATGATTGAGATCTTGACGAAGAAATGCAAATGTTGCCACCATCTCCGAAGCGAGCTCTGGATGAGGAACAGGAAGTGATTCAGAAGTTGACTGAACAGCTCGGGGACTTGAAGAACGCCCTAAGCTAATGAAAGCAATTACTCAATTGACCTTAAGCCCACAACCAATATCAACTATAGTAATTCAGGTCTCACCCTCTACTTCCTCGAATCCAGGAAAACAACTTAGTGAACCATCAGTTCCACCGGAGCCAGCAACCAGCACTTTACTAACCACCACTTCGAACGCTCAATCAGTAATACCGAAAGTAGCTACTACTAGCTACTACAAGATAGCTATCTTGAACGACGAAAACGTTCATCCCATTATCCTACCAAATGATGACATTGTTGTAACAATTGCGAATAATCAGTCAGGAACGACGGAGAACTTCACCGTATCCTAGGAGGCCCTAAAACGTTCCAAGAAGAGAAACCAGCGCATAACGACTAAAGACGGGGATCGAATCAAAATCAAATTGTTGGCCAACGGAAACATTAAAGTTATAAGATAATAATTTGTTTCATTTCTTTTGTTTCTTAGTTTTTTCCTTTTTATTTCCTGGCGGCCTGTTCAGTTGTTCCTCCTCTTTATCAGTATGGCAATCAATGTTGTAAATCAGAGTAATACGGCTAGAAGTTTCTCCCTCAGTAACTGAGCTCAACATTTTCTCTCATTACTTTACAGGTCAGTTTTAAAAATTAATCACTTGAAAGACATTTCAACATTTCAACGGGGGCAGTATGTTTGAACCAAATCTCTTCGAATATATTTTTCATAACAGATACCTTCTGAAAAGAAAAAAATTCTGAAAACAAAGCATCAAAACTTTTAGTAAAATAAAATCTAATCTAATCACTCTTACTCAAAAACCAGGTACACAACCAAACAAAGCCATGTATTTGTCATCTATATAACATATTCCACATTATAATATAAACGAATAGCCCCATTGAGCAGATTAAATTAAAATCATTATCATATATTTGAACCGTTAGATTCGTACTAAAAACATTTCCTGAAAAGGGAACATATTACATCAATACTATACTAAAATTGATTACCGAAAAGAAAATAAATTCAATCTAATTACAATTTTCCCACAAATAGGTATAACATCTAACAAAAGCATAAGTTGTCATGTAGATTACAATGCCTGGCACAAATAAAATCAGATCAAGCAGATCAATTTGCAACTATCATTATCATCATCACAAGTACCATCGAACGGGAATTTCATCTCTACGTGATAGAGAGAATAGTTTTTTCAAATATAATTCAATTTAACACAGCAGCATGGGCAGCTCTAAATTTTTGTTGCTATAAATATTTGTTCGTTGCTATGCAAATTTTATGGCTAGTACCGTAAGATCACAGCTGCATCATGCACCTCTGCTACTCCATCAGTGCTGTCGTGTGCAAGCAAGGGCTATATAAACGACAAGCTGACTGATCTTGATCTCTTATTGTACTTGGCATCGCTTGGGGTAAGTTGGCTGTTTAAAGACTAGCATTTATATCGGGTATCGACTGATATATCACTTTTAATAACTAACAAATCAATCATTTCCGGTCTAGACGGAAAAAAACGCATCTTATTTCGGGTTTCGACTGAAGATAAGATAACAGTTTAAGCCGGTTAGCTGGGTCTCCACTGACTTAAAGAATATTATCTCGGGTCTCGACTGAGATAATCTTTTACTAACAATTATTTCTGGTCTCGACGGGAATAAACGCATCTTAATTCGGGTCTCGACTGAAGTTAGGATATTTACTAACAGTCATTTCTGGTCTCGACGGAAATAAACGCATCTTAGTTCGGGTCTCGACTGAAGATAAGATAACACTTTAAGTCGGGTCTCGACTGATGACTTAAAGAATATTATCTCGGGTGTCAACTGAGATAACAATTATTTCTGATATCGACAGGAATAAACGCATTTTAATTCGGGTCTCGACTGAAGTTAAGATATTTACAACAATAATTTCTGATCTCGATGGAAATAAGCGCATCTTATTTCGGGTCTCGATACCACTTTAAACCGGGTCTCGACTGACTTAAAGGATATTATCTCGGGTCTCGACTGAGATAATCTTTTACTAACCATTATTTCTGGTCTCGATGGGAATAAACACATCTTATTTCGGGTCTCGACTGAAGTTAAGATATTTATTAACAATTATTTCTGGTATCGAAGGGGATAAACGCATCTTAATGCGGGTCTCGACTGAAGTTAAGATATTTACTACCAATCATTTCTGGTCGCGACGGAAATAAACGCATCTTATTTCGGGTCTCGACTGAATATAAGATAACATTTTAAGCCGGGTCCCGACTGACTTAAAGAATATAATCTCGGGTCTTGACTGAGATATCTGACTAACATTAGCACTCTATTTCTGGCCTCGACGGGAATAAAGAATTGTTCTAACACCACTATGGATAGGTCCTCATGTGATCGTAGAAACCAATTCCGCAGAAAACTCCACTGTTAAAATCAACAACAATAATATTAATAATGACTTAAAACTTTTCTCCGATTAATGCCAGAATATATAAAAACATATGTTAGCATGTACATATCCCGTGAACTCATGCTTCTAATCGAAAAGTACAAGATACCCAAACTAAAACCAACAAAGACTAATACAATAACCTTTTCTATCCTCTAAATTTTCAATACTAACATCTCCCAAAAATTAAGTAAAGGAATAAAAACTTCTAAGCAACAACAAGATGACAAACGAAATTATGTATTAGGTATTCAAAATAGTACGAAGTAAAATCATAATGAATGGAAAATAAAATATATATTTATATGTATGATGTATGAATAAAATTAAAAGGGAAAAAGGCCTGACATTTTTTTTTTTTTTTTTGATAATATTGTTACCAAATTTGCCGCTTTTCTGTAGTCGAGAGGGAGACTGTTATTTAACATAAAAGGTAACATTGCTCAGCAACACATACGTGCCTGCACGTCGTGGCAACCAACAAATAAGCGATGGTCAGCGCAGTTGAGGGAAAGGTAGGAGCCACTGATAATTGGGTGCCTATCCCCGAGTTAATTTGGGTTCGGGCTCGAGATGTCAGCAAAAACAGCTGACAACTTATCCAGACGTACTCCGAACAAATCTTGTGGGTAGAGTCCAATTGTGTAACGTGTGTGTTCTGGCCTCTGCTTACTACTCGCGTACGCAGCTTGTGTTTCGCTACTCAATGAGTGATGAATGAGCGCAAAATGCCAGTCTCAATATAGTGGACCGGGTAGTATAATATGGCTGTCAGTTTACGCGATTAGTGGCGGGGTCAGGTACTGTACAAGACCACTTCGTTCGTGATAAATGTTAGTAAGTGCTTTTGCAGTGGTGTTTTTTCTCAGTCGTGAGTGCGATATGCACTCAATAACAATTCCGGGTAGTGGTTAATGGGGTAGTGAACAAGTGAACCCTTGGAAAAGAATAACCACACTTTACAAGTGCAGGTCAGTGAGAAGTAGCACAGTGCTCATTTTCAGGTACAGGTGGGGTTGTCTTTTGCCAATGGTGCTATAAGGGACCGGGTTAGGAAAGTTTTTCCTATATAATGAAATTCCTTCTCGATGCTTAATATGGCAAGCTGGCGATGCAACGAGGGATCTATTTCATCAGCGAAGACATCCGAAATGCCGTCGGTGAGTATTTATCAAATGTTGTGTTACGACTGTAGTGGTATCTGTCACCCAAGAAGGGGAAAGCACAAGTGCGCGAAAGCTTTGGGGTCTACCCAAGAAGGTAAACAAAACTTTTCTGGGTGCTCCTCTGGGTTATTTTTCTTCAATCTTTATGTTACAAAAATTGCCCTGGGCGATCGAGTTGTCAGGTGCGACGACAATTGCATACAGAGTACTATACTATTAAAGTTTCTGAGCTTATTGGGGCTTAATTTAATTTGATGTTAGTTCCCACTGTGCCGTTCTAGGTGACAATTCTCACTGTATGATCAGATATGATATGGTACTCACCCCACAACCTTCTGAAATATGCTCTACTTGTGGTCTCCGCGACGAAAACTTATTGCGTTCAGGATGGTAAAGAAACAAAATGAAAAACTCGAGTCCGCTTTTACTGTTGACTAATTTTATTCTTTCTGTTCTCTATCCACACTTGTTGCTCGATCGATTTCACTTTCTAGAAGCAAGAAGAAATTCGTTCTCCGGCTCTACTATGACGGGGCGATCCTGGAATTCGGCTAATTTTCCATTGTATCACTCGTTGGTTTGATCTTCCTTCTATTACAAATTGTACAATTCAAATTCAAATATGCGATTACAAAATTTACTAATTAAGAATTAAATTTCGATTTCTTTCTACTTCATTATTAATTCATAAAATTTCAAATTAATTTATCTGTCATTTCTTTTCTACATTTTTCTAAATTTAAGTATAAGACTGTATTACTTAACTAATTCATTACTTAACCGTTTTAGGGGACTCTATTAGTTTCGACGACGTACCTGAAGAAACCGTGGCAGAAAGCTACACTTGCCTTGCCTATAATTGAAGACATCACAGGAGATCCAAGCGGGCGCCTGCAAGCTCAGCTGTCTCGGAGTTTAATGAATAGGTAAGCACTTTCATTTTTCTTTCTCGTTGTGTCATTTGAAAAAATCATTTTAGGCGATTCTGCAACAATACTTTTAGTAATTAAATTACCGTTTTTCTTTTTCGTTGGAATTTATAGATAAATGTAAATAAAGAAGAAATATTAAAATAAAAAGTAGATCCTTTTGTTAAACAAATTAACTTTTATACATGTAATATAGTAAATAAGATAAAATAAATAAATATAGTATAAAAAGGAATAATAATAAAATTCAAAAGTAAACCATAGTTACAAAAAAATAACCTAAATTGTGTATAACGGTACCATTTTTTTATATGTGAAGTAAATAAATGGTCAATATAAATGTTATAATAACATAAATATAAATAAATATGGTATCCAGAAAACAAAAAAAAAAACGCTAGTACTGTGGCTAGAATACAGTAATAGTTTCATATAAGAAACAAAACTGTTTTTTTTAAATATAATCGATGAAAATAATAAATTGTAAAGAGATATATACATATATGCATATATGAGTAAGGAAATTTGTTTAATCCTTATGATTACTTAGTGCACTT
Organism: Dioctria linearis; assembly: GCA_963930735.1. Lineage (NCBI taxonomy): Eukaryota > Metazoa > Arthropoda > Insecta > Diptera > Asilidae > Dioctria > Dioctria linearis. The sequence goes on along the minus strand of OZ005741.1, from coordinate 196,976,696 downwards.
ATTTCATATGTATTTGTTTTACTATATCTTATAATTTTTTTTTAATAATTTACTTCCAATTAGTATACTGTTTCTTTTCAATATTTAAAATTTAGCATAGCTGTCGAGGAAGCAAGCTTTATACCAGAAAGTATAAAACTATCTTTTCCCCGGGAGGAGGGATGTTGTGGCCCAGGTGCTTACGACCCGACTCACAATCATATTAAAATCACATCGATACATCGCCCTATCGATGTGTTACAAACTGACCCTGAAAAGTAAAATTTGTTTAGCTAAAAAATTCATTAAACTTTCATTTGCATTTAAAAATGCATTTCCAACCTGCAACAAAATTCAATTTAGCATAAATTGCATTTTGTTATCAGTCATACATGCCATTCATGCGGCATATATACCTACCTATATGCAGTACTAAGTACATACATACACACAATTATTTTCATCGCCTTAAAATATTATTGTTTTCAAGACACAAGTGCATATCAGATTTCATGCATATGCTCTGTGTCTATACTTTTTGTATCTGCCCACGGACGATTTTTCAACGTCATGGGAAAGTAAAAAGAATAAACAAATCTTTTTCAAGTTTTTAATGGGTACCCGGGGCAGCTAGCCCAATCCTCGGGGAGTTACTTTTCAACCGTTGCGAGTAAAACGTCGATTCGGACTTTCCTTACTATTTGCATTTATAATAAAAATCTACTATTCTTGTGATTGTAACAAAAAAAGTAAAAGTCTACTATTTTTGTGATTGGAATGTCAATCTACATTGTTCAATCTACCGACATATTTTAACTCCCTCCAGGAACTATTCCTAAAAAAGAAAAAGAAAAGGAATCTACAAAGTATTTAAACTTTAAAAGGTCATAAAAAAGAATACTTATCTGACATAAATTCCGAATAGTGCATACGGAATACATGTCATCAAAAACCCTTAAAGCTGCAGTTCACCTAAACGCAAACAAATTATTCATAATTAACAAAGAAATCAGACCTATCTTTAACTTAACTCAAAAGACATGTATTTCCAGAATATTTACATTTTTTTTTATAATGTCATGAAGTGACATTACGCCAGTCAGCTGTCTGTGGTACATTCAGACATCGCATCAATCGTTGATAACGCAACACCAAGAGGCAAGAACTCATAGCTGGATGCGGCGGCTATATAAAGCCGACGAGCCGCAGCACAAAATCATTCTTGGCTCAGAGTTCATCTGATTCGGAGACTAATCCGAGTAACAAGAACATTATTCAATTCTATATTTCAGAGACTAATCTGAAAATCCTACCATTTCCAATACTCCTGCCCACACCTAAGCAGAAGAATAATTCTGCGCCGAGATTAATCTGCAACTCTCATGCTCACATTTACAGAAGAATAATACTGATGCAGAGATTAATCTGCGCTTCTTCTTTATAGTAGAATATTGCAACCCTTCTGCGCATGCGCAGAGACTAATCTGACTAATTTTACCGTCTACAGCACTTAGATCCCCTTGTGCCCTGACGCACCATAAAAGGGCTATTACTTTATAGAAATATATTGATACCACTTTGTGTACAATAAATCTATATTCAGAGACTAATCTGAATTAGTTTTTCTATAGAAGCATTTTGCTACTTTTGGGCCCTCACGCACTAACTAGGAGTAGTTTTACTACCCTGCTGCTCACACGCAGTAGCACCATGGACATTTTCTTTTTCTTTCATTCTGGTCTTCTTCTTTTTTTCAGAACTAAGGGAACGAAGGAGACAGGCAGTTTCTTTGGACGCAAGCAGACGCAAACGTCACTTTTAATTTTAATTTGCTTTTATTTTATCTATTTGAAGTTTTTTTATTGAATTTTTATAATCGTAGTCTTTAAGTTTAAATGAATTTTATGATATTGGGTTAAGTAAATGAATCTTAATAAAAAATTTTATATTTGAAATTTGTACAAGACTAAGTTGCCCTTTTTATCGGCATCCTCCTCCCACGTCCGAGACTAGATCTCACATACATTAAAGGGAACGAGGTCCCACACTCTCTATCAGAGCACGGTATGGACAAAGCTTACTGATGACATCCGGACCTGACGATTCTATTTGAGCCTAACCTAACAAAAGTTACATCGAACATCATTGTAGGTAAGGCTTTAGAGCATAATGTGCAACATTAATTCCAGTCAGAGTGTACAAAGTATCCGAAAATGAGGTAGAATTAAAAGAAGGTGCTGTAATTGGAAACTGTGAACCCGTTTACCAGATTCTTAATTTGGATAATGGTAGTAATGTCAAAGAGACAAACCCTATACCAGCTACTACTCAAGAGGTTCAGAAACTTCTTCCGTCAAGTGCCTTAAGTGTCCAACAAGACAACGATGCCAAAGAAGTGATCAATAAATTTTCGGAATTATTTGCAATGAATGATGATGATTGCGCTAAAACAGATTTTGTCCAACATCGGATCGATACAGGAGATTCTAGGCGCATTCGAAGATTAGCCAAACAATCAGAAGTTGCAGATATCATAAACTCCATGTAGGAACAAGGAGTAGTGGAGGAATCTAATAGCCCTTGGACATAGCCAGTTGTTTTGGTCAGGAAAAAGGATGCCAACACCTCATTCTGTGTAGACTACTGGCAACTAAATAACGTAAGGAGAAAGGATAGCTATCCGTTACCAATGATTGATCACACATTGGATATCCTTTCGAGAGCGCAATGGTTTTCCACTCTGGATTTGAAGAGCGGGCACTGGCAAGTGGAAATACATCCCAACGACCGAAAGAAAGCTGCTTTTTCAGTCGGAAGTGGCTTATGGCAATTCAAAGTTATGTCACTTGGATTATGTATTGCTCCAGCCACATTCCAGCGACTCGTGGAATGAGTTCTACATGGGTTAACCTGGAAAACATGTCTAGTCTACTAAGATGATATAATAGTAATCGGAAGGACAGTCGAAGAATATAAAAACAACTTACGGAACGTACTTCAAGGACTGATAGATGGAAACTGAAGCTCAGTACGAAAAAATGTGCCCTACGTGCCCAGAACGAGTAAGAACTAATCCAGACAAAATAACAGCTGTCAAAAATTTACCAGTCACCAGTTTTCTTGGTCTAACTACATACTACAGGCGATTCGTAAGAGACTACATCAACTTACAGAAAAAGGATGGTGGGATAAATATAACAAGAGTTTCGGAAAATTGAAGCAACAGCTCTGTGAAACTCCAGTGCTTAACTATCCAAAGCTGGACAAAACTTTTATATTGGACTCGGGTGCCAGCAAAGTGTGCAGTGCTTTCACAGGAGAAGGATTGTAAAGATGTACCAGTAGGTTATTATAGCAAAACACTATCAAAATCAGAGAGGAATTATTGTGCTGGAAGAAACGAGCTACTTGCCATTGGAATTATTTCCACGCCGAATGTGGTATATTAAAACGCAAGTGGGAGGCAACTAATGGCGAGTCATTCCGAATGCAGATAGTCGTCCCAGCATCAAAGGTCAACGATGTTCTATAATAAATGCACAGTGGATCATCTGGAGGACATTTGGGGGTGAACAAAACTACTTCCAAAATACGAGAAAGGTTTTAATGGTTACATATTCGAGATGATGTGGAAGAGTGGTGCCGTATATGAACTATCTGTGCTTCTTGCACAGACCCCATTTGAGAGGATAGCCGTAGACATTGCTGGACCTTTTCAAGAAACGGATAACGGTAACCGTTACATGTTAGTTGCTATTGACTATTTTAGTAAAAGGCCTGAAGCATGCAATCCCTAACGAAGAGGTAACCACAATAACGGAACAAACAATAATGAAATGGATCAGTATATTTGGTTTGCCTCAGGAACTTCATTCGAACCAAGGATGGAACTTCGAATCACGGACTTTCCAGGAGATGTGTAAAATGCTGGGAATAAGAAAAGCAACATAAAAGACTCTGCATCCACAATCTGATGGTATGGTAGAGTGCTTCAACAGAGTTTTTTCCAATATTTTTTGGAAAGAATTATGATTTATAACAATGTGTATCTTCAATTATATCCTATTTATTTTTTATAATTTTCAATAGACAGAGGAAGCAGCACGCGCACCAAAAACCTTTTTTTAACTTGCTGGAGAGAATTCTAAATTAAAATGTTGCTTGCTGACAGGAAGATCTAATTACAATGCAAGAGAAAAGAGACAAAAATTTAACTGAAGCTGGCTCTAATTTGAAGTATTACACAATACAAATAGTCTAATTAGAACATGAAATTGAAGGTGGCGCGACAGCTTTTTAATTAAATTTTAGCAAAGTTATCAAATTCATAAGCAGCTGGCCATGTACATAAATAAAGAAACTTAAAAATACAGTACTTGTTTATATGACGAGTAACATAAGCCGGCCATCTTGGGAGCACCCGCTTCCAATGGATTGATGTCTTCTGGTAATGGAAACAGCTTGGCTACAGTTCGTCTGACAAATCCCGATACAGTATTGATGCTAGCGACATGCACATAGCCATCATTTCCCGGATGCAATTCTACTATACGTCCTAAAGGCTACTTGAGTGGAGAAGAGTTTTCGTCCCTTAGGAGCACCATGTCGCCACTCTTTAGACTGGGATGCGCCGATTGCCATCACTCGTTGTTGCAAACCCTGTAAATAATCATTTTACCAACGAGACCAAAAGGCATGAGCTTTACCTTGCAAATACTTCCATCGTGATCTCAATTTAACATCTAACCTTAGAGGACTGGGCTCAGGAATCTTTATCGAAGGTCCTCGGGTTAGGAAGTGACCAGGAGTGAGTGGCTGCAAATCGTTAACATCGTCGGACATCGGAGCTAGCGGACGAGAGTTCAGGATGCATTCCACTTGGCAGACTACGCGCTGCAATTCATCTAAGGAGTATGATTCTGTCCCAAGACCACGCCCCAGATGATGCTTGGCTTGCTTGATAGCGGCCTTCCATAAGCCTCCAAAATGAGGCGATCTTGGAGGTATAAACTTCTAGGTGATTCCCTCTCTTTGGTATAAGTCATGAACTAAATTGACGTGCTGCTCAGAATGGAACAGATCCTTTAATTCCTTCAATTGTCGACTGGCTCCTATAAAGTTGGTCGCGTTATCTGAATATAATGTTCGAACATTAGATCGTCTTGCGATGAACTTTCTCAACGCGGATAGAAAGGATTCAGTGGTGAGACTGCTAGGTACCTCCAATTGGACAGCCTTGACACTGAGGCAAACGAAGACACAGATGTAACACTTTGTAGGAGAACGATTTCGTATTGGATGCTTAATGAAGAACGGACCGCAATAATCTATGCCGGTGTGCGAAAAAACCGGGCTCGGTTGAACTCGAGGTGATGACCCATGATTTGATTCAGCATTCGGGGCCGAAGACGGAAGCATCTGGTGCAAAGATTGATGACCTGCTTTGCTAGGACTTTTCCCCCAATTGGCCAAAACCTTGTACGAATAATTGATAAAAGTGTTTGACAGCCAGCACGCATATGCCTAGAATGATAATGAGCAGCTAGTGTTTTAGCAAATGCGGATTTAGAAAGGACAATTGGATGCTTGTAGTCGAAATCAAGTTTGGAATTTTCCAGCCGGAGACCGATACGGATAAAGCCATCTGAATCTATGAATGAAGGCTTGATATCGCTGTTACTTAGTAGATTAGATTAGATTTGTGAAGGGGTGTATAAGCGTTAGCCTCGCAATCACTGCGACCTGAAAGATCTATTGTGAGTCCCCGTTGAATTTCCTCCATTTATAGGTTTAGACTGTTAATAAAGTCTAGAACCATTCAGGGCTTGAGGTTCCATACATAACTTGGTGGAGGAAAAGTATGTTCAAGGTGGAGTAATCTCCACCTGGCCAATGCTTCGCAGTTGCAAAGCAAGTGCTCCGAGGTTTCGTGAGCATCCTGACAGAAGCGGCAGGATGAAGTCTCAACCAAACCCAGCTTGTTTAGGTGATACCTCAAGGGGCAATGGCCTTAGAAGAGTTCAGTGATCATATTGAGCACTGTTCTTCTAAGGAGTAGGAGTTCTTTAGTTTTTCCGCCAGAGGCGTCGATAAACCTTTTTGCCTGACGAAGCCCTTGTAGCCTTTCCCAATACAGGGATTTTTGATTATTCTCCCGGTTATTTAGGGTAGCTTTGAGGTAACATTTTAAAGTGCCACAAAATGGCTCTGGTCCGACAAACTTAGTTTCCGCTCCTCTTTTGGCTAGGCCATCGGCAATTTCATTGCCTTTGTGGCCCTCATGTCCAGGTACCCACATGAGGATAACTTTGTTTCTCCTTGATAGATTTTTGAGGGTTTTTAGACATTCCCAGACTATCCCTGACTTGACAGTGTAGGACTTTAAGGCCTTGAGGGCTGCTTGACTGTCCGAGAGGATATTAATGGTTGAGCTATTTATGGCTCTTTTAATGCAGGTAGTGGCGCATTCTTCTATGGCCAATACCTCGGCTTGGAATACGGTAGGGGTAGAGCCTAGAGCCTTTGATGTATGGCATTTGGGGCCGTATACACCCAATCCGACCCCACTGTTTGTTTTTGAGCCGTCTGTATACCACACCATCGATCCTTGTTGGAAGGATGGTTTAGTGGAGCACCATTGTTGTCGGTCTCCAAGAACCACTTGGAATGGTCTTAAAAAATCCACTCTGGGTGTGATTATATCAGATATTGTCATCACTTGCTCGAAGCATATCTGTTTTAAGATACTAAAATGACCAACCAGATGGCCTGGCTTTAACTGTTTCTCCGTTTGTACACTTATAGCACTGGAGATCGCTTCCTTTTTCACCTGCAAATGCAGGGGTGCAAGGTTTAATAAGGCTTCCATGGCTGCTGTAGGACAGGTTCTCATGGCACCAGTTATTCCTAGACAGGCAAGCCGCTGGGTTTTTTGAAGCAGAGCCTCAGCCGTCTTTTGATTAGTTTTTGGCCACCATGCGAGGGCCGCGTAGGTGACCATGGGTCTATCAACCGTGCTGTACGTCCAGCACATCATTTTTGGCTTCAGACCCCATGTTCTGCAAATGAAGCGACGACACGTGTAGAGAGATCGCATCGGTCTATCCGTCACTCTGAACAGATTCGAATTCCAGGTAAGTTTCTTATCTAGGGATATCCCCAGATATTTGACTTCGTTTGAAAATATCAATTCTGTATTATCAAGAAGAGGAGCCGTTAGTGAAAGCTTCGATCTTCTTGTGAACGGAACGATTACCGTTTTGTTGGGGTTTATGCTAAGGCATTTGTTGAAACACCAAGTGCGGACTTTGGAGAGGGCTATTTGCGTGAGGTCGGATATGACTTGATCATGCTTCCCCCGTATTGTAACTACTAGGTCATCCGCGTAGCCTTGAACATTAAAACCCGAACTGGTCAACTTCTCTAGCAGATCATCAATCACGATCGACCATAAGAGTGGAGATAGAACTCCTCCTTGTGGGCAGCCTTTTGTTGCGGTGATCGTGACTGAGCAGTTCCCTAGAGATGTGGTTATCCTCCTGCTTCTAAGCATGGAGTCTATCCAGTTTACCGTGGAGGGCTCAAAGCCTTTATCCTTGGCAGCTGATTTAATTGCATCGAAGGAGGTATTATCGAAGGCTCCTTCTATATCCGCAAATGCACATAAAGCCACCTCTTTTGTTTCGAGCGCTTTTTCGAGGTCTCTGACTAGTGTGTGAATGGCAGTCTTAGTAGACTTGCCAGCTTGATAAGCGAACTGCTTAGAATGAAGTGGTGATTTAATCAGAATTTCACTTCGAATGTATAGGTCTAGGATTTTTTCCATGGACTTAAGGAAGAATGAAGAGAGGCTGATGGGTCGGAACGATTTAGCTAGAGAACTAGCTCTTTTTCCTGCTTTAGGTATAAATACCACCCTGACGTCTCTCCAACATTGGGGAACGCACCTTAGAGCGTAACTGGCTCGAAAAAAATTTTGTAGTGGAAAGAGTATTTCTTCAACACCTTGTTGTAGTAAGGTGGGAAAAATGCCGTCTTCTCCAGCAGATTTAAAGGGCTTAAATGTGCCAATGGCCCGTCTAACCTTGTTAGGAGTGAAGATTCTTCCCGCAAGGCTTTTACTCCTGTTAAAGACTCCGCGCTTGTCCACCTCAATCGGGTCTGGAGCTATTATTCATTGATCGGGAGTGAGGGAGTCGGGAAAATGATTTTCTAGTAAGAGCTTGACTGTTTCCTCGCAACTCTCGGTGTAGTTCCCATCTTCCTTTTGAAGTGTGCCTATACCATTCGTGTGATCCTTCGAAAGTACCTTATGGAGCCTGATAGCTGCGGGGAATTGATCTATGTCATCGTAGAAGGTCCGCCAGGTTCTTCTTTTGGATCTCCTTAGTTCCGTGTTATATTCCGTTAGAGCCTTTTTATATTCCCCCAGATGCCAAACAGCTTAGCTCTGTTGAATAGTTTCCTGACTTCTTTTCTTTTCAAACTCAGTTCCCTATTCCACCATGGTACCTGCGGATTGCAAGTCTTTTGTTTCAGAGGGCAACTGTGTTCGAATGAAGTCATTACAGCCGTTTGAAGCTACGTAGTGGCTGAGTCTAGCTCCTCTGTCGTGCTAATGCCGGGAGAGTCAACTACAGCCTTAACGTGTTGTCGATAGAGTTCCCAGTTAGTTAATTTAGGGATTCGGTACTCCTGACATGTTTTGAGTGTGGTATCTATATCGAAGCTGATGTGTCTGTGATCTGACATGGAAATCTCGTTCGATACATGCCACCTGCTTATTTTTGTACTTATGAACATACTGGCAAGTGTTAGGTCTAGGACCTCTTGTGTAATGATGTTCATAAAGGTTGGCTTATTACCTCGATTTAGTATCTCTAAGTTGTTAGACAATATAAAATCGTAGAGGTACTCACCCCTGGGATTGGTGGCCCCATAGCGTATGATGTGCATCTGCAGCGCATCCAATGATGAAATGCTTTCCTCTTGAAATGCTTTCCTCTGCGTTTACAGTAGTTGATGAGCCTTTTTAGCTCTGGGGGAGGTAATGAATCCGCTCTCCAGGAAAGTAGGCGGAGGTAACTACTACCTCGTGGCTACCTCCTGAAGCTGGTACCTCGACAACTGCTGTAACCACGTCCCTCGAGATGAACTGTGAAAGAGGAATAAAGTTTAGTTTAGTGTTGAGCAGTAGTGCTGCCCTAGGATATTCATGTTCATTACTATATATTACCTTACATGATTTTGTGGGAAGTCCTTTGATGTGGCCTTGATGTACCCAGGGCTCCTGAATGAGCGCCAGACTAAGTTTCTCCGAGATAAATCTCCTCCTAATGCCGCTTTAGCGTGATGGAGATTTTTCTGAAGGCAACTTAGGTGATCGCTGGCCATGACTAAGATGGCTTTTTATGGCCGCTGACAGCCTTGGTGGTAGATCCCTTAGGACCTCTGCTTTTGCCCGGCTTGGCACGGACAGGAGGGGGCTTATTCTTAGTTTTTATAGACTTCTTTTCGGAAGTCCCCGACTTGGGTTCTGCAGTTCCTGCTGCTTTACCAGGGCCCGCCTTGCCTTGACCAAAGGTTTAGGCCTGCTGACTCCTGATGTCGAAGGCTGAGGACCGTCAGCCAAAGGTTTAATCTGACTTGGGCGATCCCCAGCCTCCGACACAGCCTTTACTGTTCCACCCTTGGGTCTTAGTTGGACAGACCCGAACTTAAACCCAATTGCGAATTGAGCCTTCTTTAACTCTTCCATTGACACATGGTCCACGCAGAGAGTCAGCTCTGTGACTGAGGGTTTTTGTACTCTGCGCAACACTATCCATTCAGACACGTTTAACCCCGAGTTCTGACCCTCGATATATTCAAGAATCAAATCCGTAGGGTCTTCAGCGCTGTTTGGAAAGTATCCCACAAGGACTTGTGGGCGAGGAATTTCACTTTCCTCGACCATCACAAGATTGGCTCCTTCCCAGGGCTTTAGCTCCGCAACTACACCTTTCAGCCACTTCACGGTGTCTTGATTGGCGCAGTTAAGAACCAGCCACCCTGGTCTAAATGTGGAGGCCAGGAATCTTGGCTTTAGGGGTTTTTGCTTTCTTGCCGCGAATTCTCTCAAGATAGCACCCTGTACGGACTTCAATTGATCCGCGTTGAGTGCCACCTCAGGATAACCGACGGGAAGAAACCCACCCGAACGCTCTCTGCAACCTCCTTATAGGAAGGCTGCTTACGCGAAGGCAGGGAGACGTGCTTCTTTGAAGGATTCTCCGTTGCTGCCTTGCTTCGTTTAGCACTAGGTTGCTCCACTTTAGGAGAAGAGTCGTCAGAGCGAGTCCGTTTTTTTAGACTCTCCTCATTCCGCTGATCTATCTGAAGTGCAGCAATCCTTCTATCCTCTGCTTCTGTGTGACCATGTTTTAAAATCCATTTAAACCTTTTTTTGGCCGCGCCAGAGAGCTTTGGCTTGCGCTCTTTGCAAATGGGAACTTCAGTGTTCCCGCTGTCCTGTTGTTACTTAGTAGACGACGGTACTCCTCAGCCAAGTCTCTTTTTTGAACGTAGCGAATGACAGACCTAAGCGCATTTTCGAATTCGAAAACAATGATTGGATCATATGTGCGATTGGATGCGTTATCAGATTTAATCTTAGAATTTTTGCCGAACTGATAGACGTAGACGAATGTATTCATTAGCTTCAAGTATGAGTTACAAAACTTCGATGACGCTACTATGTCTGTTGCTGACATTGATGCAAGAATAACTGCTACTTTCCGTCCTTCCGCTGTAAATGGGGAGGATGATTGCGGCCATAGTTGTTCTGGTGCACGCAGAAATTCGGGACCGTGAAACCACAGATTGCAGTCGATGAGTTGCTCAGCTATCACTCCTCTACTAAGAAGATCGGCGGGATTTTCTGATGAAGGCAGATGATTCCATTGGAAATCCCTGGTCAGGTCCTGGATCTTTGCCTTGCGGTTGCCAACAAAAACGCTCCATTTGGATGGCGATGATGACAGCCTAGCTAGAGCAGCACATAGTTCAAGTCTTAGCACAGATATTGTTTTTAAAGGCGCAACACTTGATTAAACTGTAAGCAGATTGCACGTGATAGACGTTTCAAAGGCGATGCGAATATACACACAAGTGCCGTATACAGCCATGCTGGGCATCAGCAAAACAATAAATCTCAAGACGGACTGACGTTGACATGATATATCGAGGAATTCTAATGCTGTTTACGGCTTCCAGTTGTTTATAAAACGTAGTCCACTCCATGTGAAGCTCCTGTGGCAAAGACTCATCCCATGATAGCTTTAAACTCCAGAGGTGCTGGAGAAAAATTTTAGCCCTCAAAATTATGGGATTTATTAAGCCTACAGGTTCAAAAATACGACTGATCATGGATAAAATAGAACGTTTTGGCACTCTAGGCGGCTGCTCCAGAGCCTGGTAAACGAATCGAAAGAAAACTTCCTCAGGCTGCCAAGTCATGCCCAGAGTCTTTACGTTGTTATCTCCTGCAAGTTGCAAATTCCTTTCAATCCTTTCACTGTGAATTGATTCAAGAAGTACAGCATTATTAGAACACCACTTTGCCACTTCAAAAACCCCACTACGGAGTATGCTTTCTAATTCATGCCGAATTATTTTCGCTCCTTCGACTGTGTCGGCTCCCGCCAGCATGTGATCAACATAGCAATCACGCAGCAAAACCTTGGCCCCAGTTGGGTGATTCAATTCTTCTCCGACAGTTGCTTCAGACTTCGAGTTGCTAAAAAGGAGGCAGGCCCAGTCCCATATGTGACAGTCAAGAGACGATGAGCGTCCAATGGATGATTTGGCGATTCTCGCCATAAAATACATTGCCAGTTGGCGTCAGAACTTTGTACTCGAACTTGACGATACATTTTGGTTATATCAGCCATGAGGACCACCTTATGTGATTGAAAAGGAATGAGAATGCTGAACAAATCATTTTGGACAACAGGTCCTACCATGAGCACGTCATTTAGGGAGTATCCCGAGGTTGTCTTGCAGGACGCATCAAATACCACTCTTAATTTTGTGCTGGTGCTTTCAGGCTTTCTTATGCAATGATGAGGTAGAAAATAACTTTGATTAGGCAACGCATCAAAGGCCACTCTCTCCATATGACCACATTTCAAGTAGTCCAATAGAAATTCAGAGTAATGTTGCTTGAGCGCAGCATTTTTTGATAATTTCGCTTCTAGGTGGAAGAATCTTCTTTTTGCAATTTCTATAGAATTGCCGAGAATGCTGGGATCCTTACGAAAAGGTAACTGAACCACAAAACGACCAACATTGTCCCGCCTTGCATTTTTTACGAAGTGCTCTTCACAAAGTGCTTCTTCAGGTGACATAGTATTCACTTGTGACTTGTAATCTTCGACTTCCCAAAACCTTTGAAGCAACTCTTCAATACTCCATTCGGACTCAGCAGCTATTAAACAGTTACCCATTAGTGTAGACTTTCCACCAGAGACTACCCAACCTACGGTTTTTTGTAATACAGGCATATTGTTTCCTAGTCGTATTTGACCCACTGACAGCAATTCAAAGAACAAGCTAGCCCCTATCAATATGCCAACTGGTTGTGGAATGTTGAATTGAGTATCAGCAAGGACAATGTGATGCGAAATTTTCCACTCGAAATAGTTTAGACGACGAGATGGCTGATCACTTGCTATTTTAGGTAGTATCAACGCTTCGAAGGAATTTGGATAGCCATTCAAACAAGACTTGAATACAATTTGCGTTTTGTATTTGACTGGAGTGAGCGTAGCGCCATTGCCTGTGATACTGATGCTAGTCCTGGACCTCTTTAGCCGAAGATGTTGCACAACATGTTCCGTAACGAAGTGCAGGGACGAGCCGAAGTCCAGCAAGGCTCTATAAGGAATAAATTCGACACAATTGATTTGAATCTCAATTATAGCCGTCGCGAGTAAAGTGTCATTACTTGGCTCCTGAGACGCCTTCGACTATGGACCGCTCGTATTCGAAGTCATACTTACAGAGTATTGATTAGAATTGTTAGCAGATAGACAACCTTTGTCTGGACCATCAGACGTAGATACGCCATTGTTGCCAGGAGGTGAATTTCTATGTAAGAGCGTGTGACGCTTTGAGCTGCAATAACGACATCGGTTGGATTAACAAGCCTTCATTATATGACCAGGCTTTAAGCAATTGATGCACAAACGTAACCTTTTAGCCTCGGAGAATCTTTCAATAGGCGCTAGATTGAGAAACTTATCACAATTCAATGTACTATGATCCGAGCCTTGGCAGAGATTACCAGATTTATCAGGCTGAACAGTTGTAAATGCAGGTTTTCGAGTGTTGATTCTTGCTTTCTGCGAATCTTGTTTTGAAGCTTCAGTTTTGATTCCATGTGGATATTGCATATTTTCTAGAGTTTGGCAGCGATTGTCTACGAATTTTGAAAATTCATTCCATGAAGGGAGAACGTGAAGTGGCGCTTCTTCTGTCCATTTCACCATGGTCAAAGCATCGATTTTGCCCTTAAGGAGCTGAAGAAGTAAACCATCGGCAATTGCCTGAGTATGGGACTTAACAGAACCGGAAAGATCCTTCAATTAGGCAACTGAATTTCTTTCAATGGATCTTAACTTGAAGAGATGGAGGACTGTATATGGCTTTGAAATATGAAGCCCTTGTTTTCATAACACTCTTTCAACAAACTAAGAGCACTTTCGAAGCCTCTTTCGTTGTCTAAGCGCAGATTGCTAATAATTTGAAAGGGATTTTCACCTAACGCCCCGCGTAAATATGATAATGGGTCGCCATGGGTTAAATGTTCATTGTCCTCTACCAGTGTTTTAAAGGTCGAACAAAAATCCGGCCAGTCCGTGAAATTACCCGAGAATCGTTTTATTTGTATTTTTTGTAAGCTGGCATTAGATTTTGACATAGCAAAGGAGAGACTAGGATCTACGGACGGTAATGACACACGCGGACGCTTTTTAACCATTAACGAGAGGATTGAGCTTTTTATGAAAATATACGTGTCTTCAAATGATTGCCGTTTATCACTATTAAGTTCATCGGGATCCTCGCACTCTAATTTCGATTGAACTTCATTAAATCGCAAAATATAACTCTCGAGCAGGCCAAGTCTTCTCTCTAATTCGCACAACGACCCGGCGCTTCTATATAGTTCTTCATTTTGGTCTGCTGCATGGTAACCGTACCTCTAAAAACACGCAAATAGGCGAGCCTTGCCTTACCGGTATCTTTTTTAGTACCATCAGCCGCTTTAGTCTTTTCTCCTTCGGTTTCACTAAACATTTTGTTGATAACCACAAGCGAATTGAATAGTCCAACGTCAATATTATTAATTACGAGCACTTAAATGTATGTAATTTGACTAAAATACTAAAATTTAGACAACCGCTTTGTGTTCCATTGTATAACTGTCAGGCTGCCTTTCAAAAGAAATACCGCACGCAATTCTAGGATGTTTTTCAATGTTGGCTTTATGCCCCCCTTAACGATATTTAATATCTGATGTGACAATTCAGGAAATAATTTATATATATATATTTTTATGCAGAAATTCTCTGATGTAAATAAATAAGCATTCTTCCAAGTTGCATATGTTTAGGAATAGAAACTGTACTTTGTCGGCAATAAATGCAAAACAATTGATGTTACGGTAATGGCTATTCGTTCACCATGATCTATGAAAATATCCCATGAAGAGCAACCGATATGAGTGCAAATGAGATACAGCTACTGGGATTTCAAAGTGCCAAGAATGCTGGGAATACCTCAGCAACTGCCCACATGAAATCATATATAAAATACGAGAATGAAGCTAAAATTTACCAAAATATTTATCCAATTTACAGGCGTTGTTCGAAAGGAATCCCACGCTGAGCAATCATTCTTTATCGAAGCGAAATGTGTATGCGGTTGTCTCCAACTAACGAAGATCACAATTAATTCTTCAGCATGGCTCGGTGCCGTATGCGTAGATAGAATTAGATGAAAAACCAATTCCGAAAATTATAAAATGATTCCCGCGATGAGCGATGCAATATGTATCGCAGCAAAATACATATGCATATATATAGCCACCGTGATTGAATCCGAAATGCAGGCATGCAATGAATACCTCAGCAAGGTTATGTGCAACGTGCGCAGATGGAATTATACGAAAAAAATATTCCTCAAGTCGCTGCTCCGGCGCGAATGTTTTTTCCAATTATTTTTGGAAAGAATTATGATTGATAACAACGTGTATCTTCAGTTATATCCAATTTATTTTTTATAATTTTCAATAGACAGAGGAAGCTACACGCGCACCAAAAACCTTTTTTTAACTTGCTGGAGAGAATTCCAAATTACAATGTTGCTTGCTGACAGGAAGATCTAATTACAATGCAATAGAAAAGAGACAAACATTGAACTGAAGCTGGCTCTAAATAGTGTAATTAGAACATGAAATTGAAGGTGGCGCGACAGCTTTTTAATAAAATTTTAGGAAAGTTTACAAATTCATAAGCAGATGGCCATGTACATAAATAAAGAAGCTACAAAATACAATACTTGTTTTTATGACGAGTAACAAACAGAACATTGGTTCAGCATCTAAAGAAAGTAGTCGACTATCATCATCGCGATTAGGATCGACATACTAACATGTTACAAATGGTTTATCGGTCAGCTGTTCACAGGACGAACGGGCAAACCCCGGAATGGTGATGCGTTTACCTAGCGACCTCATGATTGGTACACCCAGAGGTGAACAAAAGTTTCCAGACTACTATGTGTCGGAATTTAGACATCGATTAGCTGATGCGCACGAGGGTAAAATTAGCAGTAAATACTGATCGAATGAAGCCCGCTATGACTTACATGCTAATTCAGCCGGATTCAATGAAGGTAGCCTTGTTTGGCTGTACAACCCAAAACGACGTAAGGGACGTTCTCCAAAATTACAACAACACTGGGAAGGACCGTATTCATTAGTGACTAGAATTAAAGTCGTAGTATACAGGACTCAGCGTGGAACAACATGCAAATGGAAAATCGTTCACCTGGATGGTTTTTGTCAATACTGCGAGCATCAAGATCGTTGGGTACCTGTTGCTCGACATCTGTTGGAAATGGAAATAATTTTAGGTTAGTGACATCTTAGTAAACTTTCCGTTCGGAGAATAGAATTTACGGGAAGGTTCCAGGATAATTTGTAGATTTTAAATACGGCACTTATCACGGCCAGGAGGCGCGTCTTATCTCAGACAGTGAAGTGAACGAAGTAAACTATTTGGAGTGCGATAATTAGACGTACAGTACTAGTAATAACTATGGAGTTGATTTGATAATTGCTTTTGAATTTATGAGAGTAAACAGTAAAGTTATAAATAAAGAACGAACTTTTCAATTATATCCGAAATATCGTGTTTTAGATATCGAACTAACAATATCTGTGAGCTATTTTTAGTTTCAGTAAAATTGCAACAGTCTGTCTACTTTATAACTGTAATTCACAATAGCAATATTTCAACAATAGAATTAAGTTTTTGGCGTGATGTTGTTCATTTCAGTCAGCTTGTGATTCTGTTGTTAAGTCGTTATGTTGTTCATTTCAGTCAGCTTATGATTCTGTTGTTAAGTATGTAGAAGAGAGTTTGTAAATTATAAATCTGGAAAATTTAGTGGTAAAAAAAAATAAAAATTCATTACTGTACGTGATATGTGAAAAACATTTGAATCTAAAATGTATAAAAAAACCGTATTATATATGTTATATTATAATAAGGATTGTAATTCAAAAATTACGGTTAAAAACTTTTGATTATATATAAGCAGAATAATCAGAAGGATCTCTGTAAGGAACTGAATCAAATAATTTAATAAAAGGAGGTTGTTTGTCATCAGCAATATTCTGGGTGATTTTAATTCGTTAAGCTCTATTCGATGTTCATTTAAACGTAACATGTGCAAAGATATGAATTTTACTTTTTTACTTTAAGCCGTATACTAAATAAGAAAATTTTAGCGATCAAGATTCAACAAAACATCTAAATTTATCTAAAATGAAACATGGTTTACGGTACCTGACAAACCCAGTGTTTGTGAAATCGCCTAAAAGTCCACTGGAATAGGAAGCTTTTCAAAGAAGTTTGGCATAACAAAGCGTGACAAGTGCTGCCATAGCATCCCATCTGGAAACAAATATCTCATTCTGTATACTATCATCACTAAATATAATAAATATGATAAAAGAAAACATTCATCCATCAAAACGGAACTACTTATTTGAGACGGAATTTTTTTTGAAATTGTACCTAATTGCTGTGTTTAGCATTATAATATTGTACATATAGAATATTTTGCAGAAAAGTAAGTATACCTAAAAACGAAATAATAATAACAATGAATGAAATAATATAATTGCAAGTCTTTTTTCTCCACATCACTTAATCGATTGCTCCCGGCGCGTTGCGTTGCGCGACTGGGGCAACTGACTACCTACTATTTTCACTATACTGTAATTTTCCACTTCGATTTTTCCTTTAGCTGATCTTAGCCATAGCGATCACGAAATAATGAGCGTTTGTTTAGGGCAAACCTCCTTTTTATACTTTCTGAGCAGCCATTTTCTATCAGAGTTCCACACGAAAATTGCAATTTTAGCATACTTTCGATATAGAATGAATTGTAAAAATTTTTCAAATTATGCCAGCTTGTCCCAAAAATTTTTATTTGTCATTATCCATAATTTTTCCTAATTTCTTTAATTAAATATTTTAATTTTTCAATCAAATACTAATGTGGGGGCTCTCTGCCATATTACGAGATGCTTTGATGTGGAACATTTTCATGTGGATGTGGAATATTTTCAATATTCTTTTATCTCGTTTCCCACTCATTGTGAGAATTAATTTTTAATTTTTCGCGAATATTTTCTTATCTGGTGAATTTCGCACCTTTGAAGCACATAGCGCGCATTCAAATTATCCAAATTGAGCTTTCACCATATCAATTTTACACTCGCGATTGCGGTTTTCAAGTGCGCTATAGTGAAATGTTGTTTTTGTGCTTTTCACTAATTAAACTGATAAATAATCCAGGTGAGTGCTATTTAGTGCTTTTTTATGTGTTCAACATAAATAATTTGCAAGAAATATCCAAAGTATGCAAAAATATTCATGTTGCGAAAGAGCTTTCGACCTATCAATAATCAATAATCAAATGTTGAATTTTGTTAATTATTGTGCATGTGCACGCCTTTAATTGATATATTTAGCATATATAAACATATTTGCAAATTCTCCAAATATTTACTATGCAGGGTATATGAATTTCCCTTAGAAATTGCAATGTTACCGTTTTGCATGTTGTCGTTGTTGTACTGTCAAGAAATTTATTTCTTGGTAGTTTTGCATGAAACGTACTTAAATTTATAGTTTTTTTGTGCAGTATTTTATCAAGTTAGATGAGTTGTTATGTATAATATAATATTATAAATAATTTATATGTATCTTTCTTCTTTTAGATAAACCCTTACATGCCTCTTATGTAAGGAGGCTGGACCATGGGAGCACGTAGGGAAATAATTCGTACTTTTTAAATAACTTTTAGTCTGAGCGCCTGAGTGCCTTAGAGCGCCGTTCGTGACGAAAGAGTTTTAGGGTAGTAAACTTGGATGGATTTAGATGGAATTTTTTGATTTAGAATAATTGAATGGGGAGCTCTCCGATTGGGATAAAATTTTCGTATGTTTTGGAGCTGTCATTTTGGGCCGTGTGTGATATGAGTCCAGGGTCGAGAGTCGAGATTCGAGTCGAGAGTCAAGTTAAACAAAATTTAAAAAGTTAAATAAAGTTATGAAAGTTATAAAAAGTTAAAAAATTTAAAACAATTAAAAAAAGTTTATAAAGTTAAAAACTTAAAGAAAATGAAAAAAGTCAAAAAAGTTAACAAAAAGTTAAAAAAGTAAAAAAAGTAAAAAAATTAAAAAAAAGTTAAGAAAAACTTTAAAAAAGTTAAAGTTATAAAATTAAATCGTGATTTGAGTGTCGAGATTCGAAAAATATTTTTTTCCTTTTTCTTTTGATATACACAAGAAAAGTTTCGTTGCAAAATAAAAAATGTTACAACTCAGATTAAATCTGTAAAGTTTGGGCATCCATGACTACCTACCTATAATCACAAGAAAAAATAATTTTTACTTTTTGGTGCAATTTATTTACGAAAGTTATTTATTTTAGGCCATTCGAAGAAATATTACAACGAAACATAACAAATTAGCGGCAATAATTAAGATTAACAAAAAGGCTTCATTAATATAACACAAAATAATGGCTTTACCTTTGCTTCTTTCTTATTAAATGCACAAAATTAATTTTTTTAAATACTTAGGGAAGAAATAATTTCATCATCATTCGATGACAGCAATTCCTTTCGGAAATTTATAGATTACTTCGAAAGGCAATGGTTGCAAAAACTAAGCAAGAGTAATATTCCTTTATGGTTTTCTTATTAATTTTTTATTCGTTACTTATAGATTGGCCCCGAATATGTTTCCGTTTTTAAGAGGGTAACTACACTCAGAAAAATCAATTACTTCACTTCAATGAAAATATGTCTTTATTCCTATGCGCTTTCAATTTTCATTAAATGAAAGAAAAATGTTCTTATTAGAAGGATAATTTTATAAAATTAAAAATATTTCCATAGGTTTAAAGAAAACTGATTTAATTGAAATGATGTTACACTCTTTATTTCTAGAATAGATATTTCTTTGAAAACCAACGAAACCACTTTATTAAATTTATAGCAGATTTTATCCGTTTAAAGAAATCTTTTCTTTGATTCAATGTAATTTATTATAAGTTCAATTCTTAATGCTTGTCGTAAATTGAATAAGTATTTTACTCGTTTTGAAAACGAATTTCTTTAAAGTAAAGAATATTTTTAACATTTTGAAAACATAATCCCTTAGTTTATTCAATAGTTTTCTTCAATTCGAAGAGGTTTTCATTGAAATGAAGAAAACTGAACTCAACTTCTATATAATCTGCAGTGAGTGAGCCAGTCTTGCAAAGTATTCTATTCGGGTAAGACGTGGGTGCGTGTTGTAAAGTCCAAACAAGTTTAAGCGTGTAGTGTTACATTAAGTGCGAAAATATATTTTAGGTTAGAGCCTTACAATATATAACAAACAGGAATTTTGATAAGCTGGATTAAGTGAAGTCGGACCAATATTTGTGTTGAGCTCAAGTTTTCTATTGAGAGCACATTACAGGTGTAAGCAGCTAGTAGATTTCGTGAGGGAGCAGTCAGGTTATTCTAATAAAAGTTCAAATTTGTTTACACGTCTACACGCTGCTATTTATTTTTCACTTAAGCTTCCTGTTTTTACTTGTTTTTTTTGTTTGTGCTTACATATCATTTTGCTCTGCATTTTCGGTTCTTCGTTATCACCTACCGCTCCAACATATTATTAGGGGTTTTCGGCTTCAATTATGCACACAAATTTTGATACCCGTATTCCTGTTTGTTATATGTATGTTTTAAAGTTAAAGTTTCATTTCATATAAAATTCAACTTCTATTCAATGCCAACTTTTCCTGTTTAAAATTTTGCTCTTATTCGGTGTCAAGATCTGATCTGATTACTGTAGACTGGTAGACATGGAAACAAGTGAAAATTTTTGTGCAAATGTGAGTGAAAATGATGTAGACCCTGGACTGGAATTAAACTCTAGTGTAATCACTACCTTAAATAATTTAGTGCAAACTCAAGAACTTTTAGAACTTCTGGAAAAACTTGAAGGATCTGTCTTTTTGACAGAATTTCTAGGTAAATGCTTATTTGTCTTATTCGTATTCTCGTGAAATATAGAAATTTTTTAAGAACATGGAATAACCGTTGAAAGTGTGAAAGTAATGCGAAGTCATCACTTAGACCAAGTCTGCCCAAAACATAAATTTGGACAACGAATTATTTTCGAGGACAATCTAATTAAATGGCAAAAGCAATTCGTAAGATAATAATGTACATATTTTGTATGTGTTGTACCTGAAAAATTAACTAATTTAGAACAGAGATCATCAAACTCTTCCTTCAACAAAATCATGCAATTCGTCAGTAAATGATTGGGTAAATAATACAAATTTTTCAAACACGGAATCATCTTGTGATGAGGTAAATGTGTAATAATAAGTTTATTCTGATGTGCTAAAAGCCAATAGTTTTTCAGTTTCTAAACATAACGCGAACTTTGAACGCCTCGTGCAAAGGCAAATTAATATTACACTACTATAGACTTAATCAATCTTTGAACAATAAAATTAGACGAGAGTTGGGTAACCTCATAATAGAAAATATTATTCAAAACAAAGTCAATGCCTGTCCTAAATATTTTAATAAATTAGCAGATGAAATCGTTAAAATTTTCCCCTCAGAAAAGAAGGTAGGGTGGAATGATATATATTAAACCCAAACATATTATAAAAATAAAACTATTTATAGGAATTTTTCATTGTAAGTATTCCCAAGAAAAGACCAGGAGGAATTTTATACACCCGGTTTCATAACGTTATTGGAAAACTGCGATCTGAAGGACTTATTTTTGAAAAACCAGCGAATGAAACCATACGCATTCCACTTATTGCAAAGGAGAACAACTGTAAAAACACAACTACAAATGATACAACTATACCTTCAGGTAATTTAATATTTAACTAAAAATTCAATGGTTGTAATAGTATTCGGTCAGATGAAGAATCTATAAAAGATAAAAAATGGCTTCAATATAATACTGGCCCAAGAGAAGAAATCTTGAAAAAGTGGAAAACGACTGCTTTATACCGAACAAATTCTTTCAGCATATGCAAAGATATACTCAACATTTTTTTGGAGTGGCCCTTATATAAACAATCTTTTGGATTTATCCTGGTAAGACAATATAAAAAACTAGCTCCTATTACAGTTTATTTAATTTTTTATTTATATGTAGATCGACATAGATTTTGAAAGTCGGTTTCCAGGAAAGCAAAATCTGTTATATGATAAGTATGAGGAATTTGCTGTGAAAATAATACCAATTATGAAAAGAGATGTTAAGGATTCAAATAGCCGGGATTTATTGAACAAATGCTTACTTCTCGAAGATAATATTGAAAATAAAGGTAAGGGAATTTTTTATATCCGTTTGTTATTTTCCTTTTTTTTAAGCTAAAAAAATGTAGTAGTTATGTGGTTAATTTACGTACATATAAGGCAGGCATCTAACCGAATATTTCGTTTCATTTCAGATAGAAAAAGTGCTCTAATCTTCATAATTTTACACTCGGTTTTAGTGCCTGCTTGCAGAGTATATAAACTGGATAAGGAAACACAGAAACGACGATTGGCGAAAGTTTCAATTAGTGATTCCAGAAAAAGTTTCATCAACCACGTAAAAACAGTTAATGACTTAGAAAATAATGTGACAAAATTAACGAATGAGTGTATAAAAACTAAAAGCACGTTACAACCAGTAATATTTGCTGTCGGTATTGATTATTTACAGCTCACAGATTTTTACATCTATTATTGTACAGTTTTATACAAACTGCCGAATTTTATAAAGGCACTTGACACTTGTTTTAAAATATTTCAAGTATTTGATTTGCAATACCCAAAAGAGTCTGAGATTGTCTGGATATTCATTCAGAACTTTTTTTTCGATATACAAACTCCTTTTGATACTAAAAGTACTGGAATGGTAAGTTTACTAACAAACTTGTCAGAATTTGATCAAAATTAAAATATATATCAGAACTATTCAACGTTATAAAATTTGAAAAAAAAAAATTATTTAATTATTGAGAATAGTCTTTATATGGACCTATGTCTAAATCGACAATTTACCAAAAATGAAAAAAATTATTTTTTAAAAAAGTATTGTTATGTTTATCATATTATAATCCATATACCTAATGTATACATTATTCATATTTACTTTGTTTTTACTTTTCATAGAAGTTGCTGTATTATAATATTTCTTTTTTTTTTGTAATCGTTATACATACTTATATTATATTTTGAATCTCAACATGAATTTCACATGTTTTGTTTGCAGCGAGAGTTTTCCTTTAGTAGAAAAACTATGCGCTCATTTACGATATTTTCATTTTCTTGATTCCAATTCTATATATAAATGCGGTATATCTAATTGTAAGCAAACATTTACGCCCTTCAGATCATTTTCCAAACATATGAAAATAGAAAGTAAAAGGGTTAGTATTATAAACCCAAATGAAAATAATTCTAATGAGGCACACCCTGAAATTGATTCTAAAGAGTCTCAATAGAAAATGACAGTTGCAAAATCTAATATGACTCCTTTAAGTAACACTGCTAGTAGTTCATGTTTGGAGGATAGATGTGTGGCACAAAGCGTAGACAATAATATAAAACAGTTCGATATGCTTTCGTTAAAGAAGTCCGTAATATTATTTTCATGTAAATACTTCAGTAAATTTAACTTGTCAAGGAAAGAGGTATTAGGTATTCAAGAAAATATTGCAAGTATGATAACAAGTGGAATTTCGAATGCTCTTGAATTCTATATAACAGAAAATGTTTCTGATTTCAATGGAAAAGAGCTTTTGAATCAGTTATTACAATTTTGTAAAAACCCTTTCGAATCCATAGATTCTGAATATAAATTTCTCAAATATTTGGAAAATAATGATTTGTACGAGAAATCAACGATTATATATTTAAACAGTGCAGTTACCAATGTTGTTCAAATGAGTACAAATACTATTGATGTAAGAACAACTAAAGGAATATTGCTTCCGTTAAAATTTCAATTTCGAAAGTTTTTTGAAATTCCAAACGTTCTTAACATTTTTCTAAACAATATGGATTCTATCGCCCGTACATCAAATATAACTCATTTCATTGATGGAATACTCTGGGAGAATAAGTGTAAGTCATTTACAAACAAAGTAGTCATACCTTACTTCTTATATTTCGATGACTTCGAAATTAATAATCCGCTAGGATCACATTCTTCTTCCATATTAGGCATATACTATTCTTTTCCCTCTGGTCCACCTTGGTTGGTATCTAAACATGATAGCATTTTTGCTGCCGGATTTTTTAAAACTAAAGATGTATCACTAGTCGGAAATGACATTGCTTTTCACAATTTAATTAAAGAAATTGATGAATTAGAAAATACTGGAATTGACATTAAAACATCTGAAGGATTTGTGAAGGTGTATTTTGTTCTGGGTTTAATTTTAGGTGACAATTTAGGATTGAACAAAATATTAGGATTTTCCAAATCATTCTCGTCGCATTTCTTCTGCAGATTTTGTCGGTGCAATAAAGAAACAACACAAAAAATGTCAGTAGAAAATAAGGCCATGCTGAGAACTACTGATAACTATTTAGAAGATATAAACAATCTTGAAACTCAGTTCGGAGTTATTGAAAATTCAATTTTTAATAGTCTCACTTCATTCCATGTCGTAGAAAACTACGCTGTTGACGTAATGCACGATATTTTCGAAGGCATATGTGCCTATGATATGTGTCATATATTTTCTTATTGTATAAGTAAAAAGTATTTCACTTTAGAGACTCTTAATAATCGTAAGCTAGGCTTTGACTACGGAGAGAATGAAGTGGGCAACCTATCTCCATCAATTACTGGACATCAGATAAAAAAATTTAATTTGAAAATGTCTGCGAGAGAAATGATGACATTCGTTCATTTTTTTCCTCTATTTGTTGGGGACTTAGTTCCAGAGAATGACCCAGTTTGGATATTTTTTTTCGACTTCTTGCAAATGATAGACTTAATTTTATCACCATCATTTGATTCTTTTGTAATAAACAAATTAAGCGAATGTGTCACATATCACAATAGCAAATACATCGAATTGTTTCATGATATTTTAAAACCGATGCATCATTTCCTAGTGCACTATGCAAATATTATTAGAATGTCAGGGCCACTGAAGTACCTATGGACATTTAATTTTGAATCAAAGCACAAAGTCCTCAAGTCTTATGCCAAAAACATAAATTCCAGGATTAATATACCTATGTCTCTAGCAATAAAAAATGGTATGAATTTTGCTGCTTATATTCTATCATTTAACATGACACAGTGGTTACCTTTAGGAAAGATACTCGAAATTAAAATGTCGGAACATTATGATAAAATTTGTTCTGTACACTCCGGTGATTTTAATATCGAAAACTGCCATTGTGTTGACTCCTCAGAATACTATGGGACTAAGTATAAAAAGAAATTTATAATTTACTTTAAAGAAGATGAAATGTTTGCTTTCAAGATTCTAGATATCATCCTTTCTTTAGACGATGTGTTTATTTTTTGCCAGCAAATTGATGTAATTTCGCATTATAATCATTTTGCAAGTTACGAATTGGGAAACCCAATAGATACTTATGTAATAAAAAATATTAAAAAAATTAAAAATCCAACCACTAATATTTACATTTCATCAACAGGGAAAAAATTGTTAAGACCTAAAGTACATTTCTAATTAATACACTGATATACTTGAATATGTACATGTATAAAAATTATACGTGAAAATATTTGAAGATTACTATTAAAAGATACTAAATACATATAGAAATTTATAACATTTTGTTAAATAAATAGCACTGTTTCAAATAAAAATTCGTATCTTTTATTAAAATTAATCGTTACTATTCCTTACAACGACAACAAGTAATAAAAATTTCATTGATTTTACAACATTTTTTGAAATTATTTTTATTTTTAAGAACAAATATAATCAGTTTAATAAAATATTGTCTTAAAAACAATGAAATATTTTATTACTTTTATTAAAAATATCTCTATTTTAATAAAAGTCATGAACATTTTTTATTGCTTTTAAGAAAAAGGATTACCAGTTCAATAAAGTGCCGTCATAAAAACAGTGTAATATTTTAAAAGTTTAATTAAAAATATCTTCATTTGAATGAAAGTCATGCAAATTTCTTGTTGATTTTAAGAAGAGGGTTAATCAGTTCAATAAAAAATTGTCTTAAAAACTATGAAATATTTTATTAGTTTAATCGTAACTATATTTATTTTAATAAAATCTGTCTGCATTGTTTTAACGAAAATGATTTCTTCGTATCAATGAAGATTTTCATAGGCTCGTATTCAATGTTATTTCTAATTGATTTTAACGCAGTTTTTCTTTAACTTTATTAAATTTTTCTCTGAGTGTAGAATTACTTTTAGCCTTGAGGCATATAATGGTGTATCAGGTCGAATGATTCCCAAGAAAGGAAATTTCACAATGAGTTTGAGCACCTAATTTTTTTATATACTTTTATGTCGATTTCGATGGGACTTCAATGCAACACCAGTATTACACTTTTTCCAGCAGTGCAACACTGAAAATGTTCGATGGGATGACTTTTATAGCAGAAGTGCAACACGAGGTTTGCACTGACTTCCCCTACTTTACACTAGATATTTTGTCGGTGTTACAAATACATATTCAAGTTGAATTGTCAACTGCTCTGTCAAAGTGTACTTTAAAGATATGAAAGTAATTATAACATGAAAAATATAAACAAATTTGGAAAAACAGCACCGGTAAATTTAAAAGAATGTTTGAAAAACTTATGTACGGAAAATAATAAAAATTGAGGTGCACATGAAGAACTTTTTAGGACCGAGTAGATGATAACACGGTTTTTTGGGGTTTTTGGTTAAAAAAACAGCAACTCCGTTTTCAAAAATCCAAACCCAGTATTTGAACGGAAGAGTTTGTAATATTTTGCCGAAAGTCTCAATACAATATTATAAAAATTGTGGAAAATAAAAAGACCTAACCAAATGTTTGCAAATTTATTCGGCTTTAACATCCTCTGAAGATGGTCAGAATTCAGACAAAGAAATTTCATGTGAAACTTAAAGTATATAAATAAACTAGCTGCTCAAACTCATTGTGCGTTTTATAAAATGATTCACAAACCAACGCCGTTAAACAGTTTAAAAAAAACAAGTAAAAAAGCTAGAATTGGTCTAAGATCAATTCTTATGATAACCTAGATGAATGCCCTTATCAAATTTCGTATTTTCACCCATCTCTGCAAGTTTATTTTTTGAAGTAGTTTTTCGCATATATTTCTAGAACAGTTTGTAGGACAGAAAAAATGTTTATAACCAATTTTATAGGATTTCGTATTCTGAAGAAATTTCTAGTACAATAAAAATGTCTTGGACTGATCGTTTTCACAGCATACGTAAAAAACCAAAATTTTTTTATGGCAACACCAAGAGGGAGTTGCCCGCTTTAGTCCGTTTTTAAAGTTTTTTGCCAGTACAATGAAAACACCATGCACCAAAAATCAGCTCTCTACGTCGACCCGTTCTCAGGCAATGTCCAAATATATAGTGGAAAGCAACATTTTGGTAAGGTAACGCCACGAAGGAGTTGCCCGATTTATCTCATTTTCGAATTTACTTTCACTTTTTTTTTAAGGTCCGCGTACAAAATTTCAGCTCTCTAAATATACGCGTTCTCGAATTATCATGCGCATAGACAGACAGACAGAGGGACGGACGCACATGCAAGAATCAAATTAACTTTTAATATTATGCGTGGGTGTCCAATCCACTTTGCTTTACCATCACTATTTCGAGTGTTACAAACGGAATGAAAAACTTAGTATACCCTTTAGATTTCATCTTGGGTATAAAAAGCAGAGATTTCAAATTATGAATGGAAAGTGGTGGCTCATGGAGTTCTTCAAGAGAGTGTAAAAAAAAACAGTTGAACCAGTGAACTTCTTGAAAAAGGAAACATTACTGGCTATAGCCTTTGTAGATAGAATGATATTTTCTAAAAAGATTTATTTGAGGAATATCCGGCTACAGATAGCGACGAAGAAGGTAATAAAGAAATTAAAACAGTAGAATCTTCAGATGTTCATCCTTTGCTGATTAATTATTTATAATTTACTAGGATCTAAGGTCCAACATAGTTATGCTACCTCGCAAGCATATAAAAATTTGATCTGAATATAATCTCAGACTACAGCAACAGTTGGATGAGTTAAAGATTATTTTCGCCCATTCTATCAGCAAATTGTGGCAGAAACAATTCAACTAATTTTTTTTTTAATTCTTGAGTTTTACTTTTCTTTACCGACTTTATCGAAAACAAAAAGAATGGTTATAATTTAAGCAGTCAATTCTTAAAAAATAATTAAAGCGCTCTTGAATATTTTTGGGATTTCTTTCATTTTTCTTTTTAGGCTTTATTTCAAAATGTAATTGGGACGTAATTTATGGATTCTTTTTCATTTCATATTGGGTCTATTTGGATATTACTTCTATTTCAGTTATGGATTCTAATTTTAAATGGATTTTTGGTCAAAAGTCTTGAGTGACTTTTCACTTTTGCTTTTTGGGTGATATTTGGGGAATTTTGCCCAGTGCCGTTTCAATTGTTTTCGTTTCTAATCGAAAGTTTCCTTCAGATATTTGTGTCTGACCATCACCTAAGGAAAGTCGCGAAAACTTTACAACTCACTTAAGAGCAGAGATGTATGGCAATATGATGATAAAGAGTCCCAGCCGGGGTAAATGAGCAAATAAATATTGCTATTTTAAGGAGGGTAAAAAAACACTTTATTTTAGAAAGTTGGTGTGCCTATTCTAACGTTAGCGAGTGGGTGCTTAAAAATCAACTAACAAGAGTGGTAAAAATTATTCATTAGAATTGGTGCAATAACTTTTGAATGCATGGTTATTTAATGCTTTTGTTAAATTATAATTTGATTGCTCCTCTCGCATCAAGTCGACGCGACGCTATGCTAGGCTACACCAGTGATTAGTTTCTTCATTTAAAAGTAATTAAGCGCCGTACCAGTGGGAAAGCAAGGAAATTTCCAATCAAGAAATTGGTAAGATCGATTGAAATTGAAACGAACAAATTTGTCGTCAAATGACGTAACCATTTTTGTAGTAATCTTCGTATGATGGGAATTACCTACGTTACTTACAAATATGTAGCTTCCTAAAACATATTAGGTTTTGAAAACATTTCCCAATGACGGCATGACGAGTTTTGGAATATTATATGTATATATTCATACTTGAGAGTTGCAAAGATTAAATTTAAAATTCAAAGCTATATAGATATCAACAAACAAGTTATTGCTTTAAAAACTCAGTTTATATTTATTTTGCATAAATTGTACATACTACATATACCTTCCTACATAAATACATAAATACTAAAATATTTATTTCCACAAGGAAAAAGCGAGATTTCAAAATTACACATGAAAGATTACATTGAAATAATTTTACGTTCGCAGTTTACACTTCAATGAAACCTTAGACGTGTTTCAGATAAATAGCTTGCATTGAAGTCAATGCGAAAAAGTTTTCACAAAAGTGAACTTAGACATTTTACAGAAATGGAAACCATTCTTCCGGGGAAAATCCTAAAACAATTGTTTCAATGCATTCACTTGAACGATATGAACTGAGGTAGTACGTATCTGCAGGTAAGTGGCATGAGAAAAACGACGAAAAGTCGCAAGTAACTGAATAGATATTAGAAAGAGGTTGAGTCTTTCGCCATTGGTATATAACGAAAAGCTTTTACTGAACATGACATACTATGTATTCTTTATGTGAATAAGAAATAAACTACTGACTACGGTATAAAGGAAATGTCAGGAAATTGTATGTATCTCATCTACCCTATCCCCATAAGGCTGCGAAGCTCTCAGATCAAATGAAAGTTTTATCGAAAAAATTATATAGAAATCATTCCTGTTCTTATGATACCTTAAACTTTTTTACTTCATTTTATTATACATATATGCATTTGTTGATTTAATATTTAAATATGTGATTTGAGATTCAATGGGATATATATCATAAAATTATTATAGATAGAGATTACTCTATAGGATTTTTTACCGGGTTAAACTTATATTTGCTGAGGAAGGAACTTTTTTTGGATTCTCCGGTATATAGCAAAAGCTAAAAATTGTTTTTAATTTGTTATTTCTCGTTATACTTTGGGTGACAAGTTTCAAGTCTTGGTTTGACTCAGCTTAACTAGCTTTTGCTATATACCGGAGAATCCAGAAAAATTTCCTTCTTCAGCAAACATAAAAATATTGAAAACACTTCTGCGTTACAGCTTTTTGAATTCAATTTTGTGACCTTTAGTGTTATTTTTCCTTACGGCCTGATGTAGAGCATTTTTATATATAAAATGCATGGGAACTATAAAAGGAGTGGATAAGAGATTTTAGTGATAAAAAGAACAATGGGTACTTAATTTGGCATAAATCTCAAACAAAATTTTGAACAAAATTAGCATCCTACCGTGTGAGGTAATTGACTAGCAGCCATCAATGCATGCCGGCCTGCGGAAACTAGCCACAAGATGAGCTGCTAAGTTCAGTTACCAGAACGGACTGCACATTCTCAATTCACTCACCCAAGTTATCTGCACAAATAAGATACCTTTCATGTATAGAGCATTCATACACTTGGCCAAGAGGGAGCAAAACTGCCACCTGCTCCTCCCAACAATAACCGGATGGGTCTTAAATGACTCTGTATAGCAAACTGTATAGCTTCCTCCATCCTTTCCACTTTTCATCCCATCCTCATTCCAACCTTATAATCATGGCATACTTGTTTTTTTATTGATGTACGATGGCAACATGCAGGTTTTATGTAACCCATCGCATTGTTCCCGAAAATGTAACTACAAGCATGGCGTGCTGCCGTAACCTGCCACGGCAAAAACTGCTGATTTTAGTTAACAGATAGCACTTCATGTATTCAATGCACTCGCCTAAACCACATTTGTTAAATCTAAGCCCACCACATCCTCTACATAGTAGGCAGTTTGCAAAATTGTCCTAAAATGAAAAACTTCTAGATTCACCTTATTTCCTGAACTTAACATATTTTAACAAAATCCTCTGCTTTTTACTAGTTTTTAAGAATTTTGCTAGCTCTGACCTTTGTATGTCTCCTACAATATTTTTTTGTCGTGACCTTTGATTAGCTGGACTGACTGATCTCCTGTTTCATGTGGCACCAGTTTTGATTTCAGAAAGTATGCTCTCACGGTCATTGCTACCAACTGTCGTAACTGGCGTTATATTTAAATTATTTCGGAATTTACTTATATGTATGTCAGTGGGATTGACCCAATTTTCCTCAAAAGTATTTGGGACTATTTATATTGTAAAATTTTAATTATGAGTCGAAGGAAGTGTTTTTTACAAGGCTGTTTTGGTCGGAAATACCTCTTAACCTCAAACAATTTCTCGTTCCCAAACGTTACAGTTCAGTGGGAAAGTATGCTCTCACGGAAAGAGATAGGAATATGAAATTGGTGCCATTTGCTTTCATGCATTTTTGGTTCAACGAGCAGTCCATTTATATATCTGTCAGTGAATCCAGAGTACGTAGAAAATTAAAGCTCGGAGCCTTTATCTATAAAATTTTCATTGCTTAACGTCATTATGTCATTACGTCATTTACATTCATCGCTGGTGACTAAATTTTTTCCCTGTTCACTCATTTTGTGTGCTAATTGTGTTTTCATTTAAGATGAAATATTTTCTGGTTTTACCAGTATACTAGAATAATGCTACGAATAAATTTATATGTTATTAACTTAAAAGAAAAAAAAAACTGAAGAATATAAAAGTTAAAATAAATAGTGAAACTGGATCACACGTCAGAATATAGAAATTTTACAAAATTGTAATAATCAACCGGTTGTTCCGTTCATTTTCTCGTTAAGGAAGAGTTTTTTCAATCCATGTCGTTCCTTTTCTCGGGCCGAACGATTTAGTCTCAATCTGTCGTCGCTTTTATCGCATTCTAATTATTTTATTTACTTGCTGTCCGTAATATTAAAAGTCCGTCCGTCCGTCTATCCATCCGTCTGGCTGTCCATCCGTCCGTCCGTCTATCCATCCGTCTGTCTATCCATCCATCCGTCCGTCTATCCATCCGTCTGTCTGTCCGTCCGTCCGTGTGTCTATCCATCCGTCTGTCTGTCTGTCCGTTCGTCCGTCTGCCCTCCCAGCCCATCCGTCTGTACGTCGGTCCTTCCGCCTGTGCACCCTTTACGATAACTCAAGAACGCGTCTACTTAGAGAGTTGAAATTTTGCAGCTGGGCTTTAAAAAACAAAATAAAATTAAATTCGAAAATATGAAATATATGCGAAAAATCACTTCAACGATCATACTTGCACTGATTGGTGACCATACGAAATTACATACAGGTATTCATCTAGGGTATCATAAGGATATTTATTTATTTATTTATTTATTTTAGATGTTTTTTTACTTGCTTTGATTTTTGCATGTTCGTCTGACCGTCTGCCTGTCCTCAAGATAACTCGAGAGCGAATGTACTTAGAGTTCAGACAATTCGTACACGAACCTTTGAAAAAAAAGCAAACTTAACTTCGAAAATGAGATAAATCGGGCAACTCCTTCTTAAGGTTGCCATACAAAAATTTTGTTTTCCACTATATATTTGGGCACTGCCTGAGAGCGCAACGAAATAGAGAGCTGAAATTTTGTGTTTAAGGTGTTTTGATAATTATAGTAAATAAATTCACAAACCTGGGGGGTGATTCTGATCTCCTTGTCGTAGCTAAGGCGTATATTTTAGTCACATATTTTGACATTTCACCTCAAATTTGTCGTACTTTTATATTCACCATATTCATTTTAATTTATCCTTTTCATCAACCACAAATAAACAAAAATGAATTTGCAATGAATTAATGTCAGAATACACGCCTAAAGTACGACAAATTAATCAACTACTTCCGAGGTTGTGACAACAATTTAATACTGTGATAAATGGATATTCTACACCTAATTAGACCAATACAAGTGCTTAAATTCGAAATAATTTTTAGAGTTTATAATGTGAAGTGTCATTTTCAGTTCATTCTACGTAATGCAGGGCTTGCTGAACTAAATAAAAACACGAAAAAATCAGTAGAAAAGTTCATTCGTCGTTTAGGCGTATATTTTGACATTAAAGTACGACAAAAGAATCAGAATCACCATCCTGGACTGAATCTCTTCTTGGTGTTGGCGTACCATACTATGGTTTTTCACTCTACAGGGTTGTCCCAAACTAATATGACTATATTTTTCGATTCCTGTCGTCCAGACAAGAAAAAATTGTATGGTATGGTGGGGGGGGGGGGGGCTAAATGTCACCCTGTCGAGTTACAGGGTGATTAATAAAAGATGCTCGTTTTCATTAAACACACTGCACGGTCTATTGTAAGACGGCAATTCACAAGCAATTTCATTAGTCTTTGTTTCGTTCTTTAAATTCTTAAAAAAAATTTTAATCTTTTACTTTTATTTTTATATTTTTTTTTTTCATAATTTTCTTTTCATTCTTTATTATTTTCTTTGTTTCATAGGATTACTTTTAGTTATTAATTAATTTGTCTTATTTTATATATTTATTTTATATTATATTATTCTACATGTTGGCTACCACTATTTTTGTGAACTAGTTATAAGCAGTAAAAAATACTCTTGTGTACACCTGATTAAATAAATTGAATTGAATTGAATTGAATATATGCAGAACCGCATGGCCTTTCCAACGACTACTCAATCACCCCCGTACCCCTCCAGAGTTATGATGCTTCAAATTCAAAATTTAGTTTTTTTTTTAATTTTCCCGTTTTTTTAAATACCCTCACCACTAGCTTAACTAAAGCCCCGCGGACCCTGCTAGCCGGGACACACAGTTTCTAAGGGCCCACGAAAGCCTAAAAAATTATTATTTTCATATGAAGTGATGAAAACACATAAAATAACAACGCTGGATTAATAAGCAATTAGATTGCTTCAATTAGAATTCAGTTTCTGAATAAAAATTATATTTACTCTGTAATGATTTCATTATTTCAGTTCCATCTAAAGGTGTTCATACCATTATAGGCTTTGAGAAGCTGCAAATCATTGGCTAGACATAGACAGTATAGTAATGATACAACAATAAAAAAAGTCGAGAATTCTTCCATTTATTCTCTGGATTTAAACGGAGAAACTGAAAGACTGGAAAAATTGTTCTGGGAATTATTTTGCTTAGGCTAGGTGTACACGCTGCTAGCATGTATCAGAGTTCGTAGATGAGAGAAGAGTATTACTTTAACTTTAAAATATTACAGAAGTAAACAATGAACGAAAATTAAAATACGTAAGTATAAGATCAAATTTGTCACTTTGAAAAGTTCTCGTCTTTCCCTTAAGCTCCCAAAAGTTTGTATGGTGTGGTAATCAGTGGAAAAGGCTCTTACTTTAACTAATCGGTTTCCGGCTACTAATGAGGTAAGCTTTTCCCCTTTTCGAATTGACTCGCTTAACCGTTTCTCTCAGATACTCATGGGTTTTCCTTTTAATGAGCTTTCGTGAGCATATGCTGGGGCTGCCAGTGGTTTTTAAAGAGGTTTAATGATGAATGTAGAGCACGAAGTAAATCTAAACAAATCAGTTTGGCAATCCTGATCTTGGCAACACTGCTCGTAGTACCCACGAAACCTTTTTATTTTTTTTTGCTCAACTCTGGCTAGGAATTCTCCCATATTGTGGAAATTTCTGGCCTGCAAAAATTAAAAGGGAGAAGGGAATAATTTCGTCTCCCTGTAAAAACTAATGGGAAATATCATACATGAGTAGTTCAGAAAGTATTTCCTTGCAATTGAAACAAACAATTAAATTTTATACATACATCCTTGGGAGCCACTCACCTTCACGAACTACTTTTTTTTTACAAAATTTGAAAGCGCAGAGTCTCTTCTGTAATTTGACTTAGTACACTTATGTTCTATCTTTGACGGTTAGGGAGTTAAAAGCTCTTAACTTATTTAGGTGACTGTTATCACTTTCGTAGACTATAAATATTTTCTTCCTGATTGGTATGATCCCACTTCCATAGTTTCATCACTCGACCTTTATAGACCTCCCATATTGAAATAGTGTTTGTGTTTGTTAATATATCGTTCAAATAAGAGAGTTCGATTTAACATTTGAGTTATTTTGTAAAAAATCAGTACCCAATTTTCGCCCAAATTCAGGTCCTTCACCGATGACTTTTGCAGTGAAGGCAAGTGATTCAGACTCCTTTTCAGCAGGATCACTGTCACGATTGTTTGTGTCATTAATGGAATGAAAAATGACTAGAAATATAAGAGACAATGTAATCAAGCAACGGAATTAAAAATTATCCCACTAAGAAACCATATTAGTTCAGTGAAAGTTAATGTTGTCTTTATCGGAGTTCTGTAGCTGCTTGGTACGCTTCACAGCAGCTTTATGATAACGACACGACTCCATCGTTTATTCTAGGCAACGGTAACGAAGAAAAACCAATCCTGGTGTTACGTTCATAAAATAAGAAAAAAGAAGGTCAATGTAACCCACTAAGCAATAGTGAATCACACCAACTGATGTCGGTGGAGCCCCAGAACAGCAGAAGGCAGGGTGCACCCTAAGCAGCTACATTCACCTCAATGACAAGTATACAATTCGACTAAGTAAGTTAAATATTTTTTTATTATAAGTACTTGCTTTTATCAGCCTATATCCGCTTCTACTATTATTTGTTAAATATATACGATATGTATACGATAATAATGTATCAGAACTAGTACAGGGAAATGAAAAAAATTGTCTTGTAGCCAGTCAGATAGTAGGGAACGTCATAGTTAAGTATCCAGTAGAAGCGTACTACTGTTATAAGTCCTAAGTAAATAAGCTGCATAAGAAAAAAATAAAGTTACACTCCATATATGTGTTTTTCTCTATTCGACTTTCCTTTTGTTCTAATCTTTCTATTCAATTCTCGATCCACCATGCACCGTGAAACACAGAATATGAGTACCTATGCTTCGCCACATGAGGGGGTGAACCTACTGGATTGACTAGGCGACATCATTCCGTAAAACACACTTATACATTTGGGTAAGCAACCATTTGTCTTTGGAGGCTTATTCAGGGTGGATGGGTGCAAAAGGGCCAAACAATCCCCTAAGTCTGGCTCCAACTCCATCTGGAGCACCCTTTCTCTCTAGCACTCTTCTCTCTCCGGCGTTGAACGCTCTCCGGGTGTTAACACAAATGTCCCGCGTTGATGATGCTTCCGCTTATTTTTCCTTTTTTTTTTGAAGCATTGAATAAATAAATTTCTTCCTTTACAGATTTTCAAGTTGTACGAGGAGGTAGTTATTAAAAATAAATTTTTTTGTCGGTCTGTCTATCGCCAGTCACTAGCTCGTTCGTTACAGTCAGTCTGTCCGATCACCGATTCAAT
This sequence comes from Dioctria linearis, assembly GCA_963930735.1. Classification (NCBI taxonomy): domain Eukaryota; kingdom Metazoa; phylum Arthropoda; class Insecta; order Diptera; family Asilidae; genus Dioctria; species Dioctria linearis. The sequence goes on along the minus strand of OZ005741.1, from coordinate 196,940,303 downwards.
CACTACATTCCACATCTATTTGGCATTGAAGGGATGTGCGTGGCAAGAACTCTCCCTAAACGAACAATCACTGGCGGCAATGTCTGTGCAGTCCATACATATCCCCGAAATGATTTTTGCAGGTGGAGGTGCCAGCTGCGGTTCTAGCGATCTCCGGGTTAAGGCGGGGAGAGGTAGTCGGCTGTACCGACTACTGACACGCTCTTGTGCTACAAATGTAGCGAGGAGGGGTGGGGTGGGGTGTACAGATTAGTGACCCCCCCCTCTTCACCTATTGCGTATCCATACTGTATGTATAAATAGCCACATCCTTAATAAACATCAAGGTTTAATGGCGAGAGAATTCAATTGTAACGCAAATTTACTAATAGCAACCAGTCAGTTCTAGATTTAACTAAGAGCTACGCGAGAATTCAGCCACAACCAGAATTAACTAAATATTCTTTAGTTAATACCTACTATGTAGTTCTAACAAAGCGCTCTCGATAATTCTAGTTTTAACTGTGTTATATTAGTAAAAATTAGAATTAACGAGAGCGCTTTCTTAGAACTAGAATTTCCTAGTAAAATCGGGTTTTGACGGATTTCGTGTTTTGACTGTAACGTATACATTCTTCAGCAAACGATATCGTTTTCACGACGTGGTTTTACAATGCATTGTAGATTAGGCATAAGTTTCAACTAATGAAATTGCTTAAAAATGATTTTGAGAACGGATTTCCTTTTCCAGGAAAATTTATGACGAAGGGAAATTTGGAAAAATGTCACTGCGTGCAGTTAGCGTGTATTCACAGATAAATCTACAAAATGATTTGTAAATGATTTTTAAGTCTGCTATGTTTCTACTGGAATTAAAGCCCCAGAGTCAAATGCCTATGCCTAGCGGCTTGAAAAGAAATCCTCGAGTCCACTCACTGGAAGCCACATTCCGAATCGACGGTACAAGTTACGCTTCTGTATCTCACTCATTGACGTCGCTGAGCAAAGTTTCTCCCTATTAGGGTAGATGCTCGAGAGTATGTGCGTTTAATTTGCACTGTCCCAAGAGTGTGTGTGTGTGTGTTCGCTTGATATATTTACGCAAATGGAGCTGATTGAATAGCCAGAGCTTCTGAGATTTGGGAATCGCTTCTCTTGACTGGAGTTCCTATTTCTACGCTGTGGCTATTGTTTGCAAGTAGATCAAGCGATATTTTACCAACAAAAACACCGTTGGTCTACTGGAAGGGTTTGTACAAATAGTGCATGGCATTACACCTAAGTCAAGGCGACGCTGCCAAATTTAGGAATTTTATTGTTTTTGTGCGGATTTACGAATTTTGCTGCGTAGATAAAACAAAATAAATTTTTCGTTATGTTTTACTGAACAATTGAAACTGTTTTCTTTCCAGGTGGATTTATGTTTATGGAAAATTAGCAAAGGGCTACTTTTCAAAATTATATAAACGTTTGGCCCTTTTCAGGTACCCTGGGGACACAAAAAGAAAATGGAAATCAAATGGGAGAATAAAAAAAAATCAGACAAGAAGTAGTGAAAGCATAAACGCTACAGAATGTTCAACATTCAAGGGCCTACTACCAGCATAAAATGAGGTCAATCAACGAATATTTGGCCAATATTGTCTCCTCGCATAGACAATTATTAATATGACCTACCGATGCGGCATATAACAGGGACTTTCTTAGGAAGGCGGAAGATTCGGAAACATTCCTACAAATAATGTAGAGCTGCCAAAAATCACACTTCTAATATATAATAGAAACCAAATCAGATGGAAGCAGTTTATGGATTTGTTTACTCATCTCATCCGCAATCAGCAACTAAGAAGATAAGATGTATTTATTTGCAGGCCAACCTAACAGGTGAGTCAAGTTGTTTGATGAGCCAGCTTCAATCATAGAAGCAAGTTGTGCCACATCATGGCAAGAATGTATACAGGAATATTTAAGTTATCATTGCGAAACACATTACTGCGTATTTATTTGGTTATTGGCAAAGTAAAAGAACAGTTTGAGAAAAGTATCGGAAAAGTCTTACGTTTATTAAAATATAAAATTGAAGCAAGTAAGTGTATATCTTTTTTTATTGTGTGTATACTATATTAATTATTTAACAATTTTATTAGACCATCATGTATGCCAAGAATGATACCACAACTTTCTTAAGAAGCAATTATAAGGATGTAAGCAGGGACCTCGCTTTTGAGTGAATTGTCGGATAGTTTGAGATTAGCTTAGACTCTTCCACCCCACAGCTTTGTTTACTTTGACCGATATTTGACCACTATTACCTTATTGGAAAAGTTAAGTATATTAAAAATTGGAAGAACTGGTAAAATCATGGCAAATCGAATCTAGGGGGTAAGTCTTACTAACAACTGTAAATTGAAGCGTGTTGTAAGTACTGAATATGTTTCTCCTGATTCCAAATTTAAATTGTTATTATCGAATGGAAGGACAACAAAAATATTTTAATGACATCAACCTGCTCTAGTGTTCGAAGTCCCATGTCCATATGCAGTTCACAAATATAACCAATCTATGGGTGGAATGGACATATGCGATCAATTAATAAAGTGCTACCGTACATGGGTCAAGACGTGAAAGTGGACATGGAAATGTATTCTTAACTTTCTTGATTTAGCAGTAGTGAATTGATGGATTTAATACAGTCGAGATGTTAAAGCCAACAAAGTTCCAAATAAGGATCGAAAGGGCTTGTTGAAACACCAAGAAGGAGTTTTCCGATTTAGTCCATTTTTGAATTTTTTTTGCTAGTACAATGAAAACACCATGTACCAATTTTCAGCTCTCTATATCGATGCGGTCTCAGGCAGTGTCCTAATATATAGTGAAAACGAAAGTTTTGTATGGCAACCCCACGAAGGAGTTGCCGGATTTGTCGCATTTTCGAACTTAATTTTACTTTTTTTATTTAAAGTCAGTGTATAAAATTTCAGCCCTCTAAGTATACGCGTTCCCGAGTTATCGTGCGCACAGGCGGACGGACATACAAAAATCAAAATAACTTTTAATATTATGCGTGGGTGTCTAATCCATTTTGCTCTACCATCATTATTTCGAGGTGTTACAAACGGAATGACAAACTAAGTATACCTTTTAGATTTCATCTAGGGTATAATAAGGAAGACTTTCAGGTAAATGAATGAAAAAAATATTTCGCTATCTTGTACAAAATTTGAGTTGTCTCGAGCGTGAAAATTTTTAATTTCGGCAAGCAATTCTATTAAAAGAGCGAATTGAAAAGCTCTTTATTCTTTGGGCTCCTCTGCAGAGTACGGAAGAATTGCAAACTTGTTTGGAGTGGGCTGAACGGGTGTAGGAAAAATTGTTGCGGAATTCTGTGAAGCAGTGTGGTGTGGGTAAGTTTAAAGGAAAATATATCAATGCATATCCTCCAACTGAGGCAAAATTCAAACACGTTGTCCAAGGATTTGAAACACTCGGTTTTCCATAGCTTTGGCTGCTTTGAGTATGAATAAATCAAATTACCATTAATATTTTTACGATTAACTTCCATATGGGTGCAACATAAAGGTTTATTCGCCAAAAGACCTAGCGACGGACTATTATAATTATAAGGGCTGGCAATCCGTAGTCTTATTAGCAGCCGCTGATTACAATAATTTTGGAAAAAATTTTAGAAATTCTTTCTCTAAGGAAGTATTCTATATGCAGATTTACATATATAAATGTTGGAGCTCCAGGAAGATGTAATGATTCATTCATACTTGAAAAGTCAAAGCTCATACCACACCATGAAAGGCATGAAATTTTCAAAAAAAAGGGCATTGAAGTCCCAGTATTGCTTTTGGCAGACTTTGCTTTTAGGTTGTCAAATATAATAATGAAACCGTTTCCCTACCAAGAAAATCAAGCTACAAACAAACACGCATTCAACTACGCGTAATCGAAATAAGCGGAGTAGAAAATTCCTTCGGACAACTTAAGGCCAGATGGAGGAGATGATAAATGCATGTTGCGTTCTGCATAACCATTGTAATGAGGAATCTGATTCAGTTTAATCTGGTTAGCGGAACAAAACACCCTCGGAGAAAGTTGTTCACAGCCCAAACAAACACAATTGGAAGTTAGAATCCCAAAGGCACTTTAATTAGATACGCTTTGGGAGAATAATTGGGTAAGTAAAGCATTAAGTTTTGTTCAACATTAAAATAAATTAAAAATAACATTAAACAATGTCACGCAACTATTTATTTTGCGCAATTTATAATAGCTTCTGCTATAGCTCTGAGCTCTTCAGAGTAAAATTTTATAAAATTTCCGGCTTATTTTTCTGAATTTCGTTCGCCTCTTTCATCAATTCGTTTATTTTTTTGTCTTCCAGGGTTGCAGCTTTATTTAGTTTTTTAATTTCAATTAAAATCTCCTCATCCAATTTTTTTGAAGGTAGTACAAATCCATTGGAAATTCCAGCAGATTCGGGTAATGCTTCTTGCTCCCGTTCCGGTGTTTATGGGTCCAGTGTATATAGCTGTGATTGTTCTGTGACTGGCTGTGAGACTTCTGTTACTACCTGCGAGCATTCTAGCTGTATTGTTTCAAGTTCATCGAACTATTAATGTAAATGAATTAATGCAATCAATACAATTACAAATAACATAAAATTACAATTTCGTCTTGAGTTTCAATTTCTGGAAAACTCTCCACGCACAGCTATATATATACACATACACGCGCGGCGCGTGTATGCATGTGTATGTGGGTGGGTGTGGGTGGGTGGGTGGGTGGGTGTCGCAAGTCTGGGTGTGACCTCCCCCTTCACCACCATCTCCCTCTCCTAGTATTTGGTTATATCGAGTGGTATTACACTATCGGCGTAAACGCTTCTAGCATTTGATGAAGTGACTAAAAATATCAGACACATAATGTAAAAAGTGGGTAAGTCAAAACCGTTACACTATTTGCCTACCCTCCATGAAGTGTCTAGACTTTTCGTGAAATGCTGAGTTACGTCAAATGTCTACGACATATATATTAAATTGCTGTTTTTCCTAAAAATAATATATTTCGGTTGCTAGTTCCCAGTAGGAAAAAGTTTCGTTGAGTCATCGAGGAGTCAACGATATTTTGTATTGTTGACTTATCGAATGACTATTTTTAATAGAGTGGCATAGTTCTTCAACGTTGAAGTCATCAATCCTTTGTCATATACTTGTCATAGTTGACAAAACAATGCATATGTAATACATGACACAGCAATGACAAGCAGTAAAGGACACAACGTTGACAAGCTCACCAATGACACCACAAGGGCAAATAATTATAAATGGATTTATGTGTTTAAAATGAATATACGCCTAGAATTGGCCACAAAACGGTCTACTACTTTAAATACCTTCATACTGCATATTATTCTTCATGGAAAGTAATTGTTCGCATCCCTTTTTTATAACACTTTATACTATAAAGAAAATGGACAGGAATCATTATTCTTATAAGAGGACATGGAGTCACAAATATTCACTAAAGTTTTCGTAGAAATGGGTAGGTCTAATTGAGATTTTATTTTAGAAGTTTATCCGTAGCAACTCTACTTATGTATGTTATATTTCACTACCCATTATTAGGCAAACTGTTTCTTAAAAATGCTATCCGTCATATACTCTTCACATATGACTTAACGCTGACGTTACTAGTATCAATTACAAATTCTTGCCTGAAATTATGATGGCTTAATTCTGCAAATTCAACGTTATTTCATTGTTGACAAGGCCTTGATGTGGCAACAATACTTACACGCTTTAAAATTTCAACTGTACATGCTCATTTTCTTTATACTGTTGTGAAATATACAGTCAACGGTCAATAATGAAGCATTGTTGACTTTGTAGTCGTTGACCACATTTCCTGCTGAGTTGCGACAGATTCACTTTAAAAATTACAATTATAGCAGGTTGGCCAAAATAAAAAAATACTTCCGGGAAATTTAAAACCTTTTTGGAAATTTAGAAACGATTTGCAAGCAGAAACCGAATTAGTATTCCTTAATGAAAAAATTCTAGTACCATTTAGTTTGAGAAACTCTATGCTAGAACTTCTACATAGAACTCATATGGGCATCGAAAGAGCTAAGACTAGAGATCGAAAGAACTGAGACTAGAGCAAGAGAAATTCTTTACTGGCCTGGAATTAACACGGATAAAGAAGATATAGTATCTAGCTTTAACATGTGTCAAGCATACCAGAGTTTTTCAAATGTCAATGCCTGATGCACCATCCGTTTCCCCAATCCCCTTCATGAAAATAGGCATACATATATTACAAAATTAAAGTTAAATTTAAAAGTACAAAAGGGACCATATTAAAATTAAAATGTACATTTCCTGTTCATGGAACACGTAAAGAAGTAGTAGCTGACAATGTTCCATTTAATAGCTATCAGTTTAGAGACTACGGTAACATTTTCAATACTTAAATCTCGACAGTTAGTCCTCGTTCCAATGGACTGGCTGAAAGAGCTGTACAGTTAGTAAGAACCATTATGAAAAAAGCTGTGGATACAAATAGAGAATTATGGCTTTATCTCTTAGAATACAGAAATACCCCAAGTAACGATTTAAATCTGCCGAATACGCTTTTAGTAACAACTAGGGCTTTACTACCATCCAAAAATTTGCATTTTAAAATTGCATGCACTCCAAATATTGAATCACATTTCAAAATAAAACAAAATCGCAGCGAACGCTACTACAACAGAGGGATCACGATTGGTGAAAAAGTAAATGATAAAGATGTTAATAAATGGAAAAAGTAAATGCACTTCGGTCCTACTGGATAAAAATAGTAGAAAATAACAAAATTATCATAAGTAATATTTTCTTTCTAAAAAAAAAATTAAACAACTAAATAATAATAAGAAATAATTCTGAATTTGGTTATTCATTTTCCTAAATATGGTACTAACAATGTAAAAAAATGTAAATGCTTTTGAATTGTAAGCCAATAGTTTGTTAATTAAAGTTAATGTGAATTACTTTCTTTTTATTTTATTAGAAAATGAAATCTTAAGTAATGTGGAACGGAACAAATTTTGCGAAATGATAACATACTCGTACATAAAGGTATAGTATAGTATACAAAAGAGTAAAATAAAAAATAAAATACATAAATGTATGGTAAATATAACAAATTGTTATGATGCAAATAATAGAGAGGAAGAAATTAGGTTATATACTATAAAACAAGTAAAAAAGATATAATAGTTATAATACCAATTTTTATGATACCTTAAATGAATGCTCGCATGTAGCAACGTATGGGTCGGTCGCCCCCCAGTAAAAATGATTACAACCAACTGACTCCGCATAAAGAGATGAGGATCCATTAAACCTTGAATTGATCGAGAAGTCTAGGAAGCTGGTTTCGGATATGAGATGGGAGACCAGTAGTATACTGAGCGGGATCAGTAGTTTGGTCAGGCACTATTTAACGAGAAGGATGCGTGATTTTTCAAAACCGATTTTATACGGATACCCCTAAATTGCCGTACTTCGTCTCACATTCCTGTTGCAGTAACATCAGGGGAAATGAACCAGCAAAAGTTCTCCCATCCATTTTTCTTTTCCTTTTTGAAAGTCCATGTATTCGTTCTTTCAGGGCTTTGAAGCTTTCCTTATAGTATGCCATCCTGCAGCGTTTTAATGCCAATCTGCGAGCCACTTGTGTTGTTCTACCGGTGGCACGGTTGCTGCCTGCTGTTTTTCAAAAAATGTAGGTAGGATTGGTGAGCTACTTCGATAAGAGCTTTAGGCCGCTTACACATCGAAAAACGAAAACGAACGAATAAACGGTTCCACACCGAAAATTCGTTTATGCTTACATATAAAAAACGAACGAATAAAAGTTGGATTGGGTTTGTATCAAATGTAAATAAACGGAAATGAGGTTATGTAGGAACGAAAAGTATATTCGTTCGTGTGTGGAGCATAGTATGGAACGAAAATACACTGGACAGTTCGTAACGAAAATTTGTTTTTCGTACGAATAAATATAAAAATGTGCTTTAATTGAAATAAAGCTTTAAATATGGATATTTTTTTATTGAAACTATAATTAGGATAAATATCCAATATTTTATTGAATGTATTAAGGCAAATTTCTGTTAGATTAAGACAAAATTTGATTTTTTCGGTATAGTGTTTTCGTTTTGGAGTTGGAGCTGGTGGCCATAAGGAAGGGACCGAGTCTGTAGGGGTAGTAGGGGGAAGATTCCTTGAATTTTCTGAGTAGCGGTCGTATTTCATACAGCGTGTTTTTGGTTCCCAAATGCAACGTCGCCTGGTTTGGTTTTCCTAGCCGGCAAAGAACCGAGCGCTGAAAATTCATCTTTGGCGAAATTGAGGGTACAGGACTGGCTCATGAAGTTTGAGTTGAACGGAAATGAGTTTGTGCTGCTGCCCTCCTTACCCCCTTTATTTTCGAAAAAGATAGAGCACTTTCAGGAATTCGCTTCGTGAAGCTGGCAGTAGTTGCAACAGCGGAATGGAGCTAGACAGTGAGCATTAGCTTCCGTGTAAGTAGTTCCATAGCGCACGCACTTGTTTCTAGATCTGCATTGCTGTTCATAGTGGCAAAATCTCCAGCAGTTCCTACATTGGATGACTCATTCTCTGTTTTGTAGACCGGGAATATTATACTGTTGAGTGTAGAATTTCAACTTCAATTTCAATTTATTCAACAATAGGCATTGTACAAATGAGAATAGAAATTCTTTTGTGTTGTACAAGTTAAGACAATATAACTAATAAAGAAGAAATCTTATACTATAAAGTTACACTAACTTACAGCTAGACCTACAAAACTACAAAGCTAAGAAAGAATAAGGAAAAAAAAAAGAATATATAAGAAATAATAAGAAAAAAAAAATAAATTAAAATATGGAATTACTCTAGGAAGAATAGTAAATCAATGCATTTTGATTGAAGGTGGTCAATGTACTTGACGAAAGCGATCTTCGCAACGAAGCTGGCAATGAGTTCCACAATTTGATAGCTTGGATGAAAAACAGGCGTCTACTAACGAGATAATTAGCATTAGGCAAAATATGGGTCATTGTTCGGCTGGAGCGAGCGAACGTAAGTAAGTCAAACAGGTATTTAGGTTGCGCAAATTTGATAATTTTAGCCACATATGAAATCAGTCGAAGCTGCAAGTAAGCTTCAAGAGTGCAACCGAAGACTGAAGAAGCATGTAGCGAAACATGATCAAATCTACGAAGGTTATATATATACCTAATCATGGAATTAAATGCAGTTATAAGCATCCTCCAGCAGACAGAATCAAGCCTACCATAGATCTCACACCCATATGTTATTAAGGGAACCAGTAGTGTCCGCACTAAATGCAATCTGGTTTGAGTAGGCGTAAAGGAGCCTGTGACCCAAAGCGAACGAAGGCCACCGTAGATTCTACGTATGATAAACTTAATGTGATCGTTCCACTTCAGGGTCTTATTAAAAATTACGCCGAGATTACGAACCGATTCAACATATGGAATTAAGTTGTTATTAAGAATGATCGGAGGGAAGTACGACGTGTCAATAGAAGTCTTGTAAATAACCAAAGCCTTCGATTTCACTGGATTGATGAGGAGATTGTTTAGGATGGTCCACTGGTGAATTCTCTCGAGCTAATGCCATCCTCAATTAAACCAATAGGCCTAGATAGATACGCCTGCACATCATCTGCAAAGAGGTGCATTTCACAATGCTTAGGACAGGTAAAAATATCGTTTATGAACAAAGAAAAGAGTAATGGACCAAGGATTGATCCCTGAGGAACCCCAGATATAACAGAAAGTGGAGATGAATACCTATCGGCCGAAAACACCATTTGCATACGATGAGCAAGATAGGAATAGACAAATTTTGTAGCCTGCACCGAGAATTGAAAATTATCAACCAGTTTCTTGCAAAGCAGTGAGTGATCAACAGTACCAAAATCCCTGGAAATATCAAGAAAAATTAAGCCCGTAAATTCATCCTCATCAAGAGCTATCCGAATATCGTTAGTCTCCTTGAGCAAAGCAGAGGTACAGCTATGGTTGAGTCGAAAGCCAGACTGAAAATCATGTAACAAGTTATGAGCACCAACGTGTTCAGTTATTTGAAGAAAAACTACTTTTTCAAATACTTTGGAAAGAAAGGGAATAATGCTAATCGGACGATAATCAGTATGAGAAGAGCCTTTGGGGATTGGTAGGACCTTGAAAGTTTCCATGTATTGCAAATATGAGCGAGAGGTGCAAGAAGATGAGGAAGCAGAATATGGATAAATTTTGGATTAATGCCAACGATACTCGTTGCATTTGACTTAATACTGCAAGCTGCATTAAATATGTCAACTTCGGTAACGCGATTGAAGCTAAATGTATTGGAAGCATGCGGAGTCATGGAGGAACTATCGATTACATTACCATTATACAATCTCGCATGAGATAGAAACTGTCTATTAAGTTCATCAGGATCTTCAGTGCAACCAGAATTTCTAGAGGAACCAATACCTAGAGATTTTAAATTCTTCCAAAGTTGTTTAGTAGGTACATTGGTATTTAGAATAGATGAGAAATATATTTTCTTCGCTCGACGGACGGCATTAGTAACTTGATTACGCAAGGATCGAAATTGGTTCCAAAAAACTGTAAGTCGGTATCGTTTCCATACAGTGTAAGCCCTATTGCGCAACTGAATCAAGTGTTTAATATTTTCTGAAAACCAAGGACAATCCCTGCGCCTAACACGTTTTGTGACAAGAGGCACATACTTTTCGTGAAGATAATTGATCGCATCAATTACCAATTCAACTTGGTCATTAACATCGGCAAGATAATTGACGTTATCCCAAGGGAAGAACGTAGCTTCGTGATGAAGCTCATTTAAATTAATCGCATTATAATTACGGAAGGAAATGGAACTCTGAATAGAGGTGTCTGCAGATGGAAGTTATATATGAGAAGAATAAGGTCATGGTCTGATATACCCGGCAATGAAGCTTGGTTCATGAAATTGATTTTGGACTGATCTGCGATTAGAAAAATATCAAGAAGTGAAGAGGTTGTATTGGTAACCCGTGTTGGTTCGCTAGTAGGTCTATAAAGACCTACAGATAATATAAAGTTATCAAATGAGTTTGAGCTAGAACCATCAAGAAAATTTATGTTAAAATTGCCACACGTCACTCAACTGCGGAACAATGTGGGTAAGATCATTTTTGAGATTATCGAGATTGATGTGAGGTGGTCTATATACGCACCCAATGAGACATTTATCGAGACCTGAACCAAGCTGACAAAAGATATATTCAGCACCAAGTATAGAGCTTTCACTACACAGGACAGGTTTATAATGATATCCTTTCCTGAAGTATATGGCAACACCACCACCAGTGCGGCATGAGCGATCATTACGAACAACTTCATATCCGGGTATCTCAACAAGTCTATTAATCAGATCAAGCTTAAGCCATGTTTCAGAAACGCAGATCACGTCCACATCAGAACCCTCAAAAATCATTCGCAATTCATCAATTTTCGGGAGCATGCTTCTTGCATTGAGGTGACAGATTTTCAATCCATTACTTTGCCTAGAATATTATGTGATCCATCCAAGCGATTCATATTAGTCACCATCAAAATAAAAATCAATAAAAATCATATGAAATATTAAATCAAGTACATAGCCAAGCTCAATTAATGCATAAGAAAACAGATTAATTAATAGGAGGAAGTTAATGTTTACAATAATTAGATAGAAAAAATTCATGACAAGTAAAATACTGAGAACTCCCTCAATTAAATAAGAAAAGGCACTTAATAGAAATCTAATAATTAATCTAAATGGCAGTTTAAACAATATGAAACAATCTGATGAAACATATTTAAGTAAATTCATTAATTCAGTTAACCTAAACCTAAGAAATTCATGCAAGCTAAAAACGACTGAGAAGCGAATCATCCTCGATAACATCATCAGGTACTGCATCCAATATCCAAAATCAATTCAATGCATAGCAATTAACTATAGGGCATCCAAGGTCAAAATTCGTTCAGCAGCTCCACCATGCGGCCTCCGGACCCACACATACCCGGACTGAGAATAAACACTGAGTAGTTGTTTTTGTTTTTTTAGTAAAAGGGCCTTGCGCAGAATTTGATAATTCAATGTTGTAAGACTCTCATTGATGTAAATAAGAGGCGAGTCGGAACTGGTATCTATAGCCTCTATGCCGACATCCCGTAAACATAAGCATTTGTTTTTAATATTGTTATTTCGCAAAAATAAAGTTTTTCGGGTTGCTGTGAGAACGGTGTTTTTATCCTCTGGGCTATTAAATTTAATTATAATAGCAGAACCTTTAATGTTGTCAATCTTATGTCCGACCCTGAAGATACGATTAGGCTTAACACCATCAATGTTGATATTTGTGCAAAGTGAGGTAAACATTTGAGTTAGATCTTCATTCCTCATGCAGATGAAAACGATGTTAGCAGTTGAAGCTCATGACACTGTAATGTGTGGGGAGGCCTTGGCCCTCGAGTGTGGGGCACATGAGGACCGTTTTTCTCTGTTGGTCAGAAACCGGCGGCATTCTACCAAATCTTGGACGCAGCTAAGAGGCTGGGGTCCATATTTGTAGTAAGGAGATCCATTTGAGAAAATTTCTTTATCCTGGAATTCTGCGGGTATAGAGACTCATCCCTGAATTTCTACGAATTTAGATGGGATGGAAGTAGTATATCTTGCATTGAGATCTGTATTTTTGGCAATTTCATTAATGGTGCAACTGTTTTTTAATTTGACCCGAAACTGCATGCAGACAAAATGAATATCTTCCATTTCGGGGAACTTTGAGTATAAATATTTAGGGAGAGATGAGAGAGAAAGAGAGCAAATACTAAAAACAGACCACGTTAGCATCTATAGTGGAGAATAATAAATGTTGAGTAAAAATGCACATTTATAAAAATTATTTTATTTGTTTGAGGATACGAATCGACTAATATTTTAATGCAATAGTAGTTTAACAAAAATCAGGTTTCACGAAAAAGAAAAAAACCAAAAGAAACGTCTTACAGAACCAACGCAGAATCGAACCTTAGATTCCTGCGTTAAAGTCTAGTTGTACTTTCACTACACAGACACTAATCTAAAAAGCTGGGAAAGCAATAAAGCTGTTCACCTTTCTTATTTTAATAAATCCGAAAAGGCAATTTCAGATTCCGAAAAAATTAACGACCGTCGCGTACCAGTATTACTCTTTGACTCAATTGGGGTTTCTTCTTTTTCATGAATGCTACAGAATGTTCTAATCTATTTTCCGTTTTTTAACGGACACTCTGGAATATGAAAATTACTTTAAGAGTTCTTTTTTTGAAAGGTATTATTTATCTCTTTCATGATGGCTAGTATACAGATCTCGCATGAGGCAGAATTGTCTTCTTCTACATAAATCATCTGCTATAAAGAAACCTAATTACCTTTATTTTATAGTGAATGTTTTCTAGTTCACTTAACGAAAACGAAGAAGTGGCAGAGCCGCGAAGCAAGCAATAGAAACGTCAAAGAATGAAATGATCGTTGGGACACTTCACTCATGCAGTAAGCATACATACTAAGTAAAGATTGTTATTTGTAATTATTTTATATAATGAACATTAAAAACTTATGTTATGTGATTTTTGTTTAGTGTTATGAGTATTTCGGTGTTTCCTAAACTAATTTTACCTTCTTACATGTAAGTCCAAATGATAACCTAACCCTACTATACAACATACCTACTCATAAATATTCAATATTATCATGGAATTCGACGATCTTCAATGTGTCTCATTTATGTAATAAAGCTAATCCTAATTGTTGATGATAAATCGAATAGTACTTAAGTTATTATTAATATTGACTAAAAATTGTTTTCTTTTTTGTTTTTTGCAGATGTCTATGTACATATATATACAACCCATCACAGGCATGCCGATTGAAAGTAGGTACGAACATTTAAAGCGGGCGAGCTTAGATAAGTATTTTTATGTTAGTTCACGACGCTTTGAATGAGGTTTCGTTTTACGCTTTCAGGACACACAGGAACAGCAAAGAAAAGGCTTGTAGAATACCAAACACAGAACATACATATAATGAAACTTTGACTTTGTTCCTTCTGGTAGCAATTAAATTGTTGACTTCAAATTTTATCCAAAATATCACTATCGTTGGGAAACAATGTGATAGGAGAGATGGTGGCATGGGAGGTCTACAAAACTTACAGGCGACGTGAAAACATGCTCAAGATATCGGCCGATTGCCTATATATCCCGGGTACCAGCTAATCGCTCTCTTTTTACGTAATTTCTGTTCGAGGTTCAACAACCTTTCACTCTGGTAAAATATTATAAAGGTATCTTGAGCAATCTGTACAGTTCCTCATTCTATAATTATCTTTCAACGAGCGCCTCACGCATACCTGAGTTAATGAAAACTACTCAGAGAGAAGATGTGCAATTTTAATGCAACGGCCAGACACACAATCTTACATAACCCTCTTCCGCTCGGTAGGTTGAATTGAAAACACAACTTACTCAGCAATAATGTATGATTTCGATATTCTAAATAGTCTGGGAACAGACAGAGCTAAAAACATATTTCATTGCGATCCACAGCTGATCGAATGTTGTAAAATACTCCAAGCAAAGCTGTATCACAAGAATAATATCACGATAAACTTACTGCTACCCTGATCTGATGAGACGGACTAAGAATATCTCCAAAGCCTTAGAAATAAAGCACAAGATTCTAATTGGACAGAAAATATTTGAAAGAGTTTCAAAATGCGTGTCTCGAAACATCGGAGTAGCAAGTGATAGTGGGAAGATAAAAACGTGAACCATGAAATTTATGAAACCACTAATATACAAAGAGAGTTGCCGTCGCCCCACTGATGATCACGTAATAACTCCGAAATCCTTAATATCTTCCTCAACGTCGATGTAACGAAAAGGAAAGATTCTTGCAAATTTCAAAAATAATTTATATAAAATGAAATGTGCGGGTTTTGTTTGAGCAAAATACAGTCCAAGTACAGTTCTGAAAAGAACAATGAATAATAACGTGGAAGCAGAACACTGACTGGCTGGAAATGCATGTATTCAATTAGATATTTAATAAGTACGCCACAACATTATGTTTTGTACAATAGAAGAGAGCATCTAACAATAGAAGAGAGCATCTAACAATAGAAGAAAGCATGAAATATAAAAACATTTAGATTTTTCAATAACCGGTCGTGTAGGAATTCCACCAACATCTTTATATGAAAATACTTGACCCTAAGAGCCTTGATAGATTTATTGATTGGATCTTCCAATGCGAAATGAAGACCCTAGTAGAATTACTGAATAATACTTTGTTTTTTAAAACTCATAACAAAAGGCACGAAGTTCAGCAAAACTTACTAATTCGTAGTTAGTATTAATTAAAAAATATAATTAAAATTTGGTTGATTTATCTAAACGTAAGAAGAGTATTTATAATATTCACAGTGCGGTAATTACGAAATTGACGTAAGTAAGTAAGCCCATTTCTGGTTATTGTATAATGTACTTACACTGAATTAAGTTGCTAAAAGCATGAATTGGAAATATTAGTCTTTATAGGTCTAGCGGTAACACTCAATCCAAAAATAGTACATAGCTATTTATAGTGTAACAAATTACTGTCATCAAAAGATAATAGAATCAAGCTCAAAATTGTATTAGACGATCATCACAGATAACGAAGGCAGCTGGTGTACAAGCCGAGGCTTGTCATTCTGAGAAGCAAGAGTCTAGGTAATAACGTCGCTCTTTTAAATACGACTCCACACTCAAGATTTTAATTATACGTTAACTCTAGAATGCCCGGTACTAACAAGCCCACTTAGTTTCAGTAATGTTGACTCCTCTATCAGATTCATTATATGTATTGTTACTTGCAACAGAAAGAGACAACTGGTGACATCTACTGGAAATGGAGAGTAAATAATTTCAGGTTCGGAAAGTCGATGATGGAATCTTCGGGAAGGTTCAGGAATAGAATAGTCAAGAAGATTCTGGAATAGAACACTCCTGAATAATCTGGAGAGTTTCTAGGGTATAAATACAACAGTTGTCACCGCCAGAAAAAGAGTCTTGTCTTAGACGTTGCAGTGTTAACAACCGAAAGTAATAAACAGGCGAAAGTGTAATTGCATTGCGATAATTGAACGTAGAGTATTAGCGATAATTAAAGTGTTCAGGATTCATAAGAATCCTGATATTATGATATTAGCAATATTAGCGAAATTGCATGTCAACACATGTACGTACTGACCTAAAAAAAGAAAAAAAATCGCGTCGAAATTGTAACAATTTCACAGTAAAACAAGCCAGAAACAACTGTACACGAGAGTATACTGCGCATCTGCACTTGGTAAGTCGACATGAGCATCTATTTTTTTTTGTTTTTACAAAAAAAAAATTGTTTCAGTAGGCAACAAATTCCAGTCTGAATAGAAATAATTTACAAACAATTTCTTAGTTTCTTTTTTTTATATATATACGGTTGCATTTCAAAGTGCAGCTGCTATGCCATTTATTGTTGTCATGCGCCTTTGAATACCGTTCTTTGGTGCCGGGGGCAATGTTCCCTCTAATTTTTTCATTGACTGCGCGGTGCAAAAGTATATATGGGAGCAAAAATTTTCAAAATGTATGTAACGGTGCGAGGGGGGGGGCGAGTGTCCTGTGCCAATTTTTTTTAATAAATGCTCTTGAAAATTACGAACAAGAAAAAGATTTTTACTTTTTCGATCATATATTTGTTTATACCCTTTATTTATTAAGGGCAAGATCTACTATTTTTGAACGACATTTTACGATAAACATTAGAATTAAATTTTATTTCTAAATGTTAATCAGAATGTTTTAAGTGGAATTTTATAAAAATGAATGTAATAAAATAAATGTTTGTAGGTAGGTACTTAACCTAATGAAAACTTTTATTATAATACGACATTAAACGTAGAATAAACATTAAACAAATTTTCAATAGTTATTTTTATATAGTTCATAATATCTATAATTACTATATAAATTATATTATTTGAATTAAGAATTATATTTACGGCTCACAAAAACCTTAGCACTACATTTTTTCCCGCCTGTCTTTCATACTTGTCCATTCATTATAAACTTTATTTATATTTTTTTTTGTTTTTCAGTTGCAAAGTATATTTTAATCCTCATCAAATCATTTAAATGATCGATATTTAATCAGTTCCTAAGTTTGGATTTAATTAGATTCATTCTCCTGAATCTTCACTCTCAATATCTTGCATAAGAGATTCATGTTTCTATGCATCATCCAAACTCAAATCTTCTCGGTGTGCAACACAATGTTGTTCATTGAGATGAGGTATATTTCCTTTGTGAGAAGTGCTGCCACTCTATTTCTTCGTCCTACCATAACACTTGCTCCGTTCGTTGTAAACATAACTATTTTCTAACCATTTTTCCAAAATAGAAGCACTGTCTGTATGTGTAAGCTTCAAAATACCTCCAAATTCTGTTTTGTAGGTCAATTCATTTTCTATTCGAAATTTAAAGTATATAAAATTAATGATTTTTGAACTAAAATGTCTGTCCTTTCATCTATGTATTATAAGTGTATGGAGATCTGCTTCTAGCAGTTTATTTAAAATATATTCTATGAAAACAGAAATTTAGATTTTTGCCATTTTTAGATACAATTCTTTTATAAAATGACAAACAAAAAATATGAACAAGTCCATTGTGCGCAGAATACAAAAACGGCTGCGCAACTTTCGCAAATTTAGTGCGAGGCCGCGCATCCGCGCAGCTTAGAGGGAACTTTGGCCGGGGGCAATCCAGGGCTATATAAACAGCAGTTCGGCTTGATTCGACCTCTTTTTCAGTGTGGCAGTGCAGTGTTTAACTCGATAATTTTTTCTTAGTGGTATTTCCTAGTGTTGTGAAATTTTTATTAACAATCTAAAATTTTATTTGGTTGACAATTGAAATAAATATTTTTATTCTGGGTTGCGACTAGATTAAGGAATTTATTTTGAATAGCGACTAAGATAAACATTCTTATTACGGGTAACGACTGTAATAAAAAATCTACTAACAAAACACTTTATTGTGGATAACGACTACAATAAAGATTCTTATTACGGGTAACGACTTCAATAAGAAAATTACTAACAAACACTTTAATGTGGGTAACGACTGCAATAAAGATTCTCTGTGGGTTACGAGTGCAGTAAGAACTACTCACCTCACTTTATTCCGGGTATCGACCAGAATAAAGAATATTCCAATCCCAAATCTCAGTTAAAATTAATCAAGTCAAGGGAATCAACTGCCAAACAAAAATCAGGTGAGTACAAAGTCTATTGCAACAAAACCATTATATTTGATATTTAACTTATATTTTATATATATTGAGTTGTGATAAATTGAACTTTTTATGTATTTTATATTTATTAGAAATTAAGACTCTAGTTTGACAGTGAAGTGCAGGATTAGTAGAAAACGAATAGAACCACTAACTTTATACCAGTGGCATCAGTTTTCACCAGATTATTCATTTATGGCATCTACACTCTAATTACGGGCAGTACAAAAAGTTTAGTTGATTAATTGAAGGTTTGTGAATTGTATAAGTGTAAATCGAAAATAAAGAACTTGTATATTAAATATTTAACATTGTGTTTTAAATAACGAACCAAAGGCCACGCTCGCAACAATATTTTATACAGAGTTTTATAAAATCATAATGTTTTATTTATACATTATATGATATTTATTAAAAAAAAAAGACACTAAGACAATAAATTTTATGTGATGTTTTTTTAGTTTTCTTCATATTTCTTGCACTTCTGTGCAAGTTCCACATATTGACTTTTTGCAGATAGAGTACATTTCAACACAGTTGATAAATTCCCTAGATGCTTAGTCTCCCACTTTAAAACTTTGCGAAAAAGCAAAGAGGGAATGAAATGAGTACACTGTAAAATTGCAGTACTTTTCGTTTGCGTAATTTTTGAAAATCTCATACATGTGAAATATTTCTGCCGAAACTCATGTACATACTAGAGTACTGCAGGTAAGAGTTAAATATGATACATGTTTGGGCTTGCTTTGCTTTCTTATAAAATTATAAATTTACAGAAAGTTTCACTGAGAAGTAAAGAGAAGAACTCTTCCTGCTTTCCTAGGAAGGTATGGAATATAAACAAGCCTTCAGTTATTCGTACCTCGTATTGAAATGATAATTATCCACTTCTACTTCTAAAATCTCACACAAATCAAAAATGATTACCTCTGCCTTTCCTAAGTATTCCCTGAAATGACGCATCAATACATTACGCCTGCTTACAGTAAACCTTGCCAATTTTTTCCGGTGGGGATACGGTCCCTGCCATCGTCATGTATATTATGGACCGCTGACACTACTGGAATTGCTTAATGCACATATCACAACAAATTTAATTTAGTTTACATCTGCCAATACTAAGCGTCAAATGCAACAATGGCTATCGAAAATAACACATAATTTGATGAAAATATGATCAAGCCTCAGTTCGTACTTCAAAAAAGCATTAAATGGATGATCTGACATGACGTTTTACGTCTACCACCGTCCTAGCCCGATTTAAATCCAACTGTAAAAATTTGGACTACGGTTAAATCCAGGGTTGGTTCCAGAAATACAACTTTCAAATTAAAGATGATGTTAAGCAGTTAGCAATGAAAGAATTCGAAAAAATTACGGGGGAGAACTGGAGAAGCGTTTTATTTTTTCCAGTGTGCACACAGGAATAAGTAACATATTGTTAGTCCTCATATACAGGTCTGTAAGATCCTCTGCTAACGCTTGCAAGAAAACTCTACGGGAAATTTTTTCAGAGGTCACTTTCTTATATATCATCGACGCATTCATTGCAGCTAAGTTAAAAGTGTTCTGAATTGCATGAATAGGCCACCGCCTTGTACTTCTGTCGTGTCCCAAAGCAGTTACACCAATGAAACACTAAAACTTCTTGAATAATAAAAACACTCGAATTCATTTAAACAACTCTATACTTTATTCTGCAACTTTACCTGACCTAACTTAACAGTTAATCAAGAACTCCGAATCGAACGGAAACTTGACACGGCTATAACTAAATTCCGAACACCACTCGACATACCAGTCATTGGCGTTTTTTTATGCCCGCCTATTCGGAAGCAAACTTTGCTCACAACGAGAAACGACATAATCGTGTCGTTTATTCTACCGGATGTAGCACATGAGTCACTTAGTAGTAAAAAATCGCTTTACATAACAATTACCATGTGAGGTTAACTATTATTGTAGTCGTCGGCTGCTCCACTAAGCCCTCATCGCAGCCAGCTTTTCGGTTAATCAGCAATTCCATGCGAGGTAATTTGTTTAGCAATCGCTAATTATTTTGTCAGAAAGCGCTCTTGGCTGTTGGAATAATTTTCCGTATATTGGGCCATAACATCTCTTGAAAAAACTAGTTTCCGCAGGGAGAGCAAGATCTGGTGCAACAATCTTAAGTAAGAACTGAAAATAATTAACTCCCCGTTCAGCTCGGAATCCTTAAACATTTTTCATATACCTCAAATTAATTCTCTTACTTTCTTATTTTGCTCATTAAATTCTTTCTTACATTTTTTATCTTTCTTACTTTCTGTATTCTATTTCTTCTTCCACATTTACTTTCTTTCTTTTTTTCCATTTTCGATTTCACTTCTTATGTTTTCTCTGTTATATTTTTGGAGTATTTCATAACACATACATATACTCATCTTAATCTTCATCATTGATGACAATAAACAAAATTGAATTCAACTATTACTTACATCACTTTTCTTTCTTCGTTTTCTTTTACATTTGTCAGATATTTCGAACAACTTCATCTTTACTTTTTAAACCATAGCTATAATCTTCTTGCTCTTAGGATAAAAGGATTGCTATTTTACACTCTTTTTTATTTATACTATTCTTTCTGTTATTATAAACAAGCTTCACATATCCTACATAGATACCTTAATTTTTACATTACTTACTAATTTACTACTTCCCATAATATAGGTATCCCTTTACTTGAAGCTCGTTAATACAATTAAAAAACTTGAAGTTACTGTAGTCGCTCCAACTTTTGCTGATAATGATGGGAAAGTCTGGTCTTGATTGGCTGCAAAGGTGATATCATGTCACTGGTAAGTCGAGCCCGATGTCTGCTTCGACTTGCTGCTATTCTGCATTACGAAATTGGAGTATGTTGCCATATAGTGGGTACAACATATAGTCAGTTGCTGTTGACTTGAGCTTCCCTTCCCTTCTGCCTTAAATGATGTTTTCCAAATTTCTATTGTCACTGATTTTGTGCTAAACTTATTTCAGCTTTTGTAATATTTCCTGCATATTACATATTTACATCTTGCAATGCAAAATTTTTTTCGCATGTCAAAAACTTTTTAAATAGTTGGAGTTATCAATAATATTTTAGCAGTTTGATTCTCATTGAATCACAATTCCAGATCTTAGTTTCATATTAACATTTTCAGCCTGAGCCGAAATTCAATAACAAATCGTGCAATCGCTGTCTGTTGTAGCCGCTTCCCTAATGTTATTACAATAACCTGAAAAAAACAAAAAATCGTTGCCCATATTTTCGACGTTTAAGAGGACATTTTGTTCCAGGAGATGATTAACACTTAATGTAGAAATTTTCTCGATTATGTAGAGTCCATGAGGGTTAATGGATTGATAATCATATTTGTAAAGACCTTATTTATCTTTTATTAATTCTCTTTTTGTCATGCTGGACTTCTCCCAATTATATTGAGAGTACACCCGTACTTAAAGAAATATTTTTAAATTTCTACGCATCATATTTGTAGTACACTAAAAGCGTTTTCCTAATGTTTAACGATCCGTTGCGGGCTTTAGTTCCAAATTTCGCATCCATATCTGCACGAGTTAAATAGTCCAGGGCTCCGTATAACATTGCTTTTCGCTCTTTCGCTTAGGTATGCATACGATGTATCGACACATCGATAACATCCATGTTTCTAAAAAAATAGCGGATGTTTTTACATCGATTTTCGTCTTCAGAAGCGTCGTCAACATCGATATTTTATATTTGTTACATCGATAAATGGTACGGCATTTTAATTTTGGAACTGAGATGTACTTACAGTGGAAGGGTAGCTCGAGGGTTAAGATATTGTAGAATCACAGTACCACAGCGTATGCATCGCATGCTTTGACATCCTGCCTGATATCATATGCGATACATGTCAAACATTGAGGCATACGCAGCGAATTGTGGTAAAAAAAGCCGAGTGCTGACATATGTCTCGTCCTTCAACTTTATAAGTAAGAGTGAAATGGACAATAATTGTTCCCACCAGGCCTTAGCAAAATTACTCTTGCAAAAGCGTTTTACATTAAGAACATTCTGATTGGTTCCACGGAATAGTTTTTACTGCATAAATACATATCCTTAATGGTTCTAAGCATCCCAGCCGGAAATTTACCGTGCATGACAGTGAGCATGCATGTATTCATCAAAGAATATTTCTGAAAAGGTACTAATGAAAAATATGTGCATAAGTCATGCAGAAAAGTAGCTATACTTAATTTTCAGAACAAAATTCATGTTCAGACAAGCATGATGGGGAGAAAAATGTTTAGATTTTTTCTTTGGAATTGAATAATATGTCATCTGCGTAAAATTCGTTGCATTAGTCCCTTTTCTGATATTTTATTCTGGGAAAAATTTGAAGTAATTGAGTGAGTAATGTTGGAGCGAGCATGCTCGTGAGTAAGATTTTGGATTTTTTCCTTAGAATCGGATATTGTTCGGGTAAAATTTGTTGCAGTATCTTCTTTTACATTTCATTCGGAGATAAATTTGAAAGTAGGTGGTCGATAAGTGCAAGTGGAGCAAAATAATTAATTAAAAAGTGAGAAAAACCAAAAGTGAAAAGTGAATAAACAAAGCGTAAGTGTTTTTTAATAATCTAAGATTTTGTTTGGTAATAAAATAAGTGAATTAAATGGTGATGAAATTGTAAAAAAATGAAATTTCGATTTGCGTATGTCCTTCCGTCCGTCTGTACGATACGGCTAGAAACCTAGAGAGCGCATCTGTTTAGAGATCTCAAATTTTTATAAAAAATTTAGACTTAAGTTCGAAAATGGGCAAAATCAGAGCATCCCTTTTAGGGGTATTATTTAAAAAATTTTAATTTTCACGTATATATATACTACGAAATTGATCAAGATGCGGTTTCTAAAATTTGTAAATTTGTTGGAAAATGGACAAGGCGGCTTTGTATACAATCATAATAAATGAGACACTGTTAGAAAAGTTTAAGCCTGTTTAGTAGTTAATTTGCCATCTATGAAGCCACATTGAAAATCGCTTAGGACTAATTTCGAGTACAGTTTGAGGCGACCAACAATGATGTACGATAAGACTTTAAATGCACAATTGAGCAACGAAATTCATTGATTATTGCTACGTGCATCCCTGTATGGCTTGTTTGTGAATAAATTCTTTTATAGACCTTGTCATTGTAAAGCCCATTATCAAATTGTAATGAGCATTCAAAAGAACCAAGCCTTCCCACTAAGTCATTTCATTAAAACTGTTATCAATTAAAGCTTTGTTGTTCTTTAATTTCATTACCCTTCACCTTGTTTTCAGAACGATTCAGGGGATTGAATTAGGTAAAACAAGTGATCATATTATAAATATGGATGTAAGCAGTTTCGTCAGCAAGAGGCATTTGCGGCGATTAATTAAAAAAGAGCGAGAAGTATTATCGAGCCGTTTTTTCCAATGCTCAAGTAGCGTGGAAATTGAGACCAATGAAGCACATAACAGGGAGAGTGAAGATATAAATGCCCAAGAATTAAGAGATAATGCAGGAAGAAGTGGTACAGAGGCAATCGAAACTGAACCTGGAACACTAGAAAAAACGAAGTCATTCAAAGATGAATTAAAAGAATGGTATATTAAATACCATCCATCTAGAGAAAGCTTTCAAGCCCTTCTGAAAGTTTTGAAACGACAGAATTTGGATGTTCCTACTAGTTTAAAATCCGTTATTAAAAATTCTAAGGAAATAGTAATTAGGACAGTTCCGTCTGGTGAATATTTGCACGTGGGAATTAAAAAGCAATTGGAGAAGATTTCAGATGCATTCACTGATGAGAATGAAATTTTTTTGGATATTGGAATAGACGGCTTACCCCTTTACAAAAGTTCCGGTCAGAGTTTATGGCCAATAATGGGCAACATTGTCAATATTAAAAATATTAAACCATTTGTAAATGGTGTATACTTAGGTAAAAAAAAAACCTTATAATACTATATATATATATATATATATATCTATATTTGCATGATTTCATAAACGAAATCAAAACTTTCTCAGATGATGTTATAGTATGTTCGAATAAGACTATACATTTAAAAATTAGAGCATTTATATGCGATGCACCTGCGCGGGCATTTATTTGTGGAATTGTTGGACACAATTCATTCCATGGATGCAGCAAATGTACGCAGATTGGCAAAACTACAAATAGGGTAGTTACATATAATACAAGTATTGCTGCCTTACGAACTGATGAAAGTTTTCGAGAGAGGAGGAATTTAGACCATCATAACGCTTATTATAGAGACAGGCCATGTCTGCTTGAAAGTGCAGGTATTGGCATGGTTACTCAATTCCCGTTGCACCCAATGCATCTCATAGATTTGGGCGTAACGAGAAAAATGCTTCTTAGATTGATAAATGGAAAAATATCCGGTAGAAAATTGACTGCGGAAGAAAAACTACGAATTTCAACTCGCTTGATATCACTTGGACCTTTTATTCCCAAAGAATTTGCACGGAAACCAAGAGGGCTGCAAGAAATATTGAAATGGAAGACAACTGAATTCAGGCAATTCATTTTGTACACTGGAATAATTGTTTAAAAAATATTGTTCCTGATGATTTGTATTATCACTTCCTCCTTCTTCATTCTGCTTATCGTTTGTTATCATGCCCTAAGTATTATGAAGCGAATTTGGATGTGGCAGGTAAAATGATTGAGCTTTTTGTGGAAAATTTCCCGGTCGTGTACACAGACGATAGCGTAACTTACAATGTACACAGTCTGTTGCATTTAACAGAATGTGTGAAACAATTTGGATTAAGAAATGAATTTACTGCATACAAGTTCGAAAATTACATGCAGGAACTAAAAAAGAAAGTTAAACAGCCCACCAAAATATTACAGCAAATCAATAATAAATTAAGCCAAGAGAATTTTCTGGAAATAAGTAAAAAATATGGGTTTAAAAAAAATTCTAAGGGACAAAAATAATTAACTACAGCACAGATATGTATTATCTGAGTACTTTGCAGCCCAACAATTATTGCTGTATCTATCCCCACATTCCAATACAAATTAGCGGATTTGCTGAAGGAGTCGACGAAGATTTCGTAGTTGGTAGAAGGTTACTAAATCAGAGCAATTTTTTTAATGAGCCGCTTGATTCTCTAACTGGTCTAGGAATATTCCTGACAGATCAAAAAACCATAGAAGAAGAAGAAATGTTTAATCTGAAGCAAGTAGCGTATAAAATGGTATGCTTGCCACATGAAAGCGAATTTTTGCTTATTCCCCTTCTTCATAATTGCATGTGGTAAAATTATCACTTGAATAAATACAATCCATAATTTACAATGCATAATTGAATACTTGCAGATCATAATGGCCACAAATACGCCAACATTTGAACAAAAAAAAATTGGAAAGGGGTTGCTGCGTCGTTGCGACGCCACTTTACATTTACAAGGCAAGAAATCTGGGTTGAAAACGCAAATAGTATCTGAATTAAAAGGTTAGTATCTTATTAACATACATTTCATATAAAATTCATTTCGACTAATTTTAGAACAAATAACCAAGGAAATAGAGCCGTTAAAAAGTAAAACTACTCACGATTTGCTTATATAGGTATTTGTATTTCATTTGTTCATTTTTAGACCAAATCAGAGAAATTATGATGGCCAATGGCGAAATCAAAGTATTTTTGAAAGAAATAATTAAGAAAAAAGAAGAAAAGCTAACCACCCGTATTAAGTTCCCCATTGAAAACAAAGAAGATTTGATTAAATTGGATAAAGAGATCTCCGAGAATGAAGATTCTTACGTAAATTACCAACATATATCTAAATTATATAGAATAAACCCACCTAAAATAATTCCTAGATTTATGCTGTGAAATCCATGGTAAAAGTAGGTGGTATCGTCAAAAATTTCAACAAAATATTAGGGAGTAACATAATACTTAATTATAACAATGATGGCCAAAAAGGAAAAGAAGCTTTTAAGGAATTCAAAAATGTCAACAGTGTACTATTCAGTAAGTTGTCATTTTTTAATATAAGATTGTCTTTGCCTACATATTAATACTTGCTTTAATTTTTGCAGAAGCGCTAATGAGGGATGGCTTTAGAGAGACTGACTTTGTCAAGGACATGAGACAAAGTTTTCGAACTCATAAGAATAGGCACTTTAAAAATGAGGCCATCAAAAGAAAAAGAAGCCAAATGTAATGTTGGAGCGTATTTCATTTACCATACACATTTTATAATCTACTTTTTTTCAATTTTTTTTTATAATAAGGTATGAGTTTGTTACTCTTTTTTTTCCATTATAAAGTGAATTGTTTTTATTTATGAAAATTGTTAATTTCTCTTCCTATTTATCCCAAATTCACTCTTTGTTGATTTCTTTGATGATTGTTCTTCCATATTTTCTTTGATGATTGTTCTTCAGCATTTTCTTTGATGATTGATCTTCCATATTTTCTTTGATGATTGTTCTTCAGCATTTTCTTTGATGATTGCTCTTCCATATTTTCTTTGATGGTTGTTCTTCAGCATTTTCTTTGATGATTGTTCTTCGGTGGTTTCTTCGATGATTACTCTTCGGTGTGCTAATGAACGACGGTACACCGAAGATTTATTTGAAGCTTGTTTTTCGATACTTTCTTTGATGACTGTTCATGAACTTTTTCATCGACACATACTCCTAGAGAAAGGCATCACTACCCTGCCTAGGACATCATGTGTAAAATTCATCGAAGTTTTCGTGCAGAAATGGGTCGATGATAGCTGCCAAAGGTGCAATACGGCTTCGATGCGGTATGCAATCCCTTTCCCGCTGGGATATATTATGGGATTAATTATGCGAAATACTTCGAAAAGGAATATACGAAGATAAGTCTCTCATTCAGTTTTACATAAAATTTTATTGGAAAACATATTTCATTTCCTAATGTAAATATATATATTTTTTATAATTTTATTTGATTTTTAAAGTATGCACCTATTCCCTTTCAACGAGTAATCCCGTTCTCTTGCGGGTAACACCTTCCCTTATTGCTTCTGTTAAAATCATTTTTCGTTATCTTATTTTATAGGCAATAAACAATTCTATCTGTGGGATGATCATAAACGAATTGTTAAATACGTTTTACTTTCGCGAGAAGTAGAAGCGCAGACAGAACCACCAGAGATATCTCCGTATCTTAAAAATTCAATCACGGGAAACCTGGCAGATAATGCTCTAGTTTTGTGGCAAAATATGAAAAAATCCTATCCTACTTTGGCTAAAATATCATCAAAATATTTTGGCCATCGTAGCAACCTCCGTTCCATTAGAAAGACTCTTCTTAAAGGGAGGCCAAATACATTATCAGCAGAGAAATCGTCTAAAGGGAAAGAAATTTTCCCAATTTTTTTTATGAACAGTCTCGATACTTGAGGTATTTTTCTTTAGTATGTTGATTCTGTTTGCTTTTTTTCTAAAATTATGTATTCCTAAATAAATTTCTTTGGAAAGCATTTTTGCAAGTTGTTAATTTGGAATTATACTTTATGTCTGTAGATGTGAAATACTTTTTAATTGTCGAAAATTTTTCATTTCGTTCCACCGATGTATCAAAACATCGAACTATCGAAACCAACGTTTTATAAAGCCCAACATAGAACTACTCTTTGATACCATGAAGTTTATATGGGAGACTAAACTCTTTGGTCACATTTGACATTCAAGTCGCAGACAGAACCAACACGACCGAATCGAGGAAGTCCAGAGTCCATAATCATAAGTGAATCTGAATCCTGTAGAAAGTCATAACCTCACATTTGTCGATATTGAGTACCAAATAATTGCTTTTGTACCAATCGTAAGATTTGTGAATGTCACCCTGTACCTGTTCACAATCGTTAAAAGATTTAATCTAAGCGAAAAGTTTAATGTTCTCAGCATAAATCAAGACTTCGCAGTGCTTCACAACAGGGATAATGTCGTCAATAGACAGAATAAGGAGCAAGTGGATTCCAGTCAGGAATGATATTCGAAAGGTTTTAGTACAGGGCCGTACCACAGACAAGTAATAACAGATATCCAGCGCCTATGAGCGAAAGTGATGTTCTGCAATATTCAAGAAGGTGAATACAAAAGCGCTCTAGTGTCGTTTGCCCGTAGAAGTTTTTGTCTTTGCTACGAAATGAAAAAAAAAATCAGCTGTTGGCTCGCGTTGATCATACTCTTCCGTAATTGCCACCTCTGCCAGCATGCATATATGTATAAGCAGAGCGTTGTGCCATAGATATCTCGTTTCGAATATAAAATCAACGATGCCTCGACGATTCCTCGAACTTTGATGTAGGGAAGGCCTCAATTTCTTCTTAGAAATTTACAGCAAATGTTTCGGTAGAAATTTTATTTCCTTTAGAGGCAGTACAATACTTTCATGTGTGCCGTGGCCGCCCTCCATAAATGTATACCAATTCTAATAAAAAAATGTAAAGTAAATTTCTATGAAAATTTTCTCATGTACTCAGCCAGCGGGCATAAACAAAAGTAGCTTCATCATTGTCGTGTAGGCAGTCTTCTTCATAGGTCATCGGTTTGCGATTCTTTCGATTTCGTTTTTTTATAGCGTAGTATTTAGGTTTTAATTATAGTTGCATTATAATTATATATTATTATTTTACAAACTATTGGTCTTTTCTTTCTTTTTAGCAGTAGATTACATTAGCGTTTTGGCAATAGATTATATTTTAGGATTATTGGTAATATAAATTTCGATATTTTTCTCTTTAACTTTTGCCTAGATTTAGGACTATTTTTTCTTTAGAATTTGATTAGAGCAAATGCTCTGCAGTTTTTCTTTTGGGTGTAGTAATTAACATATATTTCGGTAATTACTACTTGAGCTCCTTTGCTGAATCTATAGGATATGGTAGCTTTAGATATTTTGTTAGGTTTAGTTTTGGATTTGTACTTAATATTCATTATAATCATTTATATTACCTTCATATTTTTACATATTGGTCTATTCTTTTTTTTATGCTTAAGTAACAGATTGGGGATAACAAATTTAAATTTCGGTATTTTTCCTTTGAGTTTTTGTTTAGATTTAGGATTTTTCTTTACAAGTTTTTTAGAAAAGATTTACCTTATTTCTTTAGCTGTTTTGCTGGATTTAGAGGACAGTGCAGCTTTCATTACTTTATTGGCTTTATTTTCGAATAAAATAAGATAATTTTATATACATAAGTATATAAGTTTTTCAATGTGTCTTGAAAAAAAAATAAATGTGTAATACATTCATGTCAAGCGAATTTAATATTATTTGCTGAGAGGAGATCCTTTGAGTTTCATAAAAAGGGAACTGAAAAGTATTTTCACTGACTTATATCTCACATATATCTGTTGTAAACATTTTGAAAATAGATATTTTGGAAAGAAAAACTTACAATCGGGGGCAGTTCCCACATTGTGTTTAAATAGTTCAGATCATACAGAGATGCATTTTAATTCTTCTATAACTAGGAAAACATATCAAAGAAAAGTGGTTGATTCAGATGTCAGCTTCGAAGAATTAAATCAAGCTTTCACTGTTTTATCTAACTCGAAAAACAGCAATGATATTAAAAGTCCCTTTTGCTCTGAATGCCCAAAACAATTTAAAAAAAAATTAAATATAATATGAAACATATTGCAAATTTAAAGCAAAGAAAAAAAGACTGGAGATAGAAAACCAATTATTAAAAACCAAAAACAAATTATTGAAAAATAAGGTTCTACGCTTAAAGAAGAACAAAAACAAACAAGGAGTTAAAAATATTGAATCGGTGGTGTGACCTAGCGATAATTCGAAGGCTATTGCAAAAAAGATACTTTCGGTTGACTCAAATAAAGTCTACACAGAACAAGAAAGGATTTTATGTCAGTGTATTTATTTTCGCTCATCTACATGATACGATAAATTCTGTTTTAGACACATCACAGATTTTGTTTGAAAAATACCAGGATTTTAACTATTTTCATTCTAATAAAATGAATCAAGATCCTTTGGAAAATTTCTTTTCTGGAATTAGAGCCCGCAATGCCAATAAAAGTAATCCATCATTATCTGAATTCGGCCAAATTTTTGCTAAGTTATTATCTATAAAATTTTTGTTTTCATCAAAATATGCAAATTGCGAGATCGACAGTGATGAAATACTAGAAATTGACCGGAACGCACCGTTTGAAATACATACAGACAGTTCAGGGAATAAATGCCTAAGCATGGTCGAAGATCAGAATGATGCTCCTTTTATCCTTTATGAAAAGAACACTTGAATTTACGGTACGAATGAAGAAAATGAGTCTTCGGTACAGCTAAATGAAGTTGCTATTAGATATTTTAGTGGATATTGCTTTCTCCAAACCATGAAGACTTTAAAAATCCCTTGTTCTGAGTGTGTCCACATACTGACACAGGATCACAGCTTAAATACAGGTGTTAGTTCAATTTTAATTAAACTGAAGCAATACGACAATTGTTCAGATGATAAGGGCTTAATTTCACCAGCCGAAATTTTTTTTTAATATATGTAAATTACACACAAAAATATTCGAAAGCATTCTTAGAACCACGCCAATAATTGACAATATTCAGCAATACAATTTAAAAAAATGTATCCATGAAACGGTTGAATATAACTCGGAATGGTTCAATAAAAACCAAAAATGCTATGAAGATCATGTAAGAATTCTGGAATATGACAATAGTTCTTTTACGTAAAAATTGCAAGTGTATAAAAGACATGGAAAAATCAAACAAATTAAAAATTTTGTCCAAAATTAAAAAGATTATAAATATATCACATTTATAAAATGTTAACTTAGTTCCATTTTTTAATATAATGAAAAATATCTCCAGTCGGCCACTAAAGTGAATAAAAATTCTGCCAAAATATTTTCTGTATATTTCTAAGAAGAAATGATTGCTTGTTGCTTATCTAGCGTCTAGGCTCATAAATATTATTAGCCTCGCAAGCACCCGTTGACGGCCATAATGCATAAAAATTCTAAAGAAAAAATATTCAATAAACGTCTAGGAAAAATTGAGGTCTTCCGTGCATCAGGCCAAGCCATCGTTGATTTCATATTGGAGGGTGGCACTCATATTCATTGCATAGGCTGAGCCTATTCAATCAATCCATCCAATCTACACACTCATCCAATTCCTTTCATTCAAGCAATAGCAACAATTTACTCAGCTGATGAAAGCAACAAATAAAAATTGCTTCGTTCTACGTCAGTTTACAAACGAAAATGAGCAAAAGAAAAATGATTGCAGTCAATGTAAAAATGTTGTAGGTTCATTTTACTGTTCGTTCCGAGCTTCGCTAAAGTTAGCCAAGACTTGTCAGTTAATCTTGTCGGTTAATATGAACTGAGTGCCATCACTTTTCACTATGGGCCTTGCATATCTGTTTTTACTTGTCTGTGGCCGTACTTTCAATTTCTTTTGAATTATTTTTTAAATGTTGTTGCGCACTTTAGACGCATGTCATCATTATAATCTTATGGCTATGATTTTATCATGGTGCTTTTTGTTAACGGATGTTACTGTGGTAACTACCTTCTTGTGTGTAATGCTGTTCCTTTTACAGGTGATTATGCCAGTGTTTTACTAGGTATGGTATGGAGTAGTAGCAGAGTGCTACTCTTTAAATTTTAGAACTTTTCGCTCATTTTCAGGTACTCGGGAACTCAACGAAGAAAATTAATAGTCGAAGGGGGAAATGTGAAATAAAAAGGAGTACCAAAAGGACAAAACGCTACATTACTTAGTATTATTGTAGGACTCAACACTTTCGGGTGTTTTCTTTGAATTATCCCTACTTTTTATATCTGAGTGGAGATTGCTCAGAAGAACAACATTCTTCTTTGTTTTGCCCTGATGGGCTGTTAGAGTCATATCATCACTTTTATACACTGCAGGTATATAGCTGCTTTTACATAGATTTTATTTGCGCAAGAACCTCCCTTCTGGCTTTGTTCATAGTTCCTAAAAAGTGGTTCCATTTCCTTTTAGTAAAATAGTTAATCGTAGTTACGTTCCTACCTTTGTTGAGAAAGGTTTCCATATGTTTCATTACCACATGGTCAGCCACACACTCATCAGCTGGACGAGAATTATCCTTCCCTATATAAGGAAAGCCATTTACCAAATATTTACTATCCTTCTCTACTGCTAGCCAATACTTTTAACTGTACTTATCAGCTTTGGAGGCTATAAATTGAGTAAAAGGACATCTTGCCTTGCTAGGAAATAACTGCTCATCTACAGTGATGAATGCTTCCGATTTATAGCATGCATACAGTTTTTAATTAACTTTTTCCATACTGTTGAGAACAGACAAAATGTATCCGACTGCAAACTTAGAGAGCGACGAAATCGTTTATCAAAACGAAGAAAGTGCAATATTTCGCAGAAACATTTCCTTGACATGGCCTTTTTACACTCGTAGACTTCACTATCTGCCCACAAACTGTGTACAGGTAGGTCGCTTGTACCTGTACCTACTCGTGCATACATCACTCCAAATAACGCCTTAAGCTCTTAATCGCAAAATCTTCGCTTTCGGCTTATAATTCCATGACGAATAATTATTTCACTATTTAGCTGTAAAAATGAATAAAATTCACTCTAGGGATTTTCGCAAAACCTCTTAAAATGAAAGTAACACGTAGAAAAGAACATTGGCGAGGAGTCAAAATGACTCCATCGGGCATTTTAATGTTAATAAACGTTGTGCTCAGTAAATAATAAGTTTAAACAAAGTCGTACGTGTTGATAATATTTTTTCGATTAAAAAGTGCTAATGTAGTCAACTAAGTTTGAGCAAACACTTTCACAATTCCAGGCATAAGCCAAAAAAAATTGCAAAAATATGTACTATCAAATTGCGGTATCACGGATATTACAGCCCTCATCGAAATACATATTGCAAGTAGTTCTTGAACATTAGTTGAGAGATCGCTGCTTACACGTGTTTAACCTTTTTTTTATAAGATATAAAATAAATTATTATTGCCTAATAGTTTTAGATTACTATAATAAGTTTTTGTTGTGTTTTCTTTTCTTAAATTGGCTTTACAATAATAATTAACGCTTAACATGAATGTAAACGGTGAAAGCATCCACATGAAGACTAGCTGCCAACACATATAAACATTTTCAATTTGGCACAAAAGAATCGACGTACTTAAACGTGAGCAACATTTTAATTTTTTCATTTCCAATTTTTACTAATGCATAAAAATGTAAATAAATAGACTACATTCTAAAAACCCAGTAAAAAACAAACATCGTTTTTAATTTTTTTATACTAGCGGACCCAGCAGGCATTGCCCGTCGTTAATTGCTGAGGGGGTTGAAAGTGGTGATGTGGTCAGAGCAGCATAATATCTAAGCTATCAGCTGTCTCAATCGCGTGATTCCGTACTCGAGGCTTCATTCATTTGCGTGTGTGTGTGTGTGTGTGCGACCAGTTGCGTGGACGCGTGTGCATGCATGTGGAGCAGCTCATATGTTTGGGAGTGTGTAGCTCTCTACGTCGTGGGATTCTGTCTGAGGGCTGTGGCCAACTATATAGTATAGCAAAAAACGAATTTTGTACTCCATCCTTATGAATCCCGGTTGATCCTATTTTCGAACTGAAATTTCCCTTTTTTAAAAAAAATGCCCGTGTAGAAAAGTTTTGGCTCTCTACGTCGGGGCGTGCGGCAGTGTTCAAATATGTATGGCATTACCAATGCATAAATATGTATGGCAACACCAATAAGGGGCAGCCTCATTTAGTCAATTTTGAGATTTTATTTACTTATAATATGAAAACAATATATACCAAATATTAGTTCTCTACGCGCGCCGAAGCGTTCTCATCAAGTTACCAAATATATAGTTAAAACGAAGTGTTTGTATGGCAATCCCTACGAAGGAGTTGCCCGAATTGTCCCATTTTTTTAACTTAAGTTTACATTTTTTTTAAAAAGTATATAGTGAAACCAACAGTTTTGTATGGCAACATCAGAAGGGTTTGCCGGACTTAGACCATTTTTGAAATTTTATTTACTATTGCAATGAAAACACTATGTATGAAAGTTTAGTTCTATACATCGACACCTTCTCAGGCAGTACCCAAATATATAATTAAAAAAGAAATTTTTGTATGGCAACCCTACGAAGAAGTTGCCCGATTGGCCCCATTTTTAATTTAAATTTACATTTTTCCTTTAAAATGCCACTTCGACGTATAGTGAGTGTATAGGAAGTCCAAGAAAGAGCTTCCGATTCCAATTTCTCTTTCCTTAAAACCTCATTCGGACTGTTACGAACATGAACAAAAAATACTGCC
Source organism: Dioctria linearis (assembly GCA_963930735.1). Taxonomy (NCBI): domain Eukaryota; kingdom Metazoa; phylum Arthropoda; class Insecta; order Diptera; family Asilidae; genus Dioctria; species Dioctria linearis. The sequence continues at coordinate 196,905,433 of OZ005741.1, read as the reverse complement.
GTTCTCATAAGTGATGCGATTACCAACGAACAGCATTTCGTTTCTATTTGTATATATTTGTGTTATCATACATATGTATACATTTACAATGTCGCCGGTAAACAAAAATAGTGCTCCTTACCAAAATCCGACTGAGCGAAATAATTTGACCATTTCAAACAACAATAATTATGGCACCAATACACCAAACGGTAGTGATTCTCATTGTGAAGACAAAAATTTATCTCAATATTTGGCTACTCTTGAAATACCACCTTTCTGAAATAACATACCCAGATCTGTGGTTCCTTCAAAAGGAAACTCAATTCGAATACCAAAACCGATTATCTGGTCTACCACCAGCGACGACGGAAATTATCGCTGAAGTGTTGCTAAACCCACCCTAACAGGAAAAATATGATAATTTGAAGTGTGTGCTTTTAAAAAACTCAGTTGGGATTCAGAAGAACGCAGGCTTGATGCGTTGCTTCATGAGATAGATTTGGGGTGATTACAAACCATCTGAATTGTGTAGACACATGGAATCCCTGGCTGGTGGTAACACCTTAGTAAATAAATCATTATTATAAAAGCTTTCTTTGTCTAAACAAACTTCCTCCGTCTATACATGCGCGTATCATAGCAACGGACAATTTTCATAAACAAGACGAAATCTTCACGATAACAGATAGAGACTTCGATTCAATATCATGTCATATCTCTCAGCTGGATCCACGAATACATTAAATACAAATATTACCTGGAAATTAGGCGATCAAGGCTTAAAAGAATTTATCTAAGAATCGTTTTCCTTCAAGGTCTCAGTTCCAATCCAAAAGAGAACAACAAACATGTTGGCACCGTAAGCAATACTGTAACAAAGCTATAAATTGCTCACCATCGTGCAATAAAAACTACCATTCAGATATCTTTAAAAACTCAACAAAGCTTCTACGTCTGCGGCACCGAACTTAAGCCGTATATCACGCCCCTTATTCGTTTTTGATAAATCGTCAAATATTCACTTTTTAATCGACACCTACGCAGAGATATTCATTGATCTTAAGAGACGGTCTCCAAGAATTTCATCTATATCAGATATTCGTATAGTATCAACAAATGAGGCATCTATTGTTACTTACGATCTTAAACATTGTACACTCAAGAACCTCATTTGCAGTTACATATTTGCATTTGTAGCTTCATTGGCACATGTCCTTCGAAATTGTGTACTCCAAAATGAATTCGGATCGATTCTCAATGACCACCCTTCACTTAAAATTCCACCTGATTTTCAGAACTAAATTCATCATAATTTTGTATACCACATATCTACTTATACATTGGGGTCTCTCAATCATGCCTACGAAGGCTTAATCCCTTAAAATACAAAGTGGCAAAAGAAAAATTGGAAGTAATTATCAAGTTGGGCATGTGTCGCCACTCTTCATCTTCAGTTGCTTCTCCACTACATTTGGTACCAAAAAAGGACTCCATGGATTGGAGGGCCTGCGGAGAGAAAACTTAATGCCGTCACTATTTTTATATTCATTACCAAACATTCATGATTGAGCCATAAATGTCCACGGATGCAAGATCTTTACAAAAATTGATCTCATCGGGGAAATAATCAGATCTCGGTTGCCACTGAAGACATCTACAAAACTGCCGGCATAACACCTTTCGGGCTATTTGAGTTCCTCTGCATGCCTTTTAGCTTTAAGAATGGAGCTCAAACCGTTAAACGCTTCGCAAATGAAGTGCTCACAGATTTTGATTTCACTTTCGCGTATGTTGATGACATACTTATTGGTAGTAAATCTACTGAGGAACATAATGAACACCTCCGTTTATTATGTACAAAATTAGAAAAATACGGAATTAATACCAGATGTATTTTTGGAGTATACGATTTAGATTTTTTAGGGCATAAGATATCGTAAAATAGTATTACTCCTTCAGAACATAAAATACATTCTATTATAGAATCTCCAACGCGCATTATCTTGAAAAACTACAACCATTTCTTGGGATGGTAAACTTCTACCACCGCTTTATTCCTTTATTCCTTATTGTACCTCTCTATGATCTATTGAAGGATACAATACGAACACTAAAATGAAATCAAAACCCGTCTTCAACTGGTCCGGACTCCACGAAAACACTTTCAACGACATTAAAAGGATTTGCAAAAGCACACACTGCTCGTTCATCAAAACTCACGCTCGAAAATCAGCTGAAAGAAAATATTCAGCTTTCGTTAGGGAACTTTTAGCAGTATTTCCAACGATTAAGGTTAGGTTTGGTTAGGTAAGAAGGGTGCTGCAATACAACTAGCCTGCATGAGTTAGATCTCTAGTGGGTCCATTGTACCCCTTGGGCCCATGGGATAACCTTTTCAAGCCGCCCCAGATGAATCCTGCTTCCCTTGGGGAACTCAAGATATCTCCAAAACTCTTTACCTAGATCCATGCTGCTTCTCTCAGAAAACTCATGACACTTCTAAATTCCTTTTTTTGCAGTTCTCCGTACTTGAAAAGAAATAGCTACCCAGTAGCCTACTTTTTTTATTCATCAGACCGGGGCATTCGCAAAGCACGAGTTGGACGGATTCGATTTCCTCCGAGTCCTTACACCTCCTGCAGAAATCGTTCGCCGCTATCTTCAGTTTTCTAGCATTATCATCTATGGCCCAGTGACTCGTATGGACCTCTACTAGCTTCCTGGTGTTTGTTCTGCTGCCTTGTCCCTTTTCCTGTCATATGCAGACCGCAATTGCCTCGCAATACGGCAGGTATCCCTGTTGGTCAACCAGAGGCTTGCCTTTTGATAGCCACCCCTGATGAATTTTTCTTTTATTACGCCGATTGAGATCCTCAGAACCATTAAACGTTTTACGCATTTTATAGAAGGCAAAAACTTAACCATCTATACTGGCTATAAGCCCCTTACCACGGCACTCTTTTCGAAACTCTGACAAAAATGCGAATTCTGAATTATATCAAAACAGTCACAGTCAATCTAACTTCAGAAGACATCAACAGCATATTGCCCCGTTTTAATAGGTATATTAATTTTATATGGGTTAATGCACATCTATCCAAGATTTCTAAACCGCCGTAATGTTCAAGTTATTCTCGACAATCTCTCTACAAATTGTCACATACGCACATATTAGAAAATTAATGCCTCCATCTTGCTCATGTAATTCCTCTGAGAGCATTTTGAATTCATAGTCTGATGCAGGTCACAAGCTCTGGCTGGGAAAAAGTCCTATACCTAATGCTTACGCACGTATGCATACATGAACAATTTCATTAGCATGTATCAATTAGGTTGCACCTAATTTCATCGAATTCCAAATGGTTAACAGGTTGTTTGCATAATGTGAACCAAATTGCTTAATTTATATTCTACAATGGCCGCCAATTAGTTGACTTTCCCTTAGTTAGTCCTTGATTTGTGGTTTTCTCTCTGCATGCGGATAAGTAAAGTAGCCAGGAAGTTTTGTGGCACACGCCCTGCTCTGGTTGAGCTTATTGTTATCGAAAATGTATTCCAGCTGCAATTCCACAAGAATGCCCAGAGGGGATTGTACCTTTATGTGGATAAATATTTCGCAATCATGTATGGAGAAAATTCTAAAGTTTTTAATTACCTATAGTGGATAAAGTGAAAACCAAAATATACTTAGTTGGTTCAATAAGATCCTCATTTCGGTAGTGCTGAATTTGAGCTGGGGTTTAATTAATGTATGTACATATGTTGAAAATATGTACATATGTGCATGGAGGTGCACGTTTAAATATTGTGTGGATTAATAACGTATTGAGTAATTATGCACATATTATGCTTACAAAGCAATGAAGCATATTAAATAAATGGATTTGTAATCAATTAAATTATCGGAACACACCAGAATTTCAATACAATACCCTTAGGATTTTAGTTATGCAAATAATATAACCTATGACATCCCGATTTTGACCACATCATCAGCTTCCGGTCGTGCACTTCATATCCCGCAAAAGTTCTGATTTATGGCAATTTTGAAATTTTTATAATGATCTAAGTATATATACCTAAGCATAAAATAAGGATATAGCAGAAGGGCATGTATGTATAACAAATGAAAAATATATTGCTCCGCATTGTGTACCGCACAACACAACATGTAATGCTCCCGAGAGAAAATTAGGGAAATGTATTATTGTTGTTTATTTTAAATTCGCTACTTCGTTTAAAGCTTTTGATGTTTTTTAGAGTTTTTTTTTACAGGATAAACCACTGGGAATATGGTAGCCTTTTTTTTTTAATCTCTAATATACCTTGGAGATGAGAACCACGGCGAACTATGTTGGAATAGTTGAAGCTCACGGAATACTATTGAAGATTGTAGAAAGACTCAAAGTAAAACGTTAAACCTGGGAAGTTCATATAAACGGAAGATGATCATCATTCGAACCATCTCAAAAGCATTCCTAACCAAGTCAAGGTAACAAAATAAAATACATAAATAATAAATAAACAGAAACGAAATCACAAAAAGGAAAAAAAAACCTGATAAAAAAAAAAATAAATAAAAGCCAGTATAAGATATCACTAATCACCACAAAACAATATATAGGTACCTATCGTGAGTCTGAATGAACTTTAAGCTGCACAGTAATAAAATCAGAGTAAATTTACCCCATTTGCTGGATAATATGAGTTTTGAATCCATTTCGGATAATTTTAAATAATTTATACCCCATGATGATGGAGTTTTAAATTTTTTATCCCCGATGGTATCTAAACTCCATTTGGTGTAAAACGCAACAAGTTCTATCGTGCTTAGAAAAAGTTATGAAATAGTGTCATTCGGTAATTTCATATTTACAGAAGCAACTGTTTTACAAGTGAAAGTTGCAAGTGTCGGGATAGTATTAAGTTTTAGTATTTTTTTTACACGTAAAATATCTTCGAAAATTTCTTTGGATTGGAGCTGCAAAAAAATGAAGGCGCATTTCTTCTTTGATTGCAGACTAAAAATGTTTTAATTTTAGCTCATATCCAGACCTATTTCATTTTGATGCAGTAAAGAGTTTTGAATATTATCTAAAATCAATATATTTTTATTTTTCAATAACGCATAACTATTCGGAAATTCCTGTCCGATGGAAACATTAAATCAGATTTTTATGCGATTCGGTGTGAAATTACACAATAAGGGTTTCGAATGGATTTCTGATCGGGGTAAATATCCTACTTCTGAAAAAGTTATAAATATTCACCGCACATAGTAATAATTATCATATGTCGGGGCTATGGTAAAATTATATTTATGAGTAATAATAATTACACCGCTTTAAAGGGACAAATGTACTCTGAAAATGTTCATGGAACTCCGAATTTTTTACTGTGAAACTGCTAAATTAATAGTTCTAAGTTACAACTAAAATGAAAAAATGGTTATAATCTGATACAATAATAATTACAATCTACAATTACTTTGGCGAGTGAGTTTGGAACATAAAAAAAAAAGAGATACAATGCAGGAAGTCAGCCATTTTTTTTGAGCCACAATCCGGTGGTAGGTTATCGATGCTGACGCATGTCGTCAAAAAGAAATCGCTTTTTGAATAATGTATATGAATACACGAAACATGTAAGTAGTGGTAATCTGGCAAATGAAACAGCTGTTGTGAATTGCTTTCTTAATTTCATTATGGAATTACATAAAAGGAAGTATTTAGTCTCAATAATTCATACTACAGTATAGTAAACAAAAAAATTGTGTGGGACAAGTCGATTGATATAAAATTTTGTTGTCAAGACTAAAAGTGCAAGCTCCAGTTTACAGCTATTTTTTTTTTCTAAATTCCCACTACATTGTTTTAAATTATGCGGAATACCCATGAGGTATTACTTATTCGTTTATGCCGATTAACGACACCATATAAGGTTGTGCTCATGCAGTCAAACAAATGAGAGAGAAGATACATTTCATGCAAGAGTTGGAAGCAAACACAAAAGTCCATGTCGTGTTGACCGGCGAGCGTATACAATTTAAGAGAAATCTCTTGAACAGCTGTTTATTGGAAAAAGACTACCCACCAGAATAAGACGTCATTTGAAAAAATTAATTAAAACATGAATGCAAATTTTGAAAGATGGAATTGCATGTAGCTTTAAGGAAATTGAGCATGTGTGTGCCAGAGGGAAATATAGTTGTTTTTTTTTTAAGAGGAAATGTTTACATTAGTCTGCCTGGTTTCTTTAGAGCAAATATCTTTGCGTAAAAATCAAGTAAGAATTTTTATGCGGTCCCTCCTCCGCAAGATTAGTTACTAGACACTTCTCGAGCAAATTTTGTTAACCTTTTCATATGTTAAAAATTTGACAGCTACGTTTTTTGTCTGAAACAAAAACTGAACCAATTGAATAATTGGGGTAATATCTTGCTTAAGTAAAACAGCGTTCTGACTTTCTTTAATAGTTGTATTAAAATTGCAATTCTTTAGATGATCACTTTTCTATCCATATCACAACAAGCAGCTTAACCTCAAATTTAATACTTTTGACAGCCAGCTGATTGCATATCGAAGTTACATATCCCCTTGATCTTGTGTAAAAATGTGTAATTTTGTGCAAGAGGGGAAACGTATAAACTTACTCGATTTTCACGATCACAAAAGTTAACAGATGGTTTGTTGTTTTTTACACCCTGGCGAATAAGGGTGTAGTGAATCATTTTACACGTTGTGGTTTTTGCATGGACTTATGCAAAACCCTGGAAAAATACTTCCCAAGGAGAACAGAAATACATATGTTTGCGTGCTAGTCCAATTCTCTAAAATGTTTTATATTGATTCTTATGGAAAAGTGACCTGACCTTACCTTGGCTCCTTACCTTCCGAAAATCTACACTTACTATATAACAAAGTAATAAAATAGTTTTGATTAAAAAGTTTTTACGCTCAATAACTCTCAGCTGAGTAATACTTGCAATAGTAGATATATGTGCGTCCGTAGTCTGAATCTGTACGAAGATTGATTCGAATTCATTGGACCACGTCACATTCGCATATGCAGATGAGAGTTTGTATGGAGAATCCTAGTCATTTGGTTAAGATACATTTTTTTAAATAATTTTGTTAGGAACGATATAAAAATTTGATTAGGAAGATAAGATTAGATTATTCAAAAGAAAATTTTTCTATATGAATACTAGAGCTATTCAAAGTAAACTGTTGTCAGTTTTATGTAAGAACACTGTAAATATTATATTTTAGAGTGTCAGGACTAAGACAGGGCTCTGATGGTAGTGAGGGAGTCTGTTTCATGGCCTGGGAAGTATTTCTCGAGGGTTTTTGACTTATGGCAAAAGCCTACTTATCTTTGAATGACTTTTTGTTACAAAACTAATTAAAGCTACCACAGGAAATATTGTGAATGAAATTTTTATTAAATTTTTGTCCCCTTATTAGAAAATTTCAGAGTGAAATGAAAAAAAGTGGGGAGTAAACTATAACTGATTTTACTCTTTATCATTGTTTTAATCTTGCTATCTTTCTATAATGAATTTATTCAGAGCTTGGTAAAAATGTGTTATAATTCGACAGAGTGGCCCATAAATAAGTTAAGTATTTACAAATTCAATTAAAATCTCGTTAGTTAGCTATTTGTAGGTTTCAATTTTTATTTTAATCCATAGACATGGAAAACTTCTTTTGCGAAACAGTACAATAAACCCATGATAAATACACTCTTCATTACAAATATTAATGTAAAAAATATAGAATTTTTATATAGGTATATTATTTGTTATCTTAAATACAGGATTTAAGAATTTTTATAATTTCTATCTATCTCTTCTTACGCACTAATGGCAGATCAGATAATATTGCTTTAGATTTTGTTAGACAGAATTATTTTTAAATTTTCTGGTTTGTCATTCTTATTAAAAGTAGTGGTGCCCATTGCAAGGTCAACCGCAGTTTTTCAGCGCCTGGTAGGAAGAGTTTTCTCTTGGTAGTATACCCTGTCCGAGTTTGATAATCTCATTTTACCATGCATTGTAGATTAAGCATTATTCTTCGTTCACTTGTTCAATGCCTCTCATGGCATCGATGTAATTATATGTACACAAATTTCTATTTGATTTTAAATAAGATAAAACTATAATTTTAAAATATAAAATACTTTTTGCATATTTATTTATTTTTAAAATGTTACATGAATACACCTTTTACTCGTAGTTTCTTATTTATTTTAACTTGTCTTTTAATTCAATATAATACATCAATGTAACCTATGACATTTTTATTAGTTCAAAGTGTCTGTGAATGTGATGAGATTTTTTCTTGTGTTATTTACAGTATTTTTCTATTTATGCTGTTACTAAATTAAAAGCAGTGCACTTGAATAAGCCACTCACTGACAGCCAGACTGAACTTAATTGACTTGCTTTGACGTTTCTGATGATAAACATTTCAGAGTTCTCGGAGTTCAGGGACTTTTCAAGGTTATTATTATTAATGTACATTAGAAATTTGTAATAGCGTTGTTTCTAAAGCTTGAAGTGTATATTTTCATTAAATTTTATAGTATTTTGTAAGCTTATTGGTCACTAATACATTTAAAATTTCTGCTAGCGAGTGGCTTGAATTACACTTGATATGCGGCTTCTTTCTTAGTTATTTATTCAATGATAATACTTAAGTTATAATAATATGTGTAGAACGCTACAGAGCCCAAGAATTAGTGAGTGCGAGCGATGCCAAAGAAAGGAATAAATTGAATTTGTTGTAAGAAGGATGAAAGTGATAGATCAGGCCGTGATAGTAAGCTCGAAGACAAACAAGGTCAAAGGAGCACATTGAAGGTGGATAAGCAGAGATAAGTACCTTTTGTTATTTATATTGAGATATGTATTTTTCCTCTTTTTTTGTTTTACTTCAACGTGTGGCGGGTTGACAATCCAAATATGAGATAATGTGCCATGATTGGAAAAATCGAACTTTTCTGTCGAATTACTTATTTTCTTCACTCAAATAATACAATTTAATTTGATTATTTGGGGTTTTTTATTTGGTTTATACATATATAGGTCTCCTAGTTTCACCACCCTGTACGAAAAACCACGTGGTGCCCTAACCTTCTCTTCGAAGGCATTAATATCGACCTATACCCTCTCTTAAGTAAGCTTTAACACCTTTGTTTAGTTCCACAGGGAACATTACAAATAAACAAAACCACCTGCCGATTTGTTAGGAAGCGCATTAATTCAATATTTCCAGTTTTAGACAAGGGTTATTCGACACAAAATCGTCCAACACTTCCGGTTTGATAATCACCGATATTTTGAAGTTAACATTTTTGAAGGTCTTATAGAATATATGTAATATCATAATTTTCACCGTCCTCTCTTTCGCGAGATATGCGAATGCAAAGTTTCGTGTAATGTGGTTGGAGAGTTACTTTTAAAACTCCGGAAGTAACTCCAAGACTGTAATGATTTTAATATCATTTTAAAAAGGATGAACTGCGAAAATGATATCCAATTTTTTTTTCAGGTATAAAAGTGGAGCCATTTATCCTTGAATATTGTGAAGAAGTCTGTGATTAACGGTATAAAAGGCCTTGGGGTAATCTAAAAGAACTAGTACCGTTAATTCATCTTTATCGACAGCACACGCGATATCATTGCCCACTTTAAGGAGAGCAGATGTATAGCGATGCCCTGGTCGAAAACCTGATTGATACTTGTGCATAAGACCATTCAAAAATAAATAATGAGAAATTTGTAAATACATTTTTTTCATAATTACTTTATAGAGCAATAATAATATACTTAAAGGCCGAAACTCACCACATGTGAACTAGTGTTTTTATGTACTAGAAATAGTTTAGCAGCCTTCCGTGGCATAGGAAACTACAAGTAGTAAAATACGAATTGAAAACAGATGTGAGTGTGGGGAAAATATCTTAATGAATCGAGGGTTGAGATTATCAGCACCAATCGCACAGAACTTGACGCTATTTATTACAAAAAAAAACCCTTCATTCGTGACTCGAGCGAAATTAAAAATTTGGGTTGAAGAAAATTCATTATCATCTTCGTAAGATACAGACGCATAAACTGTATCGTCTAAACAGGACAGAAGAGATTCATTACTAGCAGAATAATTAGTTTTACGAGATGCACTGATGCCACTTATCCTTAAGTTTTACAATAGGATTTTTGAAGAAAGTTTAGAATTAAGCTTAGATTCGTATACCTGCTTTTTAGCTTTACGATTAGCTGCAACGGTACCAATGTAATCCTCAAGAAAAACAATAAGTTTGAGCCTCTTCCATATACGACATACAATATCACGAGCTGATATCATATCCCTGATTCGAGGGGAAAACCAAGGGCTCAGATGATAAATGATAGTTCTGGTGACCAAAGGAACATGAATAGGATAATAAGAATAAGTTGTACCCTCGCAAGGGACTTCAGTGAGGGTGAGGCTGAGGGAGATCATTAACTCGATGTGAATCAAGAGTGCCCAAAGTAAACAAAAACGAGACATTCCAGAGCGAGCAAGAAAATTAAGATTAAAGTCGCCTCATACCTACATATTCATATAATAATTATAACAGTTTGTAGACGTAACAGTACCTACAGAGTTATTAATTACATATTCCAAATTTTCACGATTTAAAGGATCAGCTAATATATTTCGTGCATTAAGCTTGATTTTGGAAAAGATTTCTTCGAAGGGGTTCAACATTAGAAAATAAGGTGGTAGGAAAAGTAAAGTGTGCCCTATTTGATCAACAAGATTACGCATTTCATGCACCTTGTGGATACTTTCTTCGTCCAAAATCTACGAAACTTCGTCCAGATAATCGGCTACCAATTTCTGTAGTAGCTCCCTAAGAAAGTCGTAGATAATATTTCAGTTAACTGTGGACTTCTGAATTACTTAATACCATACTATTCCCAGTATATTAATTACAGCAATTAAGGAAACATTTCTACCTCTAGTCATTGTCATAGTTTTTTGGATTTAATTCAAATAATTTTATTTCTGTTCAACAGATATCAGAAACACTTCAACAATATACCACAAAAAACCAACAACTTACACAAATCGATCAACAAATTTGAATTAATTTCAATGGTTATTTCAAATAAAATTCAACGCTTTTTCAAATTAAGTCAACAATTTTTAAATTTAATTCAAAATTTCTTCCAGATATAGTTCAACGTATTCGTTATTCTATTAAAATAATTCACCAATATTATTAACGACAGCCTCGATATTATCACTCAAGCTGATTGCCGGCATCTTGTACTCCACATAATATCAAATTTAAATATAGGAGCCGCAGGTCGGCTATTTTACCTAATAATATTGATGAATTATTTCAATAGAATAACGAATACGTTTATATTTATTAGAAGAAATATTGATTTAAATTTAAAAATTGTTGATCGATTTGTGAAAGCTGTTAACGTTTTGTTGAATATTGTTGGAAATATTTCTGAAATCTGTTCAAAAGAAATGAAGTTAGTATAATTAAATCTAATAAAGGTATCTTTTCACACATACTTTCATCTCCATATGTAATTTATTTATTTATTAAAGAATTTCATGCAATAGCAAACAGAAAATTCCACTTATTTACAACCGGTTAACATGTTTGAACACAAAAAAACTTAAATTCAAAATTTTAAGAAGAAGAAATAATATATTACACTATCCATATAAGAAAAGAGTAAAATCCATACTTTGAGTGTGAAATATAGCTACTATACTCAGCAATTTACACAATGATATAAAACTAACCTACATAATCTAAACTAAACGTAGCATACAAATGTAAAATAAAGATAAACTAAAGAAGTGAAAAAGCTAGAATTGGTCTAAGACCAATTCTTATGATACCCTAGATGAATGCCCGTATGGTCACCCATTTGAGCAATTTTGATTTTTTGCATTGATTTCGCGCATATATTTCTAGAACGGCTCGTCGGACAGAAAAAATGATTATAACCAACTTTATAGGATTTCTTATTTTGAAGAAGTTTTTAGTACAATAAAAATGTCTAGGACTGATCGTTTTCAAAGTATATGTAAAAAACCTAAATTTTTATATGGCAACACCAAGAAGGGGTTTCCCGATTTAGTCCATTTTTAATATTTTATTTGCTACTACTATGAAAATACAATGTACCACATTTCAGCTTTGTATGTCGACGTGTTTGTTCTCAGGTAGTGTCCAAATATATCGTGGAAAACGAAATTTTTGTATGGCAACCCCACGAAGGAGTTGCCCGATTTGTCTCATTTTCGAACTTAATTTTACTTTCTTTTTTAATGTCCGTGTACAAAATTTCAGCTTTCTAAGTGAACGCGTTCTCGAGTTATCGTGCGCACGGACGGACGGACGGACGGACGGACGGACGGATGGACGGACGAATGGACGGACGGACGGATGGACGGACGGACGGACATGCAAAAATCAAAAAACTTTTAATTTTATGCGGGGTGTCCAATCCATTTTGCTCTACCATCATTATTTCTGTGCGTTACAAACGGAATGACAAACTTAGTATCCCCTATAGATTTCATCTAGGGTATAAAAATTATAAAGGAAATGAAAAATACTAACTAAAAGGTGAAGGATACTATAATTAAATTAAAAGAAAAAGAATAAAATGGAGCCAAGATTGTTAAGTCAAATGTTAATTCAAAATATTGCCAAGATTAATTGGAGGAGCTAATTAAAATTACTTTGTATTTGATTCAGGACAATGCGTCGAAGAGAGGAGCGACTATCTGAAAGAGATCAATGTCACAACATAGCTCATTATGTTTTTTTTGGATTCTCACAATGGGTGATTTCATTATTAAATTTGTTCGTCCTAATTGAAGCCTAAATGTTAAAGCTTCTCTAGTATTACGCGATGGAAAATTGAAATTAATTCTACTAAGGATTATGGGACTATTAATTAGGTTATTTACAACGTTGTATAAAAACATTTCTTCAAGATAACCACAGCGGGTTTCCATTGAAAGCATTGAGTACTGCTGAAGCCTTTCCATATAATTTAGCCTTCTATTAACTACATACGATTTGAAAAGTAGAAAACGTGTAAATCGCTTCTAAACACTTTCAATTTTATCGATGTATACTGAGCAGAAAGCGTTCCAAATGACTGAGGCGTACTCAAGTAGATTTCGTACTAATGAATAATATAACGTTTTAAAAGTGAATACACTTTTGAATGATTTTGTACATCTAATGATAAATCCAAGCATCTTAAAGGCTTTATTGGTTATATAACTAACATGAGAATCAAATAAGAGTTTACTGTCAAAGATTACCCCCAAGTATTTTATTTCAGAAACTCTCTCTACGGGGGAGCTACCCAATTTATAATTAAAGAGGATTGTATTTTGCTTTCTAGAAAATGAGATGCATTTACATTTGTTTATGATCACGTATAGCAAGTTTTTCTCACACCAGTCTAAAAATTTTACAATAGCAGCTTGCAGATTATTGCAGTCATCAGCTATATCGATAACTCTGTATACTTAGAGTCACCGGCATATATTAGGCAAGAGGAATGAATAAAAGTTGGTGAGCCATTTATATAAATTATAAATATAAGAGGACAAAGTATTATCCCTTCAGGTACACCAGAGGTTTGTGTACATGATATACCTAGATTTATAGCCATCCACCGCAAGCACCAGCTGACATTCAGATAAAATGCGATTCAAACCACTTCAAGGTTAAGGCACTAAATCCAATATCTTTCATCTTGTCAAGAGTCAGTTTATGATTAATGGAATCAAAAGCTTTGGAGATGACAGCATAAAATACGTCCACTTGCTTGTTACTGTCAAGAGCCGTTGCAATTTGATGGGTAAATATAGCTAAGTTGGTCACAGTGGAATGACTTTAGACTTTATTTGCGAGAGAAGGCTGTTGTAAATGAGACGCTAAAATATTAAAGCAAGACTATTGGATATTGGTATCGGACGATAATTAGTCACATGCTTTTTATCACCAGCTTTTAATATAGGAAACACAAACGCGTTTTTTAAAAGATCCGGATAAAAGCCTTCAGATATTGAACGATTAAATAGTTCACAAATGGGAGCTGAAAGAGGGTCAGCACATTTCTTGATAAAATTATTGGGAATACCGTCTGGACCTGCGTTTTTACTGAAGTCCCACGAATTAATCACGGCTTTGATATCTTCGACCTCAAATAAGGGGATATATATTGGATCAAAACCACTATCTGGTATACTATTCTGGTATACTATTCGTTGTAAACTGACTTGAAATAAGATGCAAACGTATTGTATATCTCTACAGGGGAATTAACTGCACAACCATCGTAATAAACTTCTGTATTAGACATCTTTAAATCCTTAGTGAAAGACTAGAATGTTTTCGGGTTAGATCTGACACTATTCTCAGTTTTTAATATATATAATTTGTGGGACTCCTTTCTTCTACGTTTCAGATTGTCGCGCAAACACGAAAAGGTCTTATATAGTGTTCAGGATGCCTGGTTCTTTGATACTTTCGTCTAAATTTTCCTTAAGTTTGATAGCATGTATAATTTCATTAGAATACCAACAAGGAAACATACGTTTTTTCTTTGTTAAAGCAGGAATATGCCTATTGAGTCAATTTCCAACGATCGCATAAAAAATATTAAACTCTTTATTAAGATTTAAAGATTGCAGAGATATAAAGTTCATAGAGGAAAGAAATTCAGCGATTTCTTCATAGCTCGCAAGATCAAAACGATGATGCGTTTCAAGTTTCGGTTGGAAAGATTCTTTGCTTAAATTAATCACAATATCCAAAGGTGGATGATAAGTATTGATGTGAGCTATGAAGCACAAGGATCGACACACATTAATATAGGTATGCTCAATATCGGACAATATCAGATCCAAGCAACGCTCCTGTAGATTGAAAACATTATTATATTGATTCAAGTTACCAAATGACATGCAATTAGTTAAAAATAAATGCAGCTCTAGTTGGTAGGTTGGTGAAATTCATAATACTATTACTGCGATTAGTGGACCAGTGTTAGTTAGGCAGATTGAAATCCCCTAATATTAGGATTTTAGAGTTTCGCCCCAAAGCCTGAAAATTGTTTATAAAACTATCAAAAATTTCTTCATAGATTTCAATATTGGACTGCGGACGAATATAAATACAACAAATATAAAGAGATAAGTTTTTCAGTTTAATCTTCATCAACAAGTCTTCATGACAAGTCTCGGATTCGCATATATTCGTCATCTTGTTTTAGAAAAATTCTTCCATTTCTAATCCAGACAAACTTAAAGTTATTTTCCTTCCTATACAGTCTAGCTTCATATAGTAATTTACGTTTATTATGCGTTAAAAATTCATTAAAATATATTAATTGTATGAATTATAATATACATTTTGATTTCTTACTATGTAATTGACACTATTTCATGACTTTGTTTTTTGTTTTTTAATAATGTATGTATATGTAAAAGTACTTGATTTGCAAAAAGCTGAATTCCATTTCGAAAAGAGTGAATTTGATTTGCAAAAAGGAATTTAATGTGAAAAATCTGAACTTTTTTACGATTTGTTACAAAATTGCAATATTGTTAACCTTGTGCTGCGCACAAAAAAATTAAAGGAATAAACGACAACAACGCTATACAGAAATAACAAAAAAACTAACAATTTTTGATCTAAAATAAAAATAAAAATTTTAAATACAAAAGTCGTAGTCCAAAGTTAAAACTAATTTTCACAGCTTGTATATCCAGAAAAAAACATACCGATAAATCAAATTCAAAGCAATTAAATCAAACATCTGATACTATATTGAATGTGTATTGATAGACTCGGCAGAACGAAAAACCGCAATGGCCAAAATTTAATTTTTTATTCTACAGCTCTCAAAAAATGGTTTCAGGAATAAGTCGAGATTAGAACCAAATCCAATTGGAGTATCGGAGCAAATAGTTGACATTTGCTTCTCATAATCCGAACTTCGTTCTGTTAATGATTTTATGCTATTATTTACTTAGATTGCGGAGAATTATTTCTTCTCTTTAACTTACTAGTCATGCTTTGTTTATATTTAAATTCAAAAATCTACTGGTCGCTGCCGAGTCCAGGATGCCAACGTAAAATAGAGCCAAATTTATATGGATGTTGCTATTTCCTTTGACGAATCTGGTGAAGTGCTTTAGGATGCCAATCCTTTCTGTCTATTTAGAGAGAACAGGTAAATACCATTTCAGTGTAAGGACAATAGTATAACAGATTTTGAACCAGCCATGCCAGACTAGATGAATAAGATAGGTTGATGAACCACCAGACGGAAGCCACATGGCTGACGGAACAGCTATAGCAGATAATGTGCACAAATCAGCTGAAGCCTGCGCGGTTCACACGATGGGAATGTCATGGGCATTGGGAGACACCCTGTACATTGTATTTTACTTAGTAATTTTAGTTACTTTAAGTATTGATTATTAACTATAAATGTAGTTATGCCAGTTTGTTGATGCTAGATGAACATAGGTGTACCATTTTGAGCATATTGACTTTTAGTTATACAACTATTATACGTAGAACAAATTTATTCCATTTAAAGTTTTTTTATACAAACTAATATTTTTATGCCATATTAATGTGTTGATATGTGTAGTTACATACTTCGTCGGCATCGGGCATACTTCGGCGGGCGGACGCGTCACTTTATACTTTATAATGAATGGTTGTGTATTACTCATCAGTACGGCTTGGTTCCTGCCTGCCGTATACAACACAGTACACAACCAAGATGACCTCATATGTATATGCACTTAAATTAATTTTTTAGTTTGAATTATATATGAGACGAAATACGACGTACTTACTTGAATTATTAGTAAGATTAGCCCTATACGGGACTAGCATTTCATAGAGAGTTTTTCCATGAAATAAATTCATAGAAAATTAGGCAATATGAAACTGACCGAGTTAGCTGCCAAACCCGCAGCTCGTGTCTTAAAATTTTCCGATGTCTTTTTTTATGCTCGCATATAATATCGCCACGCGTTCACTGATTTCAATAATTCGTTTTTTGTTGGAGTACCTTTTGGGTTACTAGTTGTAACCCGCCACGGGGTATGGGTTGAAATATGACATGTTTAAGAGTACTGTCGATTGGTGTACAAACTTTTTCGATGTGATAAACTTATAGACATTTAGGTTTTGTGCCAATTCATTTTTATACCCTAGATGAAATCTATAGGGGTATACTAAGTTTGTCATTCCGTTTGTAACACCTCGAGATAATGATGGTAGAGCAAAATGGATTGGGCACCCACGCATAATATTAAAAGTTATTTTGATTTTTGCATGTCCGTCCGTCTGACTGTGCGCACGATAACTCGAGAACGCGTACACTTAGGGAGCTGAAATTTTGTACACGGACTTTAAAAAAAAAAGTAAAATTAAGTTCGAAAATGAGACAAATCTGGCAGCTCTTTCGTGGGGTTGCCATACAAAAATTTCGTTTCCCGCTATATATTTGAAAACTGCCTGAGAAAGCGTCGACGTAGACAGCTAAAATGTAGTACATGGTGTTTTCATTGTGCTTGCAAATAACATTTTAAAAATGGACTAAATCGGGCAGCTCCTTCTTGATGTCGCCATATAAAAATTTAGGTTTTTTACGTATACTGTGAAAATGATCAGTCCTAGACATTTTTATTGTACTAAAAACTTCTTCAGAATATGAAATCCTATAAAATTGGTTATAATCATTTTTTCTGTCCGACGAACCGTTCTAGCAATATATGCGAAAAACCACTGCAAAAATCAAAATTGCTCAAATGGGTGTCCATACGAAATTTCATACGGTCATTCATCTAGAGGGTATCACAAGAATTGGTCTTAGACCACTTTTTTACTTGTTCTAATTTCTGTTCAAAATTTAGATTTATTTTCAGGATTCAAAATGTCGAAGCTGTGATAATTCATATTGCTTGATTTGATGTCTAGGCTAAAATGATTTTCATTTATACATTATATTCCTAAATTTGAAAAGCAACTCATACTTCAATCAAATCTATGCTCCCTAATATACTTTTTCCAAGACTCAACTCTTTCTAAAATAAAACACAGGTGAACGGTAAGAAAACTTGCGTTTAGCAATGAATTGGCACAAAACCATGATCATATAATCTTGTGCATATAACTAATGCACACATTTCCACACCACGTGCAATGTGCAAGCTCTCGATATTTCTTGCAAAATATCTAGAAGTTTATTTTATTTTATTTAACTTTAAATAAAGAATGAACTTATTTATCTTGCATTTTCTCGATTTCTATAAATAAAATTAGCAATGTGACTTAAACATTTTGTTGAATCTGGTCTAGAAGGATCAAAAATGTTGATGCAAATGTCGATGAATAAAACTAAACTTTGTGAACTGAATGAAATTTGATCTTTGCTGTCTTTCATTTACTGTAGGCACTGTAATTGCATTGTTTGATTTTAAAAGTGAACTGTAACTAGATGACTATTAACACAAATAAGTAAATACATATACAGATGAAGAACCCTTATCAGAAAAATGAAACCTTAACAACATTTCTGGTAACCAAGCTAGTTAGCTACGACGAAAGTTTTAGCTAAGAAATGTTGTTATTAACAGAAAATGTTCCTAATGTTCAGGCACACCCAAGCTTCTATATTTTACCAGTCCAATATAAAATCAAAGATCCCTCGACCTCATGTAGGGAAGCCCTAAATTTTTTCTTAGAAATTTACTGCAGATTTTTTTTAGAATTTATACGCATTTTTGGAGGCATACAACAATTCCCATGAGCATAAAACTTCTAAAGCACAAATTTCCAGTAAATTGCTAAGAAAGAATTGAGCCCTTTCTACATCAGATCGAGATATCGTCGACTCTATATTCGAGCGAGACATTACATTTTTTAATTGACTCGCAGCATGTATCTGACTTCTGGTTTTCAATTTTCCAATTCGACATCTGTGTATTGACTTCCTTGTGCTATTAACTTGTGAAACGAAATATGAATTTGTGATACCAACTGACTGACTGTTGATTAGTAAGTGAAGTGAAAATTAAGAGCTTCAATGGCAGTTTAACCAGAGAGAGAGACATAGAGAGATTATTGTGTATGTGTGAATAGAATAGAGCACGGAAATGAATTGCTAGGGCACAGATCAATTAAGTACATTAAAAGAATAGAGCTACAATATTTGGAATGTTTTCTAATTAAATATTATACAATTCAAATCTTACTACTATATATTAGAGTTTAGAGTATTATACAAGCGGCTTGTGTGTAAAATAATAAACTGTAACAAAGAAGAGAACACAATTACCAAATTCAAAATAATCGGAGATTATATAATCTGACAATCCATACTTGTTCTTCTTCTATATCCGCTTCACATAAAACTTTTGCTATGGTAATAGATGATTTTCTCAATACAAAACACCTACTAAAATTAGAATTTTCGCCAATTTTTTAAGTAAATTATTCTAAACTTTTTTCCAATGTACAGATCACTGGAGATTAATATCAATGGAAGAGTTGAAGTATATAGTAAAGCACGCATGGAACGAGCCGAAAGGCAGAAAAATTTAGGATCTTTAGGAAGAGCTATTTATCCAAGCAAACCACTATTTTCTAATGCTAGTAAATTAATTTTATTAATTGCGAGGAGAATAATGTTATGTGTGTGGTACACCAGATATTAAGAGCTTACAAGTGCGCCCCCTCGCAATGTACTTTTGAAACTTCATAGCTTACGCGTTTTGCTTAGTATAACTACAAACAAACAATATACCTATGTATATGTGTACTGGTTATGTAACGCTGTTTAAACTAATTTAAGCCAGTTAACCATTGTGATTTCAAATCCTTTGAAACTGAAGAGGCGAGAAAGAATGTTGTACAAATAAAAACTCGTTGTAATAATTTGATTCCCGACTGATTATTTTTTTGCCCCAAAATTCTTTAAACATAAAAATTATATTCTTACATCTAAGAAAAATAATTTGTTGGGCCAAATACATTTTATTTACGCTGCGTTCATTGAGTTATTGAGTGCAATGAGTGCAGAAAAAAGTTATTGAATATTATTTATGCGACTTGGATTAATGAATCGAGAACAAAAAATGTACAGAGCTATGTAGTTGGTGAATTAGGGTAGACGTAGTACTGTAATTTGTTTGTTTAGGTATGAACAGGTTATAGTCCTCCAATTACATGAATAAATACAGACAAAACAAACGGAGGTAATTATGGTTGCAGACACTAAAATTAGAAATATTATCATTAACTTGGGGATAATATACAATTTCAGTTAATACCCTAGACACACAGCACGATCTAATCAATCATTAGTACTAACTATTCATTAAAATGACGTATGTCACATAGTATACGTCATTATGGCTCGAAAATCAGATAATAATGAAGTGTTTTTTTCCTTAATTATAGCTATAATGAGGAAAAATGTGCTAGATTTGGCATATAATGCAAATGTGGAGCTCCGCTGTGCATCTGCCAATTTGAAAAATAACGAGAAGAAATGCAAATCACAAACTTCTTTTTATACCCTAGATGAAATCTATCGGGAATACTAAGTTTGTCGTTCCGTTTGTAACACCTCGAAATAATGACCGTAGACACCCACGCATAATATTAAAAGTTATTTTGATTTTGGCATGTCCGGCCGTCTGTGCGCACGATAACTCGAGAACGCATATACTTAGAGAGCTGAAATTTTGTACACAGACTTTTAAAAAAAAAGTTAAATTATGTTCGAAAATGAGATAAATCGGGCAACTCCTTCGTGGGGTTGTCATACAAAAATTTCATTTTCCGCTATATATTTGGACACTGCCTGAGAACGCATCGACATTGAGAGCTGAAATTTGGTACATGGTGTTTTCATAATAATAGCAAATAAAATTTCAAAAATGGACTAAACCCTTTCTTGTTATTGCCATATAAAAATTTAGGTTTTTTACCTATACTGTGAGAACGATCAGTCCTAGATATTTTTATTGTACTAATAACTTCTTCAGAATACAAAGTCCTATAAAATTGGTAATAATCATTTTTTCTGTCCGACGATCCGTTCTAGAAATATATGCGAAAAACCACTTCAAAAATCGAACTTGCATAGATCGGTGATCATACGAAATTTTATACGGACATTCATCTAGGGTATCATGAGAATTGGTCGTACACTAATTCTAGCATTTTTACTTGTTAATGCAATGTTTTTCTCATTTGAAAATTGTTAAACTGAAAAATAAAATTAATAAAATACAAAGCTTATCGCATTAATTCGATCCATATCGTTTCTTTAATGTCATAAGTATTTCAGAACCAGTTTGACAGTGCAACTGAATTAAAGAACTGGATGTGTGTCTGCAGTTTATAATGAATCATTATAGACTAATGAGTCGGTTATTATTTCTTTACTAAGAGCGCTGTGTATCTAGGGCATAAGTCTTCTATGTTCTCATTCCTCTGAAAGAATGAAGTCCCGGTGGGCACTTTATAACCTTATAGCAGATAACGAAGAATAATTATTGGAGCTCAGTTTCGCTGTATAAACTTATTCAGTGAAATATAGCAACCATTTTAATTTATATTCGGAGCGAAGCCCAACGGATAGTATGAGTTAACATAACTAATCTACCAACACGACTTAATTAGTACCTACCATATCGATGCCATTTTTATGAATGTATATAATATCCAATATGAAGAGTTTTATTTGTTATTATTCAATACGATTTGTTGAAGTATCCCTTCTGTGGAGTGCATAATCATACTCAATTCTATAAGATATTATATCATGAATATCTTTTCTCACTTTTCTCTCCACGTTATGCCTTGAAGATTTGGATTGCTTTGTCATTTAGCATAATCGGTGGAGTGATTTTTTGACGGGGCTAGCATTTTAATTTGAATTCGCAGATTGTGTTATATAACACAACCGAATAATAAACGGCCGGCTTATATCAACAACATGGGGAACTTTCACACCTTTCTTAACACCAGTCTAATTCTTCCATGAGGATCAGTCACCCTGCTTCCATGGTTGACGCCATACCTAATCTGCATCATATGATGGTACGGAATGAAAAAAGCAAAAAAAAAAAAACAGAAAAAGCAGTCCAAAATTTTAATAAAGATAAAATAGTTTATCAATGCACTAGCGTTTATTATTCTAACTGAATACCTACAGTTCAAACTCATTCTTAAGATAGATGTCAAAACAAGATTTTTGTGAAGTCTATCTTCCTAAAATGGGGGATAATTATAAATATCTGCAAATATGTATGTATAAAAAACGTAAATTTCAGTACAATTCAATTATTTGTTTAAAGTCAAAGTGACAAAAAACTTGCAAATTACTGAAAAACATTGAAACCTTAGCTCAAATTACGAAAAAATATCCAAAAATAGTTCAGTGAACAAAAACCCGTCATTTTTCTTTCTATTTTAGGAAAAATTTCTCCGCAATAAGTAAAATTACTCCTTCGCGTCGCCGACGTCTAGTTATTCTAGTCAAGTCATTTCCAGCTTTATTGTGTTTTTAGACCTAAATACGTGTCTTGGATTGGTTGATTGATAACATGGGAATTACGACAGATACGATACCTTCTCAGAAGAGCCGACAGAGCTGTAAAATAATGCATTACTTTTGGTACTGCATTATTTTGTACCGGTACTTCAAAGTGAATTACTGAAGTAAAGCGAATTTGTTATACTTCAATTTCTGCAGTATGGCAGTATCATCAATCAGTAGACTTCATCATTCCAGTTTGAAGTACATATTGCAAAATACTCGTAATGCAATACATGGTAATGTCTCTGAAGTACCTGAAGTACGTTAAAGTATTTTGAAGTACATTGAAGTACACCGAAGTACATTGAAATACGTGCAGTACATTGAATTATTTCGAATTTCGTTTAATCTGGCAAAAGATGCGAAAAACCTAAAATTTTCTAGTGTATTTTCTTTCATCTACGATTATTTTTTAAAAATGTTTCATAAATGGAGCTTTAGTTGAAATGCTTTTGTATTGTACTTCGATAGAGCAGAGAGAATCGCCGTAGACATATATGTAAGTGCGGAAGACAAATGTGATCAGGACCAAAAGTTATACCCGTTTACGCATGTTTGTCAGCAAATTTTCATATTATGGGAGAACGGATCGTGGTAGAGACTTCCAATTTGGTGAGAATACTTCTTGGTACCAAAACTAGATTGAATTTGTAAATAGACGAAATCCACCACCAGGAATACAATACATACACTCAGAAAATTCATTGGTGAAAATATCGAAAATAAATTATTTATTAACAATTTCTCAATTTTAGTTAAATTAAACGTTTCCTTTGATAATTGAACTAGTGGCAACAAAATGAATATGTTGATGTTCTTTACTTATATAAATATATGTATATATCTATATGTACATTCTTTAGAGGATAAAAATTTAAAATTGTATTATTTTTTATTTAATGATAATTATTCTTTTATTTAAAATTTATTCTTTATTTTAATTGCTTTTAAATATTTTTATGTTTTTTTTAAAGTGTAACAATAAAAGCTTATTTTATAATATTTTACAAGTTTGCCCTCTGGCGTCTAAATAAATAAATTAATACTAAAATATCCTTGACACAAATTCTATATTTTAAAAAACAATAAATTCCAAAAAGTCTTGATGTGTATTTTCTCAAATTGTATACAGTAGTGTGTATCTGTGTTCAAAGTTTTTTCTTCAAAGTGTTTTTCTTTTAAACGTCAAATTGAATATTTTATTTTCTTTACAGTTAGCGCAAATATAACTCTGACAAACAAAAAATTATATTTTATTCTATTTTCAATAACAAACAAAAATAAAAATTATTTTGTAGCTTCCGCTACAATAATGACTATTCCACAACAGTTAAATCAACTAAGTCAAAATTGTCGAAAGAATATATATATTTTGCAAAAACCATGAAAATAGTAAAGTACTTAATGAGTTACATTAGAAATTGTTACATAACAATGGAAAATAGTAATTTTAACCATGAGTTTATATGAATTGTTATCACAGCACCATTATAGTTATTTATTCTAGAACTCTTTTTTACTTGATTTACTATTTGACAGTTGTTATCTAAATAAAAGTGATCATGTATTAGTTTAGTAGAATCGCTTGACGGGATTAAGCGTACATTGATTCTAAATGAGTTATAATGTTGTATATTTCGTTGCGTTTTTAATATCTATGCAATTAACAAATGAGCAAAATTTGTGAATTATTATTAATTTAAATAGGGTTTAAGACGAGAATGGGATTTTAGTATTGGACATGAATGACAGAACTCACAATCAGACTAATAAAAGATTAGCAACCTTAATTAATGATAACAGGCTTAGTTGTATACAAAAAATAATTTTGAATAATTTTAAGATTATTAAGGTATAAAGTTTTGAATTTTTATTCTCAAATTTCAACTGTTTCCGAGTTCGTTTAGCTAGGAGTGAGCTATCATTAAGACGTGGTGTCAGAGAGTGCTCCATGCCTCGACGAATTCACCAGCCCGGCAAAGGAAAACAGTCGCTTAACTGAAGATGACAAGGTTAGAGGAGTATTGTATCTTAGAAATGCTTGCTTAATCCTTGGGTATTTGTTAAGCATCTCAAAATCCTTGGAAGGATCTCCTAAATAATTACTGTATTCAGATATGATGAAGGATTTCCGCGAACCGTCAAAATCTAATGGTGTCGGATCTACAAAATTTAAAATATAGCGAAAATATTATGAATGAATTTTTTATATTTATTTATATGTGCACATCTTACCTGAAAATTTAAAAACTTCTTTCGATCTCGGTTTCACACTCGATTTTAATCGAATCTGTGACATAACAATATTTGAAATTTTTTCTATTATCGAGTCTGTGAATAATGGTTTCATGGAATTTAACCATTTTAAATTGCGTCATTGATATTCGGCAATAAATCAAAGTATGCTTGAAATCGTTCAATCAAACTTTCCTCCAGCTTTTCAGCTTCTTTTTTAAAGATCTGGAGAATGAACCTAATGAGGCTAGAAAGTAGCCGAACATCATATATTTCTCCCTTTGCAAACGACAAGCGTTTCAGCAATTAGACCCATCAATATTTTGTATCTATTCATCCAAATATTCGAAATCACTGTCAAAAAATTGGGCTATGGAAAACCTCTTACAAAGCTCATTAACTCGGTCTTTATGGTAATGGATATCTTTTACAGACTCATAAGTGGAATTCCATGACTGGAAACTTTCACTGAGCTCCTAAAACTTTGACAATTTTTTCCGAGCTTTTGGGTGTATTTATCTTACTCCACAATTTTGAGCACTTTCCACCACCTAATGAATAATCTGTCAAAAAATAAAAAGGGAAACTTACATTTAATTTTATTTCTTTCTGCCAACTTGAACAAGTAAATTGCATTCCAAATTTCAATCAGAGGTATCTGAAATTAATTTTGTCTAATGCTTATGCGGGTAATTCTGATGTTACACAGCCCTTCTGTTCCCTTACCCGTGTCGATATTCACCACCCTCCTCTTCTACTACATCTGAAAACTAAGATAGTGCCCCACCTTGCTGAAAAAGTTAATAAGCGCTTATTCAAGCGCGCTTACTATGATGCTATTAATAATGTTCTTTCTGAAATTGACTTCACGTGCCTGCAGCACCATGAGGTAACCCAAGCCTTTCAAGTGTTTTATAATCATCTCAACATGGCAAATGAAAATTATATATATATATGGTTCGCTCAGAACCTAATTTATGCTGTCGAATTCAAGGAAAAATATAGATTAAAGTATATAAAATCCAAGCATCCTGAGGACTACACTACCTTTAGCTACCTCCGCAGCAAAGTAAAAAACATGATTAGCTTGCTATAAAAAATATGTTCAAGACATCGAAAATTCCATATCCTCCAACCCAAAGACTTTTTGGTCTTATGCAAAAAGTATGAAGCTTTCTGGCTCCTACCCTAGGAAAATACTTTATGATGGAATATCTGCCAACAAACCAGAAAGTATATGCAACTTGTTTGCTAAACACTTTCAAACTACATTTGATGACAACCAGAGTTCGACCATCCGTAATACGTCTTATGAAACTCTTTATAGGTGCCTAAATATCCCTCTCATACACCATACTGAGGTTCAAGTATTACTTGCATCGTTGGATGAAAACAAAAATGCGGGTCCGGATGATATTCCTAACACATTTTACAAGAACTGTTCCACCGTTCTATCACAACCTATTTCCATATTGATTAAGTCTTCTATCTCCAAACATACTTATCCCGACGTTCTTAAGGACTTGTATCTTTACCCTGCATTCAAAGCTGGAAATAAAAAACTAGAAAAGAACTACCGCCCTATTTCTATTTCTAATGCCTTAGCTTTGATTATTGAGAGACTAATCTACAATAATCTACTGCCGCAAATAAAACACTACATGGCTTCCTGCCAGGTCGATCTACTGTAACTAATCTTTCGTTATTCACATTCTCTATTGCCCTAGCTCCTGATGAAGCTAAACATGTAGATGTTTTTTATGCGGACATACCCCAAGGCTCGATTCTTGGCCCGCTTCTCTTCTTATTATACGTTAATAACCTTCCCAAAGAATTCCGCTCCTTGTCTTTAATCTATGCTGATGACACTAAAATTTATAGAGTAATAAATAATCCATCTGACTGCCAGTATCTCAATAACGACATCCAGAAGCTACTCTCATGGTGTAACAAAAACCAGTTGTCCCTAAACGTGGACAAATGCAAATGCATTTCTTTTACAAGAAAACGCACTACGCTGTACTTGGAATATAAGTTGGGCACTCTTCCAGTTATCCGTGTCGCAGAAATAAATGACTTTGGAGTACAAGTTGATAATAATAATTGTTTGCTCGCACATTAATAGTATCACCAATAAAGCTTTTAAAACTCTGGGGTTTGTCTTAAGGTGCGCTAGGTCTTTTAAGCAGCTCTCTACCCATAATACTATGTACAATACCCTGGTTAGATCCATATTAGAATACGCTTCCCCAATCTGGAATCCCTTTTACACAACATACAAAAATAAAATCGACAGTGTCCAACGCAGATTTACTAGATAGTTACGCTTCAAATTTACGGGCTCATATGAACATTATGGCGACAGATTGACTAGATAGTCCATGGTATCCCTGGAAGCACGTCGTTCCTATCTCGATGAAACTTTGTTATTTAAACTATTACACGGCTCTATTGATTCTTCTGAGCTTTTGTCCAAATTAAAAATAAACTTTCCTACCCGTTTAACTCGACAGCTATCTACGTTTCACATAGATCCGCCACGTACCAACTTGCGTTTCAAGTCACCTTTGGTTAGAATTCAAAGGGCTCACAATGCCCTATACAATGATTTGGATATACTCAGTGACAGCGTCCGGTCTTTTAAGCCTAGCCTCTTGGCTGAAATTAATGCCCTTTAAAAATTCTCCATTCTAAATTTACTAACTTAACTTTAACTTTTACCTGCTTCCTTCCTTCACTTCCTCTTTTCTGTATACTAATCTCCCCGTATGCTCTATTGCCCTCTCTTCCTACTTTGCTTTACCTCACATTATACTGTTTTAAAGTTAATTTAATTTCTAGCTTTACGCCTATATTATCCTTAATTTTGCTTAAGCGTTGTCTCTGTTTTTATTCTCTGCTGTAGTATGTAGTCTATGACTTTGAAATTTATCTCTAGTTACATTATTTCTTTTTATACTATTCCTTTTCCAATGAAATTATTGTTTATCATCCTCTGTATCTATGTTTAAGTTCCTTATGTATATCTGATAGTTGGTTCTTTTTCTTTTTTTCTTCCTTCGAAGTTAATTAGCAATAACCGAATGGCAGTAAGTAATTGGATTTATGTATCTGTTTACTATCGTATTAATTTTTATAAATAAATAAATAAATAATTTTAAATGCCTTTTATACAAAGATTCATTTTGCTTCAAAATTTTGATAAAATCGGACGAACCCAGCAAATTTAATGTGTGACTTGCACATTGCACATGTTTCGGCAATGGCCCAGCAAGCGAAAGTAAATCATTTTCAAAATCAGGTATTTCCAGCTCTTCATATCTACAGTTTTCTTCACCATATTAAATGTTTGGATTCGATAGTGGCAGAGTTTCCTTGATTCCAAATTCCTTAAAATCTTTTTCAAAATTTGTCCCATTGTCTGTTATGGTGGCAACAACATTAGTACGGCTTAGCCCAAAACTGAACATGAATTACTGAGATCATCTCATTAATTTTTTCAAAAGCCTGGAAAACGTTTACATGCCAATGCAATCCGCCGATTAATTTTACGACTTTTTCATTAAACTGGTGTTGCCTGGATATTATCTTCTCATGTTGTTCTATTTTAAAAAGCGTGCCGAATGCTTTTTGGGATGTTTCAGGATATTATTAGGGGTGAGTTGAGTAGATCCCTTCGCAATGGCTCCACATTCAATACCTTCTGTTAACACACCGTTTCGCTTCACAGATATTAAAGAAGTCAATTTTTGCTGAGATATAAATACCATTTACCACAAAATATCTTTTTTTTTACTGAATAATAAAACATTTGGAGAAGGCAAAGAAACCGAACATTTTTCAGTTTAAAAGTTCGGTTTTCATCACTTTCTATGTTACACTCCTCAATTTGAACTATTTTGTCTTTACAATCTTCACTGTTGACAGGAATAATTTCACTTCGACTTTTCCCAAAATAAAAAACTGACTGACTATATTTGTTTTGTTTGTTCTGAAAAAAATTCACGTCACTTCTTCCTTAAAATATATTTTTTCAAAAATGTACACTCTTGTTCTATAACAAATCTTTGAGGTCTGAAATCACTTAATTGTAATTTAGTTGTACGTACGTCAAAATTCAACTAATTGTTCGTAACGTATGTAACAATGTCAGTTGCTCAGAAGTTATAACTCATTACATGATAACAAAATAACCGCTACAATTTTATTATGTGTATGTACCAGAACACGCCTCGATTGAGATTGGTCGGTTGCTCTTATTAACCATCTGCCCAGTGTGTATGAAATAATGAAATATGAAAAGAAAAAAAAAACAATGAAGCATGATCCATAGAAAAAATTTATCAAAAAAACAATTAACTTTAGTGCAACGTAATAAACTGTAAAAATAAACAAACATTTTTTGTTTTTTTTTACTTTTGAACATGCATTCAAATTCGTTCTATACATATTTTCGTACTTACGTAACATTTAATTCAATCACAAAAAATATGCTTGATCACCAACTTAAAATTTTTTTTGCTAAAATAAGACGGCGATAATTATATAATGTCCCATTTTTTTTTATTTCCTATATTTTCCAATATAAGTCGAAAATATCTTCAAATACACTAAGAATTATAAAAAATATTTTATAATCTTGAATATAGGAATATTTAAAAAAAAAATAGTTTTTTAACATCTTTTCTGCAGTTTGTCAGGTTAAGTGAAATAGGAAATACTTCAATGTACTTCAGAGACATTACCATGTACATATTGCATTACGAGTATTTTGCAATATGTACTTCAAAAAGGAATGTTGAAGTCTATTGAGTGAAAATACTGCCGTACTGCATTTAAAGCACTTCACAAGGAATGCTTTACTAAAATAATGCATTATTTTACAGCTCTGAGAGCCGACATTACTGATTACTCCGAACTGGCATATCAATGGCCTATCAATGGTTTAAGGTAAATATGTTGCTGTTAATTTAATGTTGAATTGTTTTTTTTTTCTCCTTTATTTAAGTTTTTCTCTTTTATATTAAAGCTTTAATAACAAAACTTAATTTGGATCAGAGATGATAACACACACTGCTGAGTTTAAAAGAAATCAGTGTGTATTCATATTTTTGTGTGACCTAAATACTAAATTACTCCTAACATAACAATTATGCTTTATAATAGACACCGACTTCTTTAACTCATGATGTTGATCAAAAAAGTAAGGCTTTCATTATTTGGTGCTTGTTGATTGGAATGATATCATGAAATTACGTGGAATATTTACTTTTAAATGCTCATAATATTGCAGTAATATATTATATATATTAATTTCTGGATTCTTCTGTAGCCGCGTTTAAAATCGACGCCACAGAAAGTCAGATCAGGTGGGTTACTGTTTAAAATTGATACCGTTACCTATGATTTAAAATTCCTGGATTTACACGTTTGTCACTGAAAATGGTCAATGCTACACATTTGGTGTTACTGAAGAGGAATATAGAAATTTATGAAATTGATTAAAATCATTCTCATTACCCAATCCGCGCGTAAAAAAATAAGAAAAACCATTTAAGGGGTATTCTAGTCTAGAGGCCCGAATTTTAGGTGATTTTAGAAGTGCCGTAAAAAAAAGGCAATCAATATTTTCCTATCCATTTTTTTTATCAGTTATTTACTAACATTGCAAGAATACAGAAAAAAATAATAAATTAAAAAAGTTAAAAAATTCAAAAAATTAGCAGCTGATGTAAATTAAAAAAGTTAAAAATTCAAAAAATTAGCAGCTGATGGCTGGCGCTTGATCATGCCCACGATTCCAACCAGCCTAGCAATCCGAAAAAAAAATTAAAAAGATTATTAGTCTAGAGTAATGTCGCTATGTCCGGAACTAGGGAAAAGTTGAAAAAAAATTTTTTTCACAAAATGGCCGCTGCCTAAAAAAAAAACAATTTTTGTACCACTTTTTTGATTTTTTCGAAATTTTTAAAAATAGTAAAAATTGAAATTTTGGAATGCGGCTAGCTCCGGACATAGACAAGTCTATAAAGAAGACTCTCAAAAAAATTTCAAGTAAATCGGTCCAGTAGAACTTGAGAAATCGTGGGCATCGTCTTGAAAATGGCAGTTTCGAGAAAAACGCGTTTAAGGTGTAACACCACTGTAATTTTTTTGAAAAATCGTTTTTTTTATTGGCTTAAAAAATAGTTTAAACCCTCTAGAATAAGAAAAAAAAAGGTCCAGTCCGAGAAATGCTTTTTTCCTTTGAAAATGGAGGTCGCCACCAAGCGCGTCAAACTTGCTCCGAAACATGTCCCGGGAAGATGGCTGTGGAGCCGCCA
The DNA here is from genome assembly GCA_963930735.1 of Dioctria linearis. NCBI lineage: Eukaryota > Metazoa > Arthropoda > Insecta > Diptera > Asilidae > Dioctria > Dioctria linearis. The sequence goes on along the minus strand of OZ005741.1, from coordinate 196,874,209 downwards.
TTTTGTTTTTTTTTCGCTGTCAAAAATTTATCAATAAAGTTCAATGTATGCCCGATAATGCCCTTAAAAGGTTTTTCTCAAACACCTTTAATTTTGCGAGAAAAAAATTCGTGAAAAAACCAATTTTTTTTTAGCCGTTACAGAGGCGTTACCCCTTAAAGTCCATACGTCCACGTGGTTTGGAAGTTAGAATTCAACTGTTTGCAGCTGGATGGAAGTGAACACTAAATATAAAGATACAAATTTGAAAATATGAAAACAAAAAAAAATCGATTTTTTCGAAATTCTAGACTAGAATACCCCCTTAAACAATTGAACCAATATACAATAGAAAATATTTTTACGTAAATTCGTGCTCAAGGAGGTAATTTGAGAAACTCTTGGGTTCATGAATTCAAATACATAATCGCAAATGTCAATGAAGATTGTGAATATTTTTTCTACAAGTTAAAACTGCGAGAATGACGACGACTTCATGCTTGAATGGCTTGAAATTAAATCAGATAACGCGAAGACAGCAAATGAAATCGGACCCAATGTATAAAATGATTTATCTTCACCAGTTGATATCTTGCACATCATTGAAAATGCTAATGAGAATCCTTCTAATACAGTTATTTTTATGGAAGTTGCTGCCTTGCTAACTAGTGCTACAGAACAAATATTTATATTAGAGGAAAATGTAAAAATGTGTTATGTGGGATATGCTATTTACAAAATTGTTGTCAAAAAGCTAAATTGTATTTCATGTGCTTCACTTACGGCGAAAGAAAATACCGATAAAGTTTTAAATTCTGAACAATTAATTATTCACAAAGATTTTAAGAAAGATGTTAAGAAGCTCTTCCGATTATTTTTTTTTCCAGTTTGTCAATAACATTTTTCAACATATGAAAAAATGTTCAATAGTTATTTGCAAATTTCTCATATAAAGAAGAAGGTTATGAAATTATGCATTGTTATGATTATTATTATGATTGGTTTTCTGAAAAATTGCCCTGTTTTAAGTGTAGAAAATAAATACGGGATTTCTTAATCCTCTTTCTTTTGAGAAAAAATTGAGCTTGCAAAATCAAAAAAGAAATAGCAAATAAAGTTGTTCATCACAATCGCTTAAAAAATTTGAAACAATAAAAATATAATATTTTCGAGTTGAAAATTAGTTTCAAATGGCTGAAAATCATCTAAAAATTCTAATTTGTATGTGAACATTTCTATATTACCGCTTAAGTAAAAATCCGCATATACCATAACAGTTTTTTATACTCAATCACCAGAATTATTTTACTTTTGTTCAATGGCGTAACTAGGACTTTTGTCATCGGCCCCCCCCAACTTTCGAACATAGGCTTCAAGAAAAATTTTGTTTGCGAAGTGGATATGCCCAGCTATTGACCGACATTTTTTATCCAGTGCTCTGAGCACTTAAAAGATAACATTTCAATATAGTATCTAGAGCCAATAGGATTACATAGATTGAAGAAACCGTAAAGTTTGTGGGAGTCTACAAGTTACGGAGCCCACAAGAAAGATATCTTAAATTCTAAACCAAAATTTTCGATACTGGTGCATACTAAAACTTCATAAAACAATTCTCTATTTACAAGTCGCAGACATCGCGTAACTACGTTTTTATACCCTATAGATCAGGAGTGGGCATTAAGTCGATCGCGATCGAGCGGTGGACCGCCAAGACATTTTTGGGTGACCGCCTTTACTAAGACGTAAGACGTGAGTTACATATGCAGATATGCAACGTGACTTAATGACAAAACTAAATACATACCTCGAATTGCAACGTGACAAGACAGATGACACCTTGGGAAACCAACAGAATGTCAATATTCCAACCCGACCAAAGCCAATGGCTTGGTAAGGCAACAGTTTTCTCACACTGAAAAAAGCTACATTCAGCATAACGGTAGAAAGAAGACTCTTATATGATGAAGAATGATAAAAGTGCTTAATCGGCGACATGAAGAAAATTTGATAATTTGTGTACCATAAAATAAGTAGTCTGTAATCGTCGGCTTTAGGATCATTACCCCAGGTAGTGAGTAGGTAAATTCTTTTTTAAGAAGTTTTATGTTTTTCTTTTACAAATCAGTTTTAGCTCGAGTTAACTATAAAAGTAGATATTGAAGAATAATAAAAACTGTTAATGGAAATTGGATTGTTTCATTTTATTTTTGTTTTTTTTTCAATAAGTGAATTATCTCGAAAGAATCGCGAGAAATCATAACTCGCGCCCCTCCCTGAAGACCACTGAAAAAATGTGCAATAGATCTTCTGAACTTTTCATAATCTATTCTACTACCCTTTTCGTTAAAAATATTAAAAATTTTTGGAAGCGTTTAATTTAATAAGTACGCAGCTTCGCTCCACTTTGAGGTTGTTAAATCCTATAGAGAAAACAGGAAGTGCTGATACCTGTAAAATTCATGCATATATGTATGTACATGAGCGTGGCCTTTCTCGGCGTGCTTGAAGCAGGACAGAGCTTATTCGGGTAAAAGCGACAGAAGATTTGTTTTAATTGAAAACAGCTACCAATTGACGATTCTTCGATGTAACGCAATTACAACTCTTAATTGGAGAAATTCAGCGAAACTATACAACGGCAAACAAATCATTGTATATTGGTGTTGTGAGTTATTACATTTTATTACATTTGTGGCTGTTATTCTTATGTTTGTATCTTGCGTATTTATTATTAAGTTATAATAAATATTGTAGACTTTTTTTATCAGCTCACCACACCACACTGTGTGGACCGCAACACCTTGAAAAAATTAAAAGTAGCCCGTACCCTGGAAAAGTCTGCCCACCTCTGCTATAGATGATGAAATCATCGGGTATACTTAGTTTCTTATTCCGTTTATAGCACATGTGCAACCGTGCGTCATAATTAAAAACTTTAACTATTTTTGAGGTCATTCCCTTTAACTCGTACACGAATTTGTGTCTACGTATTTGCATATTTCTTTTTTACTATTTTCGACACTCTCGTAGACCCACTGTCCATCACAGCGTGCTGAAATTTGGCACACAGGTTCATGTCGCGTGGCAATTGAATCTATTAAAATTTTAACCGGAAATTTCCATGGAAAACCCGGAAAATCGGGAAAAACCATTTGAAAATTTGGTACAAATTTGATTAGTGATAAATCTGTTTCAGAAAAAATGCAGAGTTTTTCGATTTTTCCGAAGAAATTTTCCGGAATTTCCCGACTTTTCCGGAAAATTTTCCCGTAAAAAAGTTTTCTAAATTTTGCAGGATCAAGTTCCCTATCAACTGGCATTATTACTTTCTCTCCGACAATGGTGAAAACTTGCAGAAAAAATCGAGGAAAATTCATGTAAAACGCTTTTCTGGAGTTTTTCAGACCAAGGAAGCATTTGAGCGTTTTGCAACCTAAGACAAAGTTGTAGAGCGAAATGAGTTGCATAAAGTTGCTTTTGTGGAAAACTCCGTGGAAAACCCGGAAAAGCGGGGAAATCATCCGACAAATTTTCATCGATATGATTAGTGATAAATCTGTTTCAGGAAACGTGCAGAATTTTCCAATTTTTCTGGAGATTCCGGAATTTTCCGACTTTTCCGGAAAATTTTCCGACAAAAAAGTTTTATAAGCTATGCGGAATCATTTTTTTTCCGTCCTACTGGCATCAATACTTTCTCTTCAACAATCATGGAAATGTGCATGAAATATCGAGGAAAATTCATGTAAATTTTTAAAAAAAATTCATAGTAATAGGAAAAGTCTGTGGAAAACATGGAAAATCTGCAAAATTCATGTTATATGGGATCAAGTTGGAATACAGCTAAAAAGCGCTGTTTAAAACATAATTTGAATTTCAGAAAACCGTTGCAGTACTTCAACGATTTGATACTCGAAAAATTTTTGTTTTCGGATCGGCACCAAACATGACTTAAAAATTATTTTAAAATATCTCCATGCAGCACGTAATAACAATTTAGTTAACGTGAAAAAGGCAGAAAATAATATAAGTAAAAAACTAGTTTTCAAACAAAACTGAGGCCAAGCCACATGAAAAAGTAGAAAATAAACTTTTCTTCACACAAAGAGGTGGACTCAGATTTTATTCGCTGACAATCACCGATATATGTATTTCAGTATGATCAATCAGAGGTAATAAGTGATTTGATTCATGAAGAGAAATGTCCCAATCAAAAAATCTGAGTCCACCTCTGTGTGTGAAGAAAAGTTTATTTTCTACTTTTTCATGCGGCTTGGCCTCAGTTTTGTTTGAAAACTCGTTTTATACTTATTTAATTACTTGTTAATATCTAGTCTTCCTATGTGAAACCTTAACTTCGCTCCCAAGAGAGCAACAATACTAGATAGGTACGTGTTTTAGTAGCGGATTCAGGATTCTTGTGAGGGGGTTGGGGGAAATGTCAAATATGCAAAATTTATCATTTAAAAGATACGAGTCGATCAGATTAGCAGGTAGCTACCACTCGCAGCGAAGAAAGTTGCTCAACGTTCTCCACCACGCTCGAAGGTCAAAGGAGATGTTAGATTTTTCATTTTGTTTTGGTTTGTAAATGCTGGAAGTGTAAAACTTCCCAAACATCCATTTTAGTTAGTAAAACTAGGGAAACGTATTTTATTCAAATTCACGAGTCATCATTAATTGTATCCTTGTAAAATACAGGAATTAAAAATTTACATTTATTTTAAATAGCACTCACAGAACAGATGCAATACATACCTTGTACGTATATAACTTCCTCGGCAAGCTCAGAAGATATCCTATGAACTATGATTCAAAGCACAGCATGGCAAGAAGGTGATAATGAAATGAATTAGAGAACGTGAGGAGGGTGGCGAAGGTGTTGATGTATGTCACCCTTAAACTTTCGCAGATTGTATGCCAGAGGAAAGACAGAAGATGGTAGATTGTTCCACGAGCGCACAGTTCGGGATAAAATAAAAAATCATCACACAATTGTACTCTACGACCGAAAGTATTTTGAAAGATAAAAGGAGTGCGCGGCTTGCAGTGCGAGTATTATATGCAGGAATCAGGGATCAGACTAAACATTTCATCAGAACATTGACCATGCAAGTAGAAATATATGAGTGCAAGGCAAGCAACATTGCGGCGGTGCTCGAGTGAGTCCATCTGATAAGTTTTTTCCACATCGCCAATGAGCAGACAATATCCAATAAAGCTAAGGCTCTGCTACCACCAGCACCGGCTTACATATGGACATTTTATTCCATGCTAGGTCTGATGTAGGACTTGTAGAGGAGCGGAGGAATCATTATTATCATTTTAATCGTTATTATTATTTATTAAGATGTAAAAAACACTTCAAGATTTACAATCTTTTAGTAAGTATTTATATAATAGGGGGAACAATTTGGACACATAAAAAACCTAGTTAATCTAAGAACTAAGACTAAAAATAAAAAGAAAGTAAGAAAGTTAAATAGATCTATGAGATATGGAAAAATGTGAATATGCATACATAAAATCAAAAATCAAATCTACAACATTGACTAGGTGAAGTAAGTCTGGTAATAAGCAGTCTCCTGAATGCGCCGAACGAGCCCGCCCTCTGCAGACTATTGGGCAAAGCGTTCCAGATTCGAATGGCCTGAACAATGTAAGATCCTTCAAACACAGTGGTGTAAAATTTGGGCAGTCGAAATTTATATCCCCTACTTGTATTTAAAGGCTGAATCACAGTTTGTACAGAAACATTAAAATTCGTCGCTCAAAGTAAGTCTTCAGCGAGCACCGTAGCAACGAAAAACTAAGATGAGAGATCATACCTTCGTAGTCCAAAGATAAACCTAATACAGTCATTAAGTGCCACATTCAATTTTCTAAAGCATCGAAAATCAAGCTTAGGAAATACAAGACAACCTTGACTAAAATATGGCAAGATCAGCGAATTAACTAGATGGCAACGCAACTTGGGAGAAAGAATTCTAGCAGAGAGCCAAAGACGACGCAAGGTGGAGTAGATTTTAGATAGAGTTAAATCGACATGGTCGCAACATTTCATGGTAGAATTTAAAATAACGCCCAAGTTACGGATTCTGGATTCATATGGGAAAGTGATGCCATTTATTTTGATAGATGGTTTGACAGATGTGGCATTTCCTTTGTAGTCCGTAAGAGTGTTAAAGGAGTAAACGAAATTAAGGGTACTGTCACCGGCAAAACAATCGATGGGATTGAAAGTAAGGAAAAGCAGATCATTTATGAAAATTGAGAAGAGAGATGCAGAGATAACAGAGCCCTGAGGCACCGCGGTATTTATTGGCTGAGATTCAAATGTAACGCCATCTAATATAATCTGAATAAGCGACCAGATAAAACACTTTACGCTACCCTTTCCTTTCTTGGGAAAAGGTTGAATATGAGCTAGTTTCAATTGGAAATTTTCCTGTCGAATAACATAAGTAGAATAGTTTTCGTAGAGCTTTAGCCGCGAATGAGGCACATATTTTATTCAACGGGTACTTGAAGCAATCAACAATCACTTTATTGTAAAGTAGTGAAGGAATAGAGGAACTGCTGAAGTTGCTTCTGATGGTTTTGACCTGGGACCAGAAACCTTTACCGCCTTTGCGTCTTGCCAAGATTCTAACATTCTGGTCAAAAAGAAATTTTTCTCTTTGGATAGTGTTTCAGCTCTGCACATGTATGCAATTTATCGGTGAGAAAAGCAGACTATTTCGCTTTTATTCCTTGGTTGTATTTATCGTTAAACCAAGAGCGATTTTGCTGTTGTTAAGATCTGCTGTATAAATACTGAATGTATTCACGTATGCCATGACTTAGAATTGTACTAAATTCAAATATGCATTCACCAACATCCCTTAAAGCAAAACAGACCGGCCAATCAATTTTTTTTAGGACACTGATTGAGACTTTCCCAATCTGCAGATTTATTTTATTTTTATTTAACGTTGGGGCTAAGTATTTTATTAAAACTATTGCATTTTAATAAATAATTAAAAAACAAATATATTAATCTCTTGCTTTAAATGTAATAACACTCACTACAGCAATGCACAATGACTTGTTCGCCGTTGTATAGTTACGAATTATAAATTATTTCTTTAAATGATCGTTTTGCCACGCCGCTGCGCCGATAATATTCTAAGAAGCCGTCTTTACATCGAAGGCTTATCAAAGTTCCTTTGGCAGTTGTTTTCAATTAAAACAAAGCTTCCATCGCATTTACATGAATAGACTCTGTCCTGGTTCAAACACCCCGAGCAAGACCACGCTCAGGTATAGGTATCCGTGCTTCCTGTTTTCTCTATAGGCTTCAACAACCACGACCTAAATTGGAGCGAAATCCAAGATGCTAGCTAGGGCATGCGTTCCTAAATGTATTAAGTTGAACGATTCCAGAAATTGTTACGTTTTTTAAAAAAGGTGCAGTAGAATAGATTTATTGCAATTTTTCTCAGGGGTCTTTAGGGGGGGGGGGGGGCTAGCTGGATCCGCCCCTGACGTGTTTGCATTCGGGGTGATTTTAATAAGAAAAGCTTTTGGGATAGGGCAGTATTGTCGACGTTCCGGTACATTGTTTATTACATAGCATAAGTCTTTCACCATCTAATCGATATTTGTATCAGTCAACATTCGGCGATTGTGCGATAAGTACTAAAATCGAGACCAACGGCGATGAGTATTTATGAAAATAGACTTGATGCCTTTTCTATTTGTTAATTTCAGTTTAGATTAGTGCATGACGTATGTGGCAAATTGAGTGAAAGTGTATTTTTCTTTTTTTAATCAAAATAAACCCAAGCGACACATATATTCCGTACAGTACACTCCAAACATCTATGGCGATTTTAATTTTTTTTTAATCATTGAAAGAATGTTTATTTGAAAAGTAAAACAAAATTTGCATTATTTTAAAAGAAAATCAAAAGAAATTGGTGGCATTTAACCGAATCATCCTTTGTTTTCCACTTCTTCTCCTCTCCTTTCCTTCTCTCATGTATTAAGTTTAATAAATCAGAATCCTCAAGTTCTATATATGAAATTGATATCATGGTTACGCCCTGCCTAATGCTCAGTATTTGTACCATCTTCATTCGTTTCGAAAATAAGTTAAATACACATTTTAGAAGAATTTTATTTACGTTTTTATTAAGTAATAATAAAGAGATACCTATAGTTAAAGTAAGCTTTAGTTTACGGGTTTTTTTTCTGCAAACTTTTTATTGAATTTTTTAATTGCACACTAAATATTTCTTCCTTATAGAGATAATCAGCTTAATTATTGGATCCGTTGGGATCGGAATCTAAAAGCTTAAAAAAGCCTCATTTTTTTAAAGAAAAGACCTTTTTAAAGTCTTTCCGATTCCGATCCGAACGGATTCAATTTAGTTGGGCCTATGATTGTACGAATTGACGAATGTTTTTAGGAATTTTTAAATTTTTCTGCGGTGGTCAGTCCGCATTCGGAGGGGGGAAGAGTCAGCCTGGCCCCTAACTAGTTACGCCAATGCTTTTGTGCCACGTTCACTATTAGATCAATATTTAATTACGTAATATTGCAATGTATACCGACTAGAGAAAAAACTACTCTCGCATTATTATTATCTCTCGTCTCTTCATTTTACACAGCAGCGGTGCACTGGCATAGAAAGCAGGCACAAGCAAAAGCAGCAGAGCGGCAGAAAATGCTTCCCATGTTCTTCTACCGAAACAAACTAATTTTTGCTCGAGCTTTTGGTATTGGAATGTTTCATATATTAAGAGTCTTTGCTAATAGTTACCATTTGTACGCTATTTGGTTGCCGGTGAACGCACCCATGTATATTTATTTTGTACCCAAAAGAATGTGAATTTAGAACGGAGGGAGACTGAGGCCCAAAAAACATGCATGGACACAGGACACAAGCCACTTTAGGCTTGTGGTCGACTGCTGAAGCCAAGTGAGTTACATTAACGATCACGGGCCACCACTGACTTATAACAATGGACTGAGCGATTTGCTATTTCATGTGGTACATATTTTGTGTTTCTGTATATCAGGGTTTAAGCACCCTTCAAAACATTTACTACATATTAAAAACATGTAAAATTCAAACAATCATGTGAAATTTTACATCCGAAAATGGACTGAAATTAAAAAAAATATATTTTCTTGTGTCCAAGTGATACAAGGAATTAAGCTCATTCCGACTTTGATTTTCAAAAGGATATTTTTCCTTGAATTCTGCGTATGGGCAAGAGAGACGGAGCATGGTAAACACTAACTTTACCTCATTCTTTCTGCGGTGAATACATCTGCAGCCAACATAAATACATCAAATGGTATAAGAAAATGTTCAGTAAGCGATATTTTGTGTTGGTAGCTCCAACTATGCCATAACGCGCAAAATAAAACTTGAAGGCTTGTGCCATTCGTTCCTATAGAAAAAGGCAATGCGCTCAGTACATTGTTTTAAGTCAATGCGGGTCACAAGAAGACCTGCTTCTTATTATGCGTAAATGTATGTTTTTTCATGTTATAAATAAGTTTTTTTCCACATATTTTTTTGCAGAATTATTATAATCCAGCATGAAATGGCTTTCACAGATAAGCAACTTTCGCACTGATAAACAAAATTCCGATTAATTACAAATTTCCCGCCATATTGAATAACCTACCATTCTTATACTTTAATGTTGGTAGTACTGGGGCAACGAGCCACAAAATATGGAAATTTGATCAACTTGGCCACAGGCCACAGCGTGGCCGCAAGCGAAACTTTGGAAAAATATTTACATTGCTTCAGTCCACTGACTTATAACAATGGACTGAACGTATTGTCATTTTCCTATAGGAAAGCATGGCACAAGTTTTATAGTTCTCTCTTTCGCCCTATGGCAGAGTTGGAGCTACCAACACAAAATATTCCATTCTGGAACGTTTGCTTATGCCATTTGATGTTTTTATGTTGGCTACAGATGCAATCACAGTAGAAGGAATAAGGTAAAGATAGTGTTTACCATGCTCCGTCTCTCTTGCCCATAAGCAGGATTCAGTTAAGAATAACTTTTGAAAATTAAAGTCGGAATGAGTTTAATTCCATATAAGCGATTAAAATATCACTTGGGCACAAGAAAATATATTTGTTTAATTAAATTCGATTTACGGGTGTAAAATTTCATCTGATTGGTTGAGTTTTACATGTTTTTTATGTAATCGTTTTAAAGGGCGCTCTAACGGTGATTTACAGAAACACAAAATTTTTTGTGCCACATGAAATAGCAAATCGCTCAGTCCATTATTATAAGACAGTGCTTCAGTCGCGTGCATCCAGTGCGTGTGGCTTGTGGTCGTGAATGTATTTAGGGCCTCAATGTTCTTTCTTTTAAATTAAAATTACTTCAAACAAAATTTTTGTTTGTACTAAATGGCGACGCCTTAATGTGTATGCCTGTCTAATCGATTTGGGCAGTTGTTAAGTAGAAAAGAAATGCAATCTTGTATTATAAAATTGACTCACATGTGTCCTCCACCGTGATGAAGCGCTTTTCAGATACAGCTGTACTATCCTTTAAAAAAAAATAGGAAAATTGTTAAATTTGTCCTATTCGAATGCTTAAAATAGACTTAGGGATAAGATGTGTAAGAAACTAAAAGAAAGGCAATTGCGTGTATATGGCATATATTTTTGCGTGCCGACCTTGATGATTTTTTTAACTTTGTAATATATGGTTGCATCTCTGTTTACATGTACCCTGGGCGTCATTTTTGTTTATGTTCCGTAAAAATTGGAATCTTTATGTGGAAATTTAATAATATTGTATTTACATTTTTTTATACCCTACCGTTTGTCACCCCTAGAAATAATAATAGTAGACTAAAATGGATTAGACATAAATTGATTTTTGCATGTCCATCCGTCTCGCCGTCGGTCTGCCCGTCTTTACGATAACTCCAGAACACGTGCACTTAAAGAGCTGAAATTTTGCACATGGGCTTAAAAAAAAAGCAAAATTAAGTTCGAAAATGGGACAAATGGGGGTAACTCCTTCGTAGGGTTGCCATTCAAAAATTTCGTTTTCCACTACATATTTGGACACTACCTGAGAACGCGTCTACGGAGAAAGGCAAAATCTTTTACACAGTGTTTTCATAAAAATGGTCAATATATGTAGTTTAAAAAATGGACTTAATTGGGCTACCCCTTCTTGGTGTTGCCATATAAAAAATTAGGATTTTTACGTATACTGTGAAAACGATCAGTTCTATACGGTTTTAATGTACTGAAAAGTTCTTCAGAATATAAAATCCTATAAAATTGGTTACAATAATTTTTCCTTCCCGATGAACTGTTATAGAAATATATGTAAAAAACCACTTCAAAAATCAAACTTTTTACAGCTGCGTTACCATACGAAATGACATACGAATATTTATGTAGGGCATCATAACAATTGGTCTTAAAACAATTCTAGCATTTTTACTTGTTATATAATAAACTCGAGTTAGGATATTGGTAAATATTTGTAATTTCGATAAAAGCAACCAAAGATGGGTAATAGGCTTATTGGGGAACCGGAAACCTCAAAAGATAGTTCTATATCAACAGCGCTCACTGTGCTGCTGCTGGTATACAATTTAAATAATTTCAAAAACCGCAGCAAAGTCCCTTACATAATTTTTTTTTCATCCGCTACAATGAGCATACATATTTTATAGTGTGTGTATAAACTTGCTCATCTTTAGTATTGGCACGAAAATTGATGATGGGCACTTACTTTAGTTAACTACTTGTAGGGTTATCCTGGACTATATGTATATTAGCTACCTACGAAATCCTTGATTATTAATATGTAGATATAGTTAGCCATATGCATGTAGAAAATTTCCGTTATTGTATTTAGTATATTGATTTTAACTTATTTTGCGTGCTTTACTTCCTTAAATATTTATCACTTTGTAAAAAACTTTAATTTATCTATTTTTATTTCTTTTCGCTCATACTGTAATTGCTTCTCTCTTTTCTTTTACTTTTCACGTAATGTTTTGTTTTATCTCTATTATTTACCATTGTTTTTATACACTTGTTTAGTTGGAATTTATTATTTGGATTTTGCGCATGTTTACGAGCTTTGCACTCATTTGTGCTCTATATTTTGAATAAAGTATTAAAGTAAAGTATTACGTAAATATACAATATTTTTTCTTTATTATATCTTATAGGTTTAGGATTAGTTGCCATGAACGCTCATAACAAAAACTAATAAGTTGTCATTATATATGAAACTTTATTTTGATGTTATTATTACAAATTTTTAAGTGCAATTAAGCAATGCATAAAAACCTACGCAAACAGCAAATAGATAATAGTTTCAAAGAATATTGAATACTGAACTTGTGTGCCTGAAAATGGGCACCTTTAATCCCATGTCCTATCTCTTATTTTATGACAATGTCACTGCTAGAAAAAAAAAAAAACTTATCGACCAGTTCAAGGGTATTAAGAAGAAGACTCACAATAGAATTATCTTACTAAATTATGTCTCGACAGTCTAGTAGAGAAGTCAAACGCGAGCCTCGTACATTACTGGAATAGTGCTTTTTGTTGTCTCATTGGTACAATATCTAACATAATGTAAAGGGTAGAATATATCCGAGCTTTTACAAGTCTTATTCGGGTCGAAAAAGGAAGTAGTGCTGCAAAAAACAGCAACCTTCTAAAAGTACCATACTCCATGCATCTGTCCAGATTTAACTTGATTAGCAATAATTAGTCATAGCGCTATTGTTGTTGATTGGCTTCGCTGTGTCGAAAAGGCATAAACTCTTAGAGGCCATCAAAATTCATATGTTAAAGGGTTTTTTTATGGTTGTTTAGCTACCTTAAAAAATTACTTATGGTCACTACATGATGTCGGTATGCCAGAGTGAATCTGACAAAGTCGTTGAAAGCAAAAATAGTTCCATCATCCATTGACACATACAAACATACATTTCATAGCTGAATACAAGGAAAGGGGCTAATGTGAGAGCTTATTCTAAGCTAAGTTGGAAGTAATTCATTAATTATCTACAGCCTTGTTAAGGATAAATGCACTATGACGTATTGCATTGTCAAGGTGCTTGTTACTTGTATATCCTCAATCTCATAATATATGTACCTGCAAAACATATCCCGTTGAAACTAATAAAATCTTGAAAATATAAGAAATTGTGTTTACTATGTATATGCGATATAAATCAGTGCAACTGTAGCACAACGAAGCTGTTATCACGGTACAGAGAATACCACATTCCATCATTTTGTAGTGACGTCACTCTGTCTCTAATATGTACTCTATATGTATATAGAGGAAAATACGAAAATCTAAGAAAATCTCTGATATCTTAATAAACTGCTGAAATTGTATGTATATAAAAATAAAGTTTTCAATATTTTAGATGTTTTTTTATAAAATGTTTGCCATAATTAATCAATAAGGCAAAAAGATGTACTTTCAAGTACATGGTTAGAAATGTTGGGATAATTCACGAATTTTTTAATCCAAAAAATGTATTCAACTATTTATACTACTTTTGGTATAAAGCCCTATACATTTGAAAAAAAGTAAAGGATAAATCCGAATTATTTGAAAACATTTATAGGATATAACTATATTTACTGCGACTAAAAGAGATTTATGTCACAAAGAGACATTTATCAGAAAGAGACTGAATTTGAATTATATGATGTAAAATTCATTGAAATATCTCCTGTCCTCGCATACGAAAGAGTCAGAGACAAATATCATAAAGAGAATATCTTCAAGCGACAATTGCATATGTCTCTTGGCGTAATTCACTAGACTAGCAGACTTTTTACGCAGTTCAGTATATATTCAACTTTCCTCTGCAGAAGTGTATTTTTCGTTGATTTCGAAAAACTCCAAAAATGAAAAACACCGACCCCGCTTTTAATATAAGGTTTATAGAAGCAATTGAAAGACACAGTTGATTGTGGAATTTTAATTTTTCACACTACAGCAAAAGATCAAAGAGTGAGAAAGTATGGAGTGAAGTAGCAAAAGAGATCTCAGATGCAGGTAACGTAAATTTTTTTATTTTTTATTTTAAGCTTTAATTGACTGGTATCAATAATCATTGATCGATGATGCGATTTTTCTTAATTAAGCGTACTTCCATTGAATAGGTTTTGAGCCTTCTGTAGTTATAAATAATCCCTGAGCCTCATAGCCCCGTTTTTTGGTTGATATCCATCATTAGCGTTACTTAAATCAGGGACCTCACTCTGTTACGAAAATTTATTTGGCGGGGTGAGTACTCCTTCACGTAATCGAATGAATTTGTGTAAAATGCAGGCCGATTTTATTATATTACATACTGAACCTTCATCATAACATATTGCAGTCTCAAATACTCGAAATTTAGATGACTACATCCTGTTGCCAGATGACTGAAATACAAACAAAGCTCTTATTTTTTTCTAGTTTCAAATTGTCAAAGCCATTGGAAGTCAATCCGCCAAGCGTTTTCAAGAACAGTGAAGCCTTCAGCAAGTGGTTCTGGTGTTAAGTAAAAAAAAATCTATTAGCTGGCGCAAAAACTAGAATTTGTAATTCCTTATCTCAGTCGCTGCTCTTCATCCGGAAATTTAACAAAGGAAATAGTTGAAGAAAACACCGAAGAACAAGTATCAAATGTTGCAGAATCTGAGGATATTGACCAACAAGACTCTTCCAATAACTTAATTCAAAATTCCGCAGAAAAAGATAAAGAAAATTATGGCCAAAAGAGCTAAAATAAATTTCGCACCAACAAACCAAGGGTGGATAAAAACAGCGAAATTGAATCTGCATTTCTTGAATGGGCTCAAGCAAAAAAAGCTACTTAATACGTCTAACCCGAATATACTATTTTTGCAAATTCTAGCGTCTTTCAAAAATGAGATGAGCAGCATTTAGGACAAAAGTCATGAATCTGATAGAGGACATTTTGGAAGATGCGAACACTCCTTAGATGAGAACTTATTCGATGTTGGAAAATTTATCTTCGTCTACTTTTGAGCTTGGATCTTACTCATCAATTCAATCTCCTGATGTAAGTGGAATGACTGATGACCGTCATGTTCACATTGTAGTGCCAACAACGGACAGCGTAACTGCAACACCTCCTTTCATTTCAGTAATTGAAGGACCCCAATTTGCCGACAATTAAACTCATTAAACGGATACTTTTTTTAGGACTTACCTTAGACATGTTATTTTTGTTCAAGAAAGAATTTTTTGGGATTCTCCGGCATATGTATAACAAAAGCTAAAAAATGTTCTAATTTGTTATTTCATCACACAACTCATTAATTTTTGGTGACAAATTTCAAGTCTTGGTTTGACTCATCAAGAGGTCCCAAATAGCGGAATTGGGTGATTTGAAAAACAAATGAAAAAAATGAAAAAAAGAAGGAGAAAGAAATGAAAAGTTTGAGAAAAATAGAAAAAACAATTTTTTTTATTTATTAATAAAATTTAAAATTTTTTTTAAAGAAACAGATTCATTCGAAGCGAATCGAACCTGTATACGCAGTGGGCTGAAAAATAAAGAAGAAAAGGAAGAAGAAGCGTTTCGTGTCAGCAGAAAACCTTACACTCATCGGTGCAGCTTGGTTTTCTGGCTGCTGCAGACGCTTGAAAATCGATCAAACTGATCTCTTCTCATATAAACTCAGAATAAATTCTGGGTGTGAAAAAACACTCCTATACAAGCCCAGGAGGAAAAATAAATAAAAAGTTTAACCCGGTAAAAAGTCCAAAAGAGTAATCTTTTTATTTATTAGACATTTTAATAACCGTACCTCTGCCTGAATTGACTACCGATAATTTGTGTCGTTTTTTTTTTAAATTCTTTCACAAATAAACTTGAGTAAATCAAAAAAGTTATTTTTATTTATACTATAGTAAAGTTTGATTTTTTCTCATCTAATTCGAGCTCTCTAGCAACTATAACAATACCTTTGAAAATGTTTTCTTTATAAAAGGGGTGCACCCAATGTTTTCTTATACGTCTACGTCTTTTACGATTTAAATAATACCACACTATTGGGAAGTCGTCATCACTCTTTGATTTCATTTTGTACTATGAATATTGGTACTGGTCTATAAAATGCATTCCAATCAAAAATCTCCTCAATGGGCGGACGCTTACCGCCAGAAGATTTATATCTCTTTGAGACATAAATCTCTTTGTGATATCTATCATATCGGTGTGCGTGCGACCGGCCTAAGAGAGTAGAATGATTTTTATAGGAAATCAGATAAAAATAATACGACAGGGATATAAAATCTAAACTGAGCTAATATTGCCTGTTTAAGATAATTGCATTTTTATTTATACTTACTTTTATTAAAAACCCAGCTATATTTTGTACTGAAGCTGCTGTGCCATGTGTATTTGAAATTGCGTAACTACATGAATATAAAGACTACGACAAATCTAACTGTAATTTATATCAAGTCCAGCAATGCAAAAAGAGAAGGCATGGTCAACATCTCCAGACCTGTCTAGTAATTACTTTATCTTAGCATGTAAGATAAAACAACATATTTTCGGATATTTCCTAATTTGTTTTGTATCTATTAGATTGATTACGACTTCAATCTAAAATTTCCAAATAAACCTTCAGTAAAATGTATATAGGGCAGATGCCAGCATATAGTGTTTACGGCTATTAGGAACTCTGGCAGATCAATTCTTCACACCGCACCTCTTAGAGAAAATGATAAATGTGAAAAATATGTTTATTAACCTCTTCATACTCTGACTATTTTTGAATTTCCTTCTCACAGACTGGGAACCTACAACATTTTCAATAAAACATTTATTAAAATTACTACCTCCTCCATTAAAAAAAACTGATTTTGTGTGAGATGAAGAAGCAGTTAATTTCTTATTTTTAAAAAGGTAAGCAATTTAACAGAAATAAACAAAATTTATATTTAAGCTTTAAATACTCAGCCAGGACACACAACAAAAAAGGGACAGCAAAATGTATGTGTTAACAAAAAATGTATTTTGAAAATAATAAATAATTAATAAAAAATATATAATAACGGATAACGGATAAATTTATTTGTTCTATTTTGTATATATTTTATACAGCAAATATATATAGGTACCTATCACCTTTATGCAAGGATTGTGTAAGATGTATAGGCCAGAACTAGAAATACGTGTATTCATTTTCTCATATAGGAATGCAGTCAAATCGTATATATATCGGTATACTATATTATTTTAATTCGTGTACAAAATTTAGTATAAAGTTCCATAGGATTTAAGTATGTAAGAGTTATACGAATTTTCGAGTGGACCTATATATAACATAAAATTTATATCACAATTTCTAACCATGTGAAAATGGAAACCGAAAAATAGATTTTTTATGCCATAAATGTATTAAAATAATAACGATTTTGTAGCAGTAAAATATTTATTTACTAAATAATTAATCTTTTTGTATGTTTTTTTTTTCATTTTGCTGCATTTAAATTAGTTATCATAATATAAAATAAAATTGAGTATACGAATAGTCACAACGCATGTTAAATTGTGGCATAAGAACTTTCATAAACTAGTCATCTTCAGGTATTTTGAAGAGGACGTGGGATGGCGCATGTATCCAGTATAATATGTGTATTTATAAATATTTTGAATGTTGAACATTTTCATTTGTTTGATTTTAAATTAAAAATGGGTTAAAGACCTATTCTTATGCCACAAGTGAACATTCTGGTAAGTGAAATCATCTCCCATAGACATTGATAGGTGCGTTGTGACTATTCGTACAGAATTTTATTTTATATCATGAAAACTAATTTAAGTGCAGTAAAATGAAAGAAAAACGCAAAAAGATTAATTATATATTAATTAAATATATTACTGCTATAAAATCGTTAATACATATGATAATAAAATAATGGCACACAAAAAAAATATTTTTGTTTCTGTTTACATTTTCACTTTAACTTGAAAGTATATCTTTTTACCTTATTGAAACTAAGGAAGGCAAAAACTTCATAAAAACACATATAAAATATACAAAACTTTAACTTTATACACAATTTCAAAAATTTATTGTCAAATTTATTAAGTTATCAGAGATTTTCTTATTTTGCTCTATTCGACCAACCTCAAATCAAAAGAGAAGAAGAAGAGATTAAAAAATAAATAAAAAAAATTTTACCAGCATCTGGGAAGACACAGATACAAGAGTCCCACGACGACCTGAAATAAAAAATGAATTAAGACATGAACTTAAAAAAAAATATAGTGAAAGTAAATAAAGAAATTAACATACACAACAAATTGTGTTTACATACATAGCACCTTACAATGCATGCAAAAAAAAAAAAAAAACGCAATTAGCTTTATGTTCATTAACATAGAACATAAAGTTATCTCAAGTACCCACGTAAGAGCACACAATAAACCCCTTTTCAATGCATTC